>OZ023210.1:11252336-11345752 GCA_963995525.1 Escarpia spicata
CCAGAACAAAAACCCAGGGGGTTAGATTGACAAAGAAGGCATTCTGCTCACGAAGAGACCAACATTTATATATTTATGTGTTGGCCTTTTTGACACATTTGTCGTTAATTTTTATATGCAAACGTTTTCAAAAAAGATGTACAACTACCTTTGTACGCAAACACCTCCACTTCACACAGATGTAAGCCACGTGTTGTGTCATGTTTAAGAACAAACAGGTAGCGACCCATGACGTCTGTAGATTCACAGAGGAATGTCATCGTCGTCGACTTCGGTATCGGGTCGACCCGAGTGGCGCATACCTCGTAGTCTGACGGAGACAGTTCACTGGGAGAAGAGACAGTGGGAGTGACGTTGGTGGCAGCCACGACGAAGTTGGATAAGGCAGCAACTGCAAACACAAACCAATATATAAATAAGACAAAATATTAACAATTGACTGAAGGTCCGTTTTTATAAGCATGGTCCTAGTTTGGCGGTGGTTATGTTGAACGCCACAGTATTGCAGTCGCCTAGACCCAGTAATAATAACACCCCTCTCTCCCTCTCTCGCCTCGCTCGCTCTCTCTCTCTCTCCCTCTCTCCCTCTCTCGCTCTCTCCCTCTCTCCCTCTCTCCCTCTCTCTCTCCCTCTCTCCCTCTCTCGCTCTCTCCCTCTCTCTCTCTCTCTCTCGCTCTCTCGCTCTCTCGCTCTCTCGCTCTCTCGCTCTCTCGCTCTCTCCCTCTCTCGCTCTCTCGCTCTCTCGCTCTCTCCCTCTCTCCCTCTCTCGCTCTCTCGCTCTCTCGCTCTCTCCCTCTCTCGCTCTCTCGCTCTCTCGCTCTCTCCCTCTCTCCCTCTCTCGCTCTCTCGCTCTTCGCTCTCTCGCTCTCTCGCTCTCTCGCTCTCTCGCTCTCTCGCTCTCTCGCTCTCTCGCACTCTCGCACTCTCGCTCTCTCGCTCTCTCGCTCTCTCGCTCTCTCTTGCTCTCTCGCTATCTCACTGTCTCGCTCTCTCGCTCTTTCTTACTCTCTCTCTCTCTCTCTCTCTCTCTCTCTCTCTCTCTCTCTCTCTCTCTCTCTCTCTCTCTCTCTCTCTCTCTCTCTCTCTCACACACACACACACACACACACACACACACACACACGAACTCCCTCTCCCTTCTTTCTTTGGACGTTTGAAAAAAGAAATATGTGTGAAAGATTGCTTTACTGTAATACTGTCATACGGTATCCCTCCAAAAGCATATCTATATATTGTAAAACATGGGCCATACATGGGGGGCAGTGGGGGACAGTGGCAGAGTAGTTAGAGTGCCGGACTTTCGACCGGAGGAGGAAGGAGGGACCGGAGTTCGAATCCCGGCGCCGATCGGACGGTGGTCCGGTACTGGTTCGGCCGTCGTGTCAAAACTTGGACAATTTCGTTCACCCTAATTCGCCCTCCTTCCAACCCGCACCGATACAAACGACAGTACAAACGAAATGCTGCACAATGATGATGATGATTATATATATATGTGTGTGTGTGTGTGTGTGTGTGTGTGTGTGTGTGTGTGTGTGTGTGTGTGTGTGTGTGTGTGTGTGTGTGTGTGTGTGTGTGTGTGCTTATCGACTTTCTTTTATTCCCTCAATTGAGGCCGCTCCTCGACAACTTTAAGGTAGCTGGGAATGAATATATATATATATACTTATATAAATATATATATACATATATATATATATATATGTATATATATATATATATATATATACATATATATGTTTTAGTATATATGTATATCTATTCACTACGCAGCTACCTTAAATTTGCTGGGGTGCGACAAAAAGAAAGTCAATAAACACATCCAGGATGGAACGATCTGAACCATGATCCGTCGCAACACTCAATTTCGCAACGACCATTCTGGGTATATATATATATATATATACATATATATATATATATATATATATATATATATATACATACATGTATATATATATATACATACCATGACCCGTCGCAACGACCATTCTGGGTCGAAACAACATTCCTCTTTTAAAAGAGCAACATGTGGAAAGACGGGTGGTTCGAGAGTATGTTTCAACTTACACCAGAAATAACATTGTTGACCTTTCGAGTCACCCGGATGTGACGTTGCTCGACGGTAATGGCCCACCATCAATAAACACAAGAACTCGACATGCGATATACAACGGGCGCACCAACGACACAACAGGATGTTAATACTACTACAATTCGCCAACGTTTACCATCTCCTCATGCTCCTTCAGAGTACTACTCTCCGAAATCCGCTCAGCTTTTTCCAAAGCGATCGACAACGTAGTGCAGTAACGGATTAAGACATTCATGGGCCCCAAACACCCGGTACTTTCGCGGGCCATGTGTAGACTGCATGGGTAGACCCAACGACGGATCCAGAGAGGGTAGACGGGCTAAGGGGGAATGACGATAGTTCTCCTTAATCATTCAAACATAAAGGCCATACATCACGATTATTCCTAGCTTGCAAAACTCGTTCGGCCAACGAAGAACCTATGTAAGTTATGCTGTAGCCATTGTCCATATCATGTCTTGCTTGCTGGGTTTGCGGAATATTCAGTTCACAAAAAATAAGTTCGGCTATTTCCGTGGGCCCCAGGCATTCGTGAACTCAAGGCACGTACCTTTAATGCCACTGACATAGTGACACAATTATGCCACTCTGCTGCTTTATGCACACGAAAGAAGATTTCTGTCCAAGAACTTATCAAGAGTAAGATTTTTGTCTGGCAGAATATAAATGATGCAACAAACTACGTAGTTCTGCTAACGGTAACGTAATCAGTGACGTTGCCATTGGTAAAGCATAGCATAGGGGCCTATCAATGTATGGTTTGCTCCGTAAAGATGAATGGAGAGTACTTTTAAAAGGTAGCTACATTGGTTACTTCTGTGGAGACTGACAGAAGTGGACTTATTTTGACGGAGGCTCTGCTGATAGTAGGACGGTTAGTTATGAATTAATCATAGGACGTGTCCAATTATTACTTATTCATAAATGAGTTGTCGACGCTTCCTAAATGAAGTCAATATCTTCTCATTACATAAACCAAGTGGCAGTGATAGTTAGTGGTTGACCGATGAATTACAAAAGGTTTCAACAGATATTGACACGAATAAATTAAGCTAACAATGAAACAATGGAATTGACCGATCCATCACATGTCCGTCAAGCCATCACCATTGGATGTCGAACACGTGTTGCGTTCGGACATTCCGTCGTATATTCTGTTGAGATGCTGGCCTAAATGTGTCTTTATGAAAAAAAACAAGGTAAATGACTAAAGTGACTACTTAACGGGACTATTTGACAGGCCCACAGGACATGTCATCCTGCAATAGTAACAGTATTGACCTGTCCATCACATGACATGTTGACTAACAAAACCTCCGTGGTTAGAGTACAAATCGTGCGCCCTAAAGTATATGTGTGTGCGCGTGTGTGCGTGCGCGTGCGTTTGTGTATGCGTGTTTGTGTGTGTGTATATACATATATATATGAGGCGACGAGTCTCTAAATTAGTCGTCGTTCTGCCAGCCACACACTACAACTCTCTCCGACCGCGCCGAGTTCCAAACTTTATGTAGCGGCCATCTATGCTGTTTCCCCCAGCTCATGGCACTGCTAGCCAACACCGTGGCTCCCCTGCAGGCCTTCAATCCCGTGTGATCCACGCAGAGCTCTCTGGCTACACGATCCCACGTCGTTCTGCCAGCCACACACTACAACTCTCCCCGTCCGCGCCGAGTTCCAAACTTTATGTAGCGGCCATCTATGATGTTACGTACCCCTCGGCTCACGGCACTGCTAGCCAACACCGTGGCTCCTCTGCAGACCTTCAATTTCCTGCTATCAACGCAGAGCTCCAAAATGTCAACTCCCGTCCTGGCCGCGCCCAGTCTTTTCTTAGCCTCCACACCTGGCCTGTTGCATAATAACTCCCGATGCGATGTGCCCGCACACCATGCGTTTCGACGCAAGACGGGTCAATGCACGCGCTCACGCGGACACTCGACGAATGCAAACCTAAAATGGCAGGTTTTTCTTACTCATTTTGGAAGAACATGGTGAAATAATCCAGTCCCAGAAACGATTCTGTGTTCTCCCTTGGGTTGTGCGAAGATGCGCAATAGGCGATGAAGGTGGCCACTGTGACTACCGTTCTACGGCCAGTCTGACTGCAGTTCTGCTGTATATTGCAGCTGTCAGTGTACTCATTTGGTGGCGAAAATTAAGCGCCATTGATGGAATTACACTATATAATCATCTGATTGTTTGGGCAATTAATAGATTTTTCGTAGTGAACAATGTTATTTCGTGACCAAAAAAAGAAACACAGGGTATTTGTGTGTGGTGGGTTAGACCGTTTTAGGCAAAACACTTAAAAAGGTGCAGTATTGTGACAACAAGAACATGTATTTCAGCCAAGTAATATATTTTATATGTCGATCCACAATTTGCTGAACAACATAGAAAACACTGTGGGGTGGGGATGGACCGTTCACATCCATTAATTTTATACCAAACTCTAGAAAATATGTAATTTTAGAATATCTGTGTGTTTAGCCAAGCATTACGCATGTAAGCTATAAACGCACAGTTTTGTTTACCCAAATAGAAATGCCATGGGGTTTGTGGTGGAAGGTGTGCCCCCTCTTCCATTCATGTTATTTTGACTAAACACTTGGAAATGTGCATTTTTTAACACTTGGATTATGATTTTTGTCGATTATTATATTTTAATTGTAATTGAAGATGTTTTGTCTCAAAAGGGGTCCGGTCTCCCAGAACCCCCCTCTAGATCCGCAAGTAGTGTATAGGCGGTTGACAATACGTAACTCAGCAGGTGTATGTGCTCCCATGTCGATTTTAGCTGACCTAAGGACATTTTCCATGATGTACTTCCGTTTCCTGTCATCATTTGCTGACCTAAGCGCCCCTAGCGATCATTTGCTGAACTAAGCGTCCCTAGTGGAGAGAAGTGGCCCTAACCATCTCATCTAAGCTGAGAACTATGAGAGAAAATAACCCAACAACATAATCAAAGTAGAAACTGTTTTATTTACTTATTGATTCATAGAGAAATATCCATCGTCAATATCTTCATATAGCCAATTCTCGATAGGAGGAGGCGACGCAGGTGGACTGATGTCATACCACGGTGATGGTGGTAGTACAAGTGGCCTTGTTTTGATTTCTTCGAGTGTTCGGAAGAAATAGCAATGATGCTCGTCTTTAACCTCTTCTTCTCTGTAAGATAAGTATTAAAACTTTTAAAACTATACCAATGAGACGTTAAATCTTACACACATACAGTATGATAACCCATGAAAATAATATAAACTTTGAAAGTTATAGGAATGAGACTTTAAATGTTACACAGGAGAGGTATTTAAAACACTGTCATTGGTCCGTCTCTGGTATATTCTGCTATATATAACCAGACTCTACCTTGCTAGGGAACAATAATAATAATTAATAATTTGAACACTTACGTGTACTCCAAGTCCGATTCCGTCTCTTCTTCTTCTTCTTCTTCTTCTTCTTCTTCTTCTTTAGGTTCTTCTCGTGCAGTGCTAAAAAGATGATATAGACAACTGTTAGATGTGATAAATGAATAATTATGGGTAACTATATACTTTTCAAACTTTTCATATATGTAACAGAATTAGTGTACTGGAGGATGTGATGTGGTGTTGTGATGTGATGCTGTGTTGTGGTTAGAACTAGTTTGTCTATGAATAGGAATTAAAACTGTACACATAAACGAAATCTTGAAAACACTCATCTATTTTTTCACTATGTAACATTAACGAAGTGTCTTGTGTCTCCATACTTCCCGTCCTACACTGTTAATGAAGTGTCTTGTGTCTGCATACTTCCCGTCTCGCGACTATGTAACATCCTGCCATTAACGAGGCGTCTTGTGTCATGTAAGAGGAAGTTGCCAAGAACGACTATGAATAGACAGCGAAGCCATCTTGAATTTGTCAAAGAATAAGGTCATTATGAATAATGTATACACGGCGCTTCTCTATCTAGTCCGAGAGAGAATTTATCCGAAGAAATATAAAAGTAATATAAAAGTAATAATAATGTACACAGTCCTAACCAACCAACCTAGAGTGAGACATGAAAATTCTACTATATATATATATATATAACCAGACACCACCACGTTGCTAGGTAACAAAGTAATAATAATAATAATAATTTGAACACTTACGTGCACTCTAAGTCCGATTCTTTTGTTGATTCTTTATAATCCTCTGGGTCTTCTTCTTTTTCCTCCTCTTCCTCGTATTCTTCATCATCATCTGTAGCTCCTTCTCGAGCAGTGCTAAAAAGATGATATAGACAACTGTTAAATGTGATAAATGAATAATTATGGGTAACTATATACTTTTCAAACTTTTCATATATGTGTCAGAACTAGTGGTTAAATATAAACAAGTTCTGAGGTCAACACATTGAAGAGAACGAGAAACATAGTAAAATAATCGTTGAACACTCACGTGCAATCGTCGAGGAGGCGAGGGAAGAGAGGAGAGGGAGACAGAGGAGGATAGGAAGGAAGAGAAGACGAGGAAAGAGAGGAGAGGGAGACAGAGGAGGATAGGAAGGCAGCGAAGGCGAGGAAAGAGAGGAGAGGGAGACAGAGGAGGATAGGAAGGCAGAGAATGCGAGGAAAGAGAGGAGAGGGAGACAGAGGAGAATAGGAAGGCAGAGGAGGCGAAGAAAGAGAGGAGAGGGACACAGAGGAGGATAGGAAGGTAGAGAAGGTGAGGGAAGTGAGGAGAGGGAAACGGGGAGGATAGTAAGGCAGAGAAGGCGAGGGAAGAGAGGAGAGGTAGACAGAGGAGGATAGGAAGGCAGAGAAGGCGAAGAAAGAGAGGAGTGGGAGACAGGGGAGGATAGGAAGGCAGAGAAGGCGAGGGAAGAGAGGAGAGGGATACAGAGGAGGATAGGAAGGCAGAGAAGGCGAGGAAATACTTGGGAGGTCAAGCGTATGTCAAGCGATAAAATACAAAGTTTGCAGCACTTACTTATTGGAGACGTATAATATTCATCTTGTCCTCGGGACATGCCTTTTCATGAGCGCTCGCCATCTTCAGCAGTCGGAGTGAAGTTGCGTTGTTCGAAGTCGGTAGAAAGTAATATGCTCCACTAGAGTTTTGGATAGGAAGGCAGAGAAGGCGAAGAAAGAGAGGAGTGGGAGACAGGGGAGGATAGGAAGGCAGAGAAGGCGAGGGAAGAGAGGAGAGGGATACAGAGGAGGATAGGAAGGCAGAGAAGGCGAGGAAATACTTGGGAGGTCAAGCGTATGTCAAGCGATAAAATACAAAGTTTGCAGCACTTACTTATTGGAGACGTATAATATTCATCTTGTCCTCGGGACATGCCTTGTCATGAGCGCTCGCCATCTTCAGCAGTCGGAGTGAAGTTGCGTTGTTCGAAGTCGGTAGAAAGTAATATGCTCCACTAGAGTTTTGTTAGGTTTATATACGCAAACCCGATAGAGGCGTTATGTCTTTTCAATCACGAGACAGTACAGACAATGGAGTCACGAGTTGAACTCCGCTCTCTACCCGTGCTCGTTAGCGGGTGCAGTATGAGATAAGCCGCGTGACTCGACACTCACGAGAAGCCACTACGCTACGTCCATCCATACACGTGTTCCAACTTCCAACAGTTTACTTACCACAATTCTCATTCTTCAAACTGTCATATACATCTTGTGTCACAGGTGCTCATTAGCGGGTGCATTCCGTACATGGTCTAGCCTGTTACATGTCTGCCTTCCATACATGGTCTAGCTTGTTACATGTTTGCCTTCCATACACGGTCTAGCTTGTTACATGTCTACCTTCCATACGTGGTCTAGTTTGTTACATGTTTGCCTTCCATACATGGTCTAGCTTGTTACATGTTTGCCTTTCGTACATGGTCTAGCTTGTTACATGTTGACCTTCATACATGGACTAGCTTGTTACATGTTTGCCTTCCATACATGGTCTACCTTGTTACATGTTTGCCATCCATACATGGTCTAGCCTGTTACATGTTTGCCTTTCGTACATGGTCTAGTTTGTTACATGTTGACCTTCCATACATGAACTAGCATGTTACATGTTTGCCTTCCATGCACGGTCTACCTTGTTACATATTTGTCTTTCATACATGGACTAACTTGTTACATATTTCCCTTCCATCCATGGTCTAGCTTGCTACATGTTTGCCTTCTGTACATGGTCTAGCTTGTTACATGTCTGCCTTCCATACATGGACTAGCTTGGTACCTGTTTGCTATCCATACATGGTCGAGCTTGTTACATGTTTGCCTTCCATACACGGACTAGCTTGTTACGTGTTTGCCTTCTATACATGGTCTGGCTTGTTACATGTCTGCCTTCCATACATGGTCTAACTTGCTACATGTCTGCCTTCCATATATGGTCTAACTTGTGACATGTTTGCCTTCCATACATGGTCTAGCTTGTTACATGGTTGCCTTCCATACATGGTCTAGCTTGTTACATGTCTGCCTTCCATATATGGTCTAGCTTGTTACATGTTTGCCTTTCATACATGGTCTAGTCTGTTACATGGCTGCCTTCCGTACATGGACTAGCTTGTTACATGTTGGACTTCCGTACATGGTCTAGCTTGTTACAAGTTTGCCTTCCATACATGGTCTAGCTTGTTACATGTTTGCCTTCCGTACATGGTCTAGCTTGTCACATGTCTGCCTTCCATACATGGACTAGCTTGATACCTGTTTGCTATCCATACATGGACTAGCTTGTTACATGTTGGCCTTCCGTACATGGTCTAGCTTGTTACAAGTTTGCGATGCGATGATATGATGTAGTGATGCGATGACATGATGTAGTGAATGTGATGAGATGATATGATGTAGTGATGCGATGAGATGATATGCTATGTTGTGATGTAGTGATGCTGTATTGTGATGTAATCATGTATTGATGTGATGTAGTGGTGATGTGATGCTGTGCTGTGGTATTGTACTGGAGGATGTGATGTGGTGTTGTGATGTGATGCTGTGTTGTGATGTAGTGCCTTGGTGTTGCAGTAGAGGATGCGGAGGACGTAGAGGAGGAGGACACCCTCAAGAGCCTCGCCTTCCTTCTCGAGAAGGTCGAAGGCTGCTCGGTGAGTCGTGTCATGTGATGGTTCTTATACACAGGGGGCAGCCATAAAGTATGTCACACTGGTGATGTGACGAAGTGTTACATAGGAATGGGGGTCTTGTGGCAAAGTGTTACGTGGGAGTGGGGGTCTTGTGACAAAGTGTTACATGGGAGTGGGGGTCTTGTGACAAAGTGTTACATGGAATTGGGGGTCTTTGAGCAATAGTGACATAGTGGTACATGGGAGTGGGGGTCTTTGGGCAATAGTGACAAAGTGGTACATGGGAGTGGGGGTCTTTGGGCAATAGTGACAACGTGTTACTTGGGAGTGGGGGTCTTTGGGCAATAGTGACATAGTGGTACATGGGAGTGGGGGTCTTGTAACAAAGTGTTATATGGGAGTGTGGGTCTTTGGGCAATAGTGACAGTGTTACATGGGAGTGGGGGTCTTTGGGCAATAGTGACAAGGGGGAGTGGGGGTCTTTGGGCAATAGTGACAAAGTGGTACATGGGAGTGTGGGTCTTTGGGCAATAGTGACAGTGTTACATGGGGGTGGGGTCTTTGGGCAATAGTGACAAAGTGGTACATGGGAGTGGGGGTCTTTGGGCAATAGTGACAACGTGTTACATGGGAGTGTGGGTCTTTGGTCAATAGTGACAGTGTTACATGAGGGTGGGGTCTTTGGACAATAGTGACAAAGTGTTACATGGGAGTGGGGGTCTTTGGGCAATAGTCACAAAGGTTACATGGGAGTGGGGGACTTTGGTCAATAGTGACACAAAGTGTTACATTCGAGTGGGGGACTTTGGACAATAGTCACAAAGGTTACATGGGAGTGGGGTCTTTGGGCAATAGTGACACAAAGTGTTATATTGGAGTGGAGGTCTTTGGGCAATAGTGACACAAAGTGTTACATGGGAGTGGTGTGTCTTTGGGCAATCACGACAAAGTGTTACAAGGGAGACATGACATTTCGGACAATGCATGACAGAATGAATGTGTCATCAGTTTCAATTTTTTAGGCATCATAATAAATAACCATTTAAACTGGCAGTCATACAAACAATATAGCAAATAAAATATCCTTACTACTTACACTTCTTTCCTCCAGGGGGTAGATCACGTGGAGACGGGCACCATCTTAAAATTTCCCCATGGGTGCTCCAGCCCAGAGTGATATATATCAGCAGACTCGGTCTACGTCAATTAACCTTTAATATTCCCTCATTACTCCTTCATTACCCGCCAGGTGGTACTACTTCCACTAGGAGGTCGGTCCCGTGACAGGCTAATTCCCCCTCAGGAGCAGACACTAGCTCCTTCACTTTCCGCCAAGCTAGACCATATATGGAAGGCAAACATGTAACAAGCTACTCCATGTACGGAAGGCAAACTTGTAACAAGCTAGACCATGTATGAAAGGCAGACCTGTAACAAGCTAGTCCATGTATGGAAGGTAAACATGTAACAAGCTAGTCCATGTACGGAAGGTATACATGTAACAAGCTAGACCATGTACGGAAGGCCAACATGTAACAAGCTAGTCCATGTACGGAAGGCAGACATGTAACAGGCTAGACCATGTATGAAAGGCAAACATGTAACAAGTTAGACCATATATGGAAGGCAGACATGTAACAAACTAAACCATGTACGGAAGGCATACATGTAACAAGCTAGTCCGTGTATGGAAGGCAAACATGTAACAAGCTAGACCATGTATGGAAGGCAAACATGTAACAAGCTAGTCCGTGTATGGAAGGTAAACATGTAACAAGCTAGACCATGTATGGATAGCAAACAGGTAACAAGCTAGTCCATGTATGGAAGGCAGACATGTAACAAGCAAGACCATGTACGGAAGGCAAACATGTAACAAGCTAGACCATGTATGGAAGGCAAACTTGTAACAAGCTAGACCATGTACGGAAGGCCAACATGTAAAAAGCTAGTCCATGTATGGATAGCAAACAGGTATCAAGCTAGTCCATGTATGGAAGGCAGACGTGTAACAAGCTAGACCATGTACGGAAGGCAAACATGTAACAAGCTCGATAATGTATGGAAGGCAAACTTGTAACAAGCTAGACCATGTACGGAAGGCCAACATGTAACAAGCTAGTCCATGTACGGAAGGCAGTCATGTAACAGACTAGACCATGTATGGAAGGCAGACATGTAACAAGCTAGACCATGTATGGAAGGCAGACATGTAACAAGCTAGACCATGTATGGAAGGCAACCATGTAACAAGCTAGACCATATATGGAAGGCAGACATGTAGCAAGTTAGACCATATATGGAAGGCAGACATGTAACAAGCCAGACCATGTATAGAAGGCAAACACGTAACAAGCTAGTCCGTGTATGGAAGGCAAACATGTAACAAGCTCGACCATGTATGGATAGCAAACAGGTAACAAGCTAGTCCATGTATGGAAGGCAGACATGTAACAAGCTAGACCATGTACAGAAGGCAAACATGTAGCAAGCTAGACCATGGATGGAAGGGAAACATGTAACAAGTTAGTCCATGTATGAAAGACAAATATGTAACAAGGTAGACCGTGCATGGAAGGCAAACATGTAACATGCTAGTCCATGTATGGAAGGTCAACATGTAACAAACTAGACCATGTACGAAAGGCAAACATGTAACAGGCTAGACCATGTATGGATGACAAACATGTAACAAGGTAGACCATGTATGGAAGGCAAACATGTAACAAGCTAGTCCATGTATGGAAGGTCAACATGTAACAAGCTAGACCATGTATGAAAGGCAAACATGTAACAAGCTAGACCATATATGGAAGGGAGACATGTAACAAGCTAAACCATGTACGGAAGGCAAACATGTAACAAGCTAGTCCGTGTATGGAAGGCAGACATGTAGCAAGCTAGACCATGGATGGAAGGGAAACATGTAACAAGTTAGTCCATGTATGGAAGGCATACATGTAACAAGCAAGACCATGTACGGAAGGGAAACATGTAACAAGCTAGACCATGTATGGAAGGCAAACTTGTAACAAGCTAGACCATGTACGGAAGGCCAACATGTAACAAGCTAGTCCATGTATGGATAGCAAACAGGTATCAAGCTAGTCCATGTATGGAAGGCAGACATGTAACAAGCTAGACCATGTACGGAAGGCAAACATGTAACAAGCTAGACCATGTATGGAAGGCAAACTTGTAACAAGCTAGACCATGTACGGAAGTCCAACATGTAACAAGCTAGTCCATGTACGGAAGGCAGCCATGTAACAGACTAGACCATGTATGAAAGGCAAACATGTAACAAGCTAGACCATATATGGAAGGGAGACATGTAACAAGCTAGACCATGTATGGAAGGCAACCATGTAACAAGCTAGACCATGTATGGAAGGCAAACATGTCACAAGTTAGACCATATATGGAAGGCAGACATGTAGCAAGTTAGACCATGTATGGAAGGCAGACATGTAACAAGCCAGACCATGTATAGAAGGCAAACACGTAACAAGCTAGTCCGTGTATGGAAGGCAAACATGTAACAAGCTCGACCATGTATGGATAGCAAACAGGTACCAAGCTAGTCCATATATGGAAGGCAGACATGTAACAAGCTAGACCATGTACAGAAGGCAAACATGTAGCAAGCTAGACCATGGATGGAAGGGAAATATGTAACAAGTTAGTCCATGTATGAAAGACAAATATGTAACAAGGTAGACCGTGCATGGAAGGCAAACATGTAACATGCTAGTTCATGTATGGAAGGTCAACATGTAACAAACTAGACCATGTACGAAAGGCAAACATGTAACAGGCTAGACCATGTATGGATGGCAAACATGTAACAAGGTAGACCATGTATGGAAGGCAAACATGTAACAAGCTAGTCCATGTATGGAAGGTCAACATGTAACAAGCTAGACCATGTACGAAAGGCAAACATGTAACAAGCTAGACCATGTATGGAAGGCAAACATGTAACAAACTAGACCATGTATGGAAGGTAGACATGTAACAAGCTAGACCGTGTATGGAAGGCAAACATGTAACAAGCTAGACCATGTATGGAAGGCAGACATGTAACAGGCTAGACCATGTACGGAATGCACCCGCTAATGAGCACCTGTGACACAAGATGTATATGACAGTTTGAAGAATGAGAATTGTGGTAAGTAAACTGTTGGAAGTTGGAACACGTGTATGGATGGACGTAGCGTAGTGGCTTCTCGTGAGTGTCGAGTCACGCGGCTTATCTCATACTGCACCCGCTAACGAGCACGGGTAGAGAGCGGAGTTCAACTCGTGACTCCATTGTCTGTACTGTCTCGTGATTGAAAAGACATAACGCCTCTATCGGGTTTGCGTATATAAACCTAACAAAACTCTAGTGGAGCATATTACTTTCTACCGACTTCGAACAACGCAACTTCACTCCGACTGCTGAAGATGGCGAGCGCTCATGACAAGGCATGTCCCGAAGACAAGATGAATATTATACGTCTCCAATAAGTAAGTGCTGCAAACTTTGTATTTTATCGCTTGACATACGCTTGACCTCCCAAGTATTTCCTCGCCTTCTCTGCCTTCCTATCCTCCTCTGTATCCCTCTCCTCTCTTCCCTCGCCTTCTCTGCCTTCCTATCCTCCCCTGTCTCCCACTCCTCTCTTTCTTCGCCTTCTCTGCCTTCCTATCCTCCTCTGTCTACCTCTCCTCTCTTCCCTCGCCTTCTCTGCCTTACTATCCTCCCCGTTTCCCTCTCCTCACTTCCCTCACCTTCTCTACCTTCCTATCCTCCTCTGTGTCCCTCTCCTCTCTTTCTTCGCCTCCTCTGCCTTCCTATTCTCCTCTGTCTCCCTCTCCTCTCTTTCCTCGCATTCTCTGCCTTCCTATCCCCTCTGTCTCCCTCTCCTCTCTTTCCTCGCCTTCGCTGCCTTCCTATCCTCCTCTGTCTCCCTCTCCTCTCTTTCCTCGTCTTCTCTTCCTTCCTATCCTCCTCTGTCTCCCTCTCCTCTCTTCCCTCGCCTCCTCGACGATTGCACGTGAGTGTTCAACGATTATTTTACTATGTTTCTCGTTCTCTTCAATGTGTTGACCTCAGAACTTGTTTATATTTAACCACTAGTTCTGACACATATATGAAAAGTTTGAAAAGTATATAGTTACCCATAATTATTCATTTATCACATTTAACAGTTGTCTATATCATCTTTTTAGCACTGCTCGAGAAGGAGCTACAGATGATGATGAAGAATACGAGGAAGAGGAGGAAAAAGAAGAAGACCCAGAGGATTATAAAGAATCAACAAAAGAATCGGACTTAGAGTGCACGTAAGTGTTCAAATTATTATTATTATTATTACTTTGTTACCTAGCAACGTGGTGGTGTCTGGTTATATATATATATATATAGTAGAATTTTCATGTCTCACTCTAGGTTGGTTGGTTAGGACTGTGTACATTATTATTACTTTTATATTACTTTTATATTTCTTCGGATAAATCCTCTTACATGACACAAGACGCCTCGTTAATGGCAGGATGTTACATAGTCGCGAGACGGGAAGTATGCAGACACAAGACACTTCATTAACAGTGTAGGACGGGAAGTATGGAGACACAAGACACTTCGTTAATGTTACATAGTGAAAAAATAGATGAGTGTTTTCAAGATTTCGTTTATGTGTACAGTTTTAATTCCTAATCATAGACAAACTAGTTCTAACCACAACACAGCATCACATCACAACACCACATCACATCCTCCAGTACACTAATTCTGTTACATATATGAAAAGTTTGAAAAGTATATAGTTACCCATAATTATTCATTTATCACATCTAACAGTTGTCTATATCATCTTTTTAGCACTGCACGAGAAGAACCTAAAGAAGAAGAAGAAGAAGAAGAAGAAGAAGAGACGGAATCGGACTTGGAGTACACGTAAGTGTTCAAATTATTAATTATTATTATTGTTCCCTAGCAAGGTAGAGTCTGGTTATATATAGCAGAATATACCAGAGACGGACCAATGACAGTGTTTTAAATACCTCTCCTGTGTAACATTTAAAGTCTCATTCCTATAACTTTCAAAGTTTATATTATTTTCATGGGTTATCATACTGTATGTGTGTAAGATTTAACGTCTCATTGGTATAGTTTTAAAAGTTTTAATACTTATCTTACAGAGAAGAAGAGGTTAAAGACGAGCATCATTGCTATTTCTTCCGAACACTCGAAGAAATCAAAACAAGGCCACTTGTACTACCACCATCACCGTGGTATGACATCAGTCCACCTGCGTCGCCTCCTCCTATCGAGAATTGGCTATATGAAAATATTGACGATGGATATTTCTCTATGAATCAATAAGTAAATAAAACAGTTTCTACTTTGATTATGTTGTTGGGTTATTTTCTCTCATAGTTCTCAGCTTAGATGAGATGGTTAGGGCCACTTCTCTCCACTAGGGACGCTTAGTTCAGCAAATGATCGCTAGGGGCGCTTAGGTCAGCAAATGATGACAGGAAACGGAAGTACATCATGGAAAATGTCCTTAGGTCAGCTAAAATCGACATGGGAGCACATACACCTGCTGAGTTACGTATTGTCCACCACCTATACACTACTTCCGCACACGTGTAGGGCCTAGTCCTTCCATGTGATTCCAGGCCAGATTCTCATTGGCAAGTGGAACTGCTCCGTCTCGTCTCGACAGCGTCTCGTCGTTAAACCCCCGCACACCAAGTCTTGACACAAGACGCAGTGGAGACGAGACCAGGACGAGGCCTAGACGCGTCGAGACGTTCCAAAAATATTAAACATGTTAGATCCTCGAGATTCGCTCAAGACTCGCTCGAGACGCGCTCAAAGCGCCTCGAGACGATATCGAGGCGTCTTGAGGACCCCGTAGACCAAGGAGATGCGGTCGACCGGTTGCGTCTTGACCTCGTCTCGACCGAGTCTCCTTGGTGTGCGGACTATTTGACACTACAAACAAGGAAGAGTTCTTCGCATTACCGAAGGAGGACTTAGCCAAACAACGGAATGCATGACTACATCACGTGTTTGGATCCATTTTCGATGGCTTGACCAAGCTTTTGCTAGGCATCAAGTCACGTGATGTTGTTTTTTTCGGCTGTAACACTGTCGGAAGAATGTACATTTTGTTAGTGTGCCACGCTCCACTTGTTCTGCACTCATTATTGATGGCTTGACGGATATACACAGGCCTGTTGCTAGGCAACAGGTCAAACGATGGATAGATCGATTGTGCTTAATCACATGGAGACACGAGCCGTATTGAAGTCACAATCACTCATTAATAAACGTATGTTGTACACACTAGACGGCGTTGCTTTGAACGTGTAAACATTTAAAACTAAATGTAAACTTACCGTCTTCATCAGCTTGGATCAGCGAAAGAAACGCTAAAATAAAACAAAACATAACACTAGAATGATTCAGGCATCCCGAAAATAACGTGTTCTACATTAGAACTTTAGTTACATGCAGAGAAGACAGCACTTTACATCATGAAGACAGATTTTACTAGTTGAACTTTGGTGGTTTATTGAGAATATTAAATCCAGTTATATAAATTCTGGAAAGTTCTGTATTTTTCTTCACATAATACGTTACAATATAAGAATACATCTCAGTAAGAAATACAAAGCCACACAAAAAGAACTACAAGAGAGTAAGGGGAGGGTGAGAGAGAAAGATTGGTGGGTAGGCTTTATTTGGAATTATATAAATCATACATACAAACATAAGCAATCGGTAAAACAATCGACAAAATTATATACAATTCCAGGTTGACAGCGGACCCAATTAAGGCTGTAACCAGTTGGTTTTAATTATTCCAAAGTAAGATGATAATGATTAAATAAACTAATCGCGAGGTGAGAGGAAATAAAAAGGGAGGGAAGAATAGATAACGCCCACCCATCCACCCACGCACCCATCCACCCATCCACCCACGCACGCAAACACACAAATATACACACAAACGCACATAAATATATACACACATACGCAGACACGCGCGCAGCCCCCACACACTCATAATCCGGCCCGTTGGGTGGTTGATTTGTTTGGGTGGGGTCCATTTTTTCGGCATTGAATTGCATATTTCCAACAAACAATCATCACATTTGAGCCGGAGCCGCGATGGGATAGTGTTTGAGAGGGTTCGCGTTCTTGGGGGAGGGTATAATGTAAGAGATTGATCGCAGTTAAGAGAGGTAGTTTTGGACAGCTTCCAATCGGAATTACTTTGCGCAACCGGAACACGTTTGCCTCAACACACGCACCAATCGCACTCCAAGACTATGGGCCTGCACACATGTGCGAGCGTCACTGGCACGCACATACACACAGACACACGTAGATCCTACACACATACCGATAGACATCTATATCACACAGAGGCAGGGAGAAAGAGATGGAGGGTAAAACTTATATGTATACGGTGTATTTTCATACTTGCCTAACACGATTGTGAGAGTTCTCCCGTCAACGCGGATACGCGTCATCTTTACTGGCCGTCTTCTTTTTACGAGTCGACCGCTAAGTCGACGACCCTTGCAATGGAGGATCGTGGAAATGCACAACACCGCCAGTTGTCTGTCTGTCCGTCTGTATGTCTATTACCACCTCACTTCACAGCTGCATGTGTACATATGAACTGTTGCGTGCGAGCACGTTGGATTCAATGGACGCAGTGTGTTGTGCTTGGTGTCGTTGCCAGGAAGACGAACACGCTTTGTTGGTGCGGTGACATATCCTCTCTAGGCTACTGCTCAGTGCTTTGTTAACAGGTCGCGCTAACCATGCTTGACGTTTTGTTATGAATATTTTAAAGAGAGTCGTATAGCTCCTGACACAATAGACATTCGCTGAGTACCATTGTGTTAGCTGACTATAGTCATGTATTTTATCTATGTATGCCATGTTCTCGATTACACAAAGACGCGCAAAGTCCGTACTATATACAGACCTGGTTCGCATATATATATATATATATATATATACATATATATATATATATACATATATATATACATATATATATACATATGTATATATATATATATATATATACATATATATATATATATATATACATATTTATATATATATACATATATATATACACACACACATATATATATAAAACAAAAATTAATGCTCAATGCTATGTATGGCCCCCTCGTTCAGCAATGCGAGCCACGATTGCACATAACACTGACTTTGCAGTCTCTATGTAATCGATAACTTGGCGTGGCTCTCCGTTCTAAATCAGGGCAAGTGTAACGCGGTAGATGTCCGTTGGCTGTTCTCAAAGCAGATCGACAAACTCTGCTTCTGATCATATTGATGTTCGCCAGGAGACATGTCCCGGTTGAACGCAAACTGTGTCTGCAGCCGCCACTGCCGGCACCCTCTTGCACAATGCTTCATATTCGCTTTTTGTAAAATACGCGCTGTGCAAACATGCGAGCGACTGGCGTCTGTTTATTGTTGCCTCGTGGAAGATTTAATGCAGTAGTACATTCAACATTCACTGTACTAAACTGTCCCATGAAAAATGCTGGAAATACACACAACGCACCCAATCGTCATTTATTAGGTATTCTTTCAGATGTAGTTTGTAGCCATGGCTGCAAAACACTTCTGCTTTTTGCATAGTCACACCGGTCTTAAAATGCCCAGTTCAACAAAATGCTAAAGACAAGAACTATTAAATTAAATTAGAACACCATACACATTCTACTAACGCGTGAAGACAGAATGTTTAGTTTTGAAACAGGATTTCGCTCATATCGTGTTATGAAATGCTGCATTATAATTGTAATTGTCGTACGCGGATAAAGTAACATGGCAACAAGGCACTTCCGGTAGACCGTAACGAAAGCAAACGCGGTATCGAAGAAGTTCTCGGCCGATTGTGACTGCACCAAGCCAAAGAGTTTCACAACTTCAGGTAAGCCGCTCATCACAATCATCATCAGCATCGTCGTCTTCGTCGTCATGACACTTCGTGACACCATGGCCATCGTCACCGCCACCCGGCGGCCAGCCATCTACTTTGACTACGAGAGGCGTCAGCGCGCCGTCGTCGAGCAACTGCGTGAGTCGGACATCCTAGAAGCAGTCTACGTTCAGCCATCGTTCCTGCTCCGTCACCACAGCCCGCCCCTCCCAGTCGACGGTTCGGTCAACCGAAACGACCGTCGACCCATTCTACAGCTGAGTGCCTTCGTTGTGTTTCGTTCCCCCGCACCACCGCGTCACTCCAGTGCACATGCCGAGCACCGTGACGTCATGATACGAGGTTCAATCAAATTGCCTGCTGATGGGTGAAATGTCTGTCATTCTATGGAACGGCAAGATCCATCGATAATTAATATTGTGTGGCGAGGTGTGGTAATATTTGGTGTTTGTTCATAGGGGCACGTCAAGGTAGACCGGCTTCTAATGTCAATCGTCAATGTGAGGCGGTTGCGAGCGAGCTCTTGGGAACCATCGTACGAATGCGTGAACGATGCGTGTGGACAATTAGTACCAATGCATGTAGGGTGGGGATGGAAAAGGACTAAGACGAAAACTCCATGGTATGTGGCCCCCCGTCTACACCTAACGCACACGAGAAGTTGTGTGATAAAACCCTTCAATGTAAACATTGCTAATAAATTATAACTGATCTTACAGGATTCATATGCATATCGATCCCACGTGTATACGTCACGTCCAAGGTGTACCGCTGCAGACGCAGCATCATGCGCTGTAGGCGTTTCGGTGCAGTTACGAGAGGCTTTCTGAAGATCGCTTCCAGAGGCTTGTGGTCACTCTGCACAGACACATTCTCTCTCCCGTATATGTACTGGTCAAATATCTCGCAGGCGAACACGATCGCGAGAAGCTCTTTTTCTATTTGGGCGTAGTTTCTCTCGGTCGCCGTCAGCGCCCGAGACGCATACACCACCGGAAGTCCATCTTGTAGCAAACTCGCCCCGAGACCGCTGTCTGATGCATCGCACTGGATACACACTGCCTTCGTCACATCGTAGTATTGCAGCACCGGCGTAGTTGTGAGGGCCCTCTTCATCTCATTGAATGCTTGCTCGTGGATATGTAGCCAACTCCATTCAATCTCCTTGTTCACGAGATGTCTGAGCGGCTCAAGTATCGCTGATAAATTTGGCACGAACTTCGCCAGGTAGTTGACAGTACCAAGTAGCCGCTGCACCGCCTTGACGTCTTCCGGAACCGGCATTCGCACGATGGCCTCGACCTTCGTAGGGTTCACCCGGAGACCTGATCGCGTCAGAATATGTCCGATGTACGGGACTTCCGTCAACTTCAACTTCATCTTGCCCGCGTTCAACCGTAAGTTTCGTTCTCTAGCCCGCTCCAAGAATGCTCGCAGGTTCTGTTCGTGGTCAGCCTCCGCTTGCTCATCAGTAGCACCGCAACCGACGATAAGGAAGTCATCGTGAATTACTTCAATGCCGGCCAGGCCTTCCACCAGTTGATTCATTGAGCGCTGCCAGATTTCCGGGGCTGAGTTTATGCCAAACGGCATCCTCAACCACCGGTATCTGCCGAATGGCGTGTTGAAACAGGTTAGCATGCTGGACTTGTCATCTAGCGAAATCTGCCAAAACCCGTTTTTTGCGTCCATCACTGTGAAGAAGCATGCCTGTTTCATTCGAGTGCTCACCTCCTCGATGGTTGGAATCGGGTAATGCTCGCGCCGAATGGCAGTGTTCAGGTCTTTGGGGTCTAGACACAGCCTGATTTTCCCATTGGGCTTCTGCACGACAACAATGCTAGACACCCAGTCGGTGGCTTCTGTTACGGGTGCTATGATTGCATCGGCCACCAGCTCGTCGAGTTTCTCCCTCAGCTGTTCACGCAGTGGTACCGGTACACGTCTTGGAGCGTGCACTACAGGCCTCACAGACTCGTCAATCTGGATAGTGTACGTGTCCTTGAGCCTGCCTACGCCCTTGAAGACGTCTGCATACTCGGCTAGCACGTCGTTCGCTGTCAGCCCTGCGGTGGTCGCGCAAACACTGTAGACAGAGTCAAGAGAGTCGCAGTCATGTATCTTCAGAAGCCCCATGCCCTCAGACGTTGCTAAGCTGAGAATTGGCGTATACTTTCACTGGATAATGTTGAACACAATTCGGTGTTTGACGCCTCGCCTAGTGACTAGTAGCTTGCATTGGCCGAGAGCGGTTTCGCGTACTCCTGTGTATGTTACAATGACGAGTTTAATTGGCCTCAGATTCGCCAGCGATCTGTCCCCTGTCGCCCTCACGTACTCATCGCGCGGCAGCACGCAACAATCAGCCCCACTGTCTATCTGGAACGGCACCGGCGCGCCGTCGTCACCCAAGCCAAGTGTTATCATCGCCCGACGTCTAATGCCCACACTGTTCACTCTTAGTGTTTCAACACTATACTCATCATCTGATGCTGACGTCTGCACTTGTCTTATGCTTTTATTGTGACATT
Source organism: Escarpia spicata (assembly GCA_963995525.1). Lineage (NCBI taxonomy): Eukaryota > Metazoa > Annelida > Polychaeta > Sabellida > Siboglinidae > Escarpia > Escarpia spicata. The sequence continues at coordinate 11,274,041 of OZ023210.1, forward strand.
TGCTTTGAAAATGATTCTTTTTTTCCACACTTCCGGCACTCCTTGCCGTAGGCTGGGCAGCTTCTGGGACCGTGGTCGTACGGACAGTTCTTGCAAACCACCCTGCCTTCTCTATCTTTATGACCTTGATCGCGTCCGCGGAATCTGTTGGGCGCCTGCACGGTGCACACTGCCTGATCACCTGACATGGCGTGTGTCTGCACTACCGTTGCTTCAGCAGCTTGCACCATTTCATACGCTCGTTCGAGAGTCAGAGCATTCTCCCGCAGTAGGCGTTCGCGAACTTTCACATCGCGCAAACCGTGTACGAATCTGTCCCGAATGATTTGGCTGGTCGTTATGCCACCGAAATCGCAGCTGTCTGCAGCATGGCGTAGCTCTGTCATGTATTGCGCACCGGACTCTCCAGCCTCTTGGTTTCGGCATTGAAATTTGTACCTCTCAAATATGGTATTTTGTCGTGGGTTGCAGTGCCCTTCAAACTTCCGCAGGACGTCTTCCAAGTTGTCTTCACTTTCACCATCCGCGTATTGAAAGGCGTCATACACTTTGACAGCGTCATCGCCAATCACCGACAGAAGTGTATACACTCTTTTCTTATCTGACGCCTCGTCGATGCCGGTCGCAATTTCGAACCGATTCCACGTTTTACGCCAGGCCTTCCACAGAATTGCGGCCGATTTATCATTGATGTTCAACGGTTTTGGCGTAGGAATGTTCGACGTTGCCATCGTTGACGTTGTCAGATACGGTAGGCCAGAGTACAGCAGTGCCAGCGAACATTAAACAGTTCAGAACACTCACCACAAGCGATAATGTCACAAACTGGGCGTTAGCGGTTCGTGTACATACGCACTGACACCATGTTATGTTGCGGTGGTGCTTTGATTAGAACTGTACATGGCATAGAAAGTGTTATAAGTATTTATTGAATTAATACAAACAGAATCACTTGCTTCGCGCCATCGTGACACGTACTCGACCCCGTGACCCCGATGCCCAGTGTCGCTGTCGGAGAATGTCCCAGTAATAAATACCAATATCGTAACAAAATGTGGGCGCAAATTGTGAAAGAAAAACAGCAGCTCATACCACACATACCGAAATACTTCTCTCCATACACCTCCACTTGACACATGATCAAATACACGTCGGAATCTTGACTGAGAACAAACACGTAGCGGCCGAAGACGTATGTAGATTCACAGCGGAATGACATCGGCCCATTACCAACCTATGAAATAGTTGGTGTAACTTTATACAAACAGAGAAAGGGCTGCATGAACAATTCTGTAACACATGTCATCATATATACACTGGGGGTGAGGGGGTACCGAGCGAAAGTAGCACACGAAAAGCAACGTACATTTTGTGCACATTATAAAACTAATTTGTTATACTAATATATGTAACAACAGCAGTTGGTGCTTATGATCGATGGAATATGAACATCAGCATGGTTTACTGGCTACGGCTTGTTCTTTTAATTTAACTTTTTGGTTTATTCTCTCCAGCAAATTGTACACATTTGTAGCCAATATCTGACGATTCTATCCATTATTTGACCATGTTGCTCCTTGTTTTTCATAATACACAGTAATTGTGAAACTATTCCTTATTTCAAACAAATTATTAAGTAGCTGCTGAATGCGTGTTTACCATGTACATGTAGTTGGAAAAGTGGGAACACTCGCAGTGAAATCATCTTAGTATAACATAACGCACCGGATGTAAAGAGCGGGAGGTCCATGGATATCCATAGGTCCATGTCATAGTGGAGAAGATATGTATTGCTATTACATTAAGCCATGGGCCAGATATGCCCCTCGTGCACCCCCCACAACTCTACCAACCCATGTTTTTTTAAGCTTTGGGGTCCCTTGAAGATGATTTCAAGTTGTAACAGTGAAACAGTTGGGTCTCACTACCCATTCCCAACGTATCTTGGATGGTACCCTGAAATATCGTATGTCTCATCAATGTCGCGTGGTATTTAATCATCCACAATCGTCATTGTATAGTCATATATGTTTCAATATGTATTTGTAATAAGTCAAACTGAAGGTTTTCATCTGCTGATCATTATATTAGCACTCAATTTATATCTACTATTATGGCATGTGCCCTATTATGGCATGTCCCCATCATATCTTTCATTTGATACCAGAATTATATTTCTGTCATTTCAAGCGAATTAGATACGATGCTTCAAAGATAACCGTAGTGTCGCAGATCAAGTGGCGAAAGCAAAGATAACCATGGATATGGATGGCATACATGTCAAAATTGCCTAGATTATGTGTGTGTTTTCAGCTATACATTTACACCATATTAATTTCAGATGCATAAAACAAAGCACTACATATTTCATATAATGTACATGTATAATAGCTTAATGTGGTATCCAAAACTTGTGAATAATTAAGATGTGACATATGTCAACAGCACAGACAAACCGAAAGCCAGTATCTAAAAATATGATAATTCAGTTTAAAGCGAATTATGTATGTATGACATTCATTTAGATGTTAGTCATTGATAAAACAAAAAGTAGTTAGATGCCAAAAAGTTATTCACATCTTAATTGTATGCAATGACATACAGCATCTAGGTTGATGTACGGACACTTGCCAAACATTCATAGCTACTTAACCAATTACATTAGTCACATTTTGATGCTCAGTCATAATCATTGTCACTGTCAGCATAGAGTTCCATCCCATCAGACATGTCCATGTCAGACTCGTCATCACTATCAGTGTGGTCAGGGTCTACCTGAGCTATATCAGCCAGTTCATGTGGCAGCACATCTTCATCATACCAAAGTGGCTGAATGCTTCCATTACAGATGTTCCAGCCATGGTTTCTGCTCACCTTGGGGACGTCAGGCTCAGGAATATGTGCTTTCTTCCATATGAAAACTTGATAGTTGACCCTTCTGACATCCTGGGTGAGACTGCGATTGCATGATGGTAGATTGGCCATGTCAGTATCAACTGAAGGAATGACACGGCTATCCTTGGCACACAGCTCATTGATACGAATTAGCCTGAAGTTATCAACTTTTGACACCTTTGATTCTCTACCATACGCAGCACAAGTGAAGCTGTCCAGCTCATCAATCCTTTCTTCAGGTACGTCCCATGTACCTCCCAGCTTCTTGAGTACATGAATGTATTTAGGAATATTCAGTAGAGTGTTCACTGATTTGAGTTTGCCAATCCCTCGGAAAGCACTAGTGCTGTCACATCCACTGAAAGCATACAGAACCATCAGAGCCGTAAATTCGTCTTGGCCGAGATCAACTCTTAGTTTGCTGACATCAATCAATATTTGCTTATTTCCTACACCAGTGTCAAACAAGATGGTGATGTCTCCAATTGATGCAGCATAATACAGAAGAACCAAGAAGATGTCTGAATCTGGGCTCTTCACACGAACGAATCGGTAATTCCTACTCCTCGCGTAATTAACACAGAAAATAACTCTTGAGTCAGTTTCCTGTGATGACTTCAGAAGGGGCAGTTCATGGGTTACTGTCGTCCGGCCATCATTGGAAGTCAGCAGAGTGGCATTCTCCTCATATATGAAGGTCACTTGTCTTCCATGCAGTTTTGATGCATATCCATCACTCTGCCAGAGCTTCAGAAGCAGTTTGATGAACTGACACTTGTTTTCTTCATTGGACAAAGATGATTTCCAATCAGGTGGCCTCTTGGTTGCCTCTCCTTTCAGAATCAGATTATCTCCAGTGTGGCCGACTCCTTCAGGTTCAGCGACCTCTCCTTTTTCCTTGTTTGTGATGGTATCTCAGGACAGTCACCAGATTCTGCAGAATGATCATCACTGCCAACTTCCTGTAACATGCTGCCATGAGCTGTGTGAACTGATCCTATCCTTTTCCTGTGCGATCATCCAGAAGCTGTTCGAAATTATCAAATTCTGAATGGAATACCGTTGGTCCTGGTGGTGACCTGACAATCTGGTTGGAGAGAAGAGTGGACGACTGCATAACAGCTTCAGCTAGCGCTGTCTCCAGCTCCAGTGAAAAGGAGTAGCTTTCACAGTGTCCCATTCTATTCAGGAGAATTACGAGTTTTTCACATTTTAACATATGACGCATGGACATGCTCATGAAGATGTGTTTTGGCAGCTTCCACGATCCATTGGTTGTTGCCCGGCAGATGTCCTGACCAATTGTCAAAACAAGTCTCTCTGTGCGGGATGATGTGGGAACTGCCATCCCAGTTATGACAAAACATAACAATTTCTGGAGTGTGTCTGGTACGATAGTGTCAATTCTGTCACAATCACGGGGAGTTGGTGCCATTTAAGATCAGGTGCTTCAGCAAACCATCCTGGATAATCTGTCGAAGATATGTACCAGTGGTCTTGATAACATCAGTTGATCCCAACTGGAAGGCATGTTTCCTGAAAGTCTCTTCTCTTTGATCTCCTGCAATTTCGCCAACTTCTTCTCTGCATCCCTCATACCAGACATGAGTTGAAGTTCTCCATATTTTAAGCCCTTTACGTGAACTATACAAGTAGGTTCGACAGTTTGGTCACGTGTTCGTTTTCGTTTTAATAGTAAATACATACAAAAGTAGGTATGCAATATCAGCAGGTCAAAGCAGGTAAAGCTTATAATTTATGATTATCCAACTTATATAACATTTTAACTTATCGATATATGTGAAGTTGACCTGAGGTATTCGTATTAGCTGCAATTGAAACTTAAATAATATAATATGAGACTTAAATAATATAATATGGGATACAAACTTGTGATCTCCCCATACCTTGATGAAACATGTAAGAAAACTAGTATTCCAGCTGCAAACATGTACCTAGATACTGCAAAAGAACGTAAATTACTTATAAAGCAACAATATTATAGTCACTTCTTCATTACATTTTAAACAATCCATTGCTGATGGAGTACAGTGTGTAATAATACAAAAATGCCCTGGGTTACGCCTCTTGACACTACGGTTATCTTTGAAGCATCATATCTAATCCATTTGTAATGACAGAAAGACAATTCTGGTACCAAATGAAAGACATGATGCTGCAGAGTGTCATGCATTATTATTTTGATCTTAAAGAGGCCACAGGATCAAAGGAAATTGATATATTTGACAAAAATAATGATGTCATCTATGCGGTCACGAGTGAGAATGGGGTACAGTTATTCTATGCTAATTAGGGCACATGCCATAATAGCTGATATATATTGAATGTTATTATGATGATTAGCAGATGAAAACCTTCAATTTGACACATTACAAGTACATATTGAGACATTTATGACTATACAATGACGATTGTGGTGTGGGTGATTAAATACCACGCGCCATTGATAAGAAATACGATATTTCAGGGTACCAACCAAGATAGGTTGGAAATGGGTAGTGAGACCCAACTTTTTCACTGTTACCACTTGAAATCATCTTCAAGGGACCCCAAAGCTTCAAAAAAGCATGGGTTGGTAGAGTTGTGGGGGGTGCACGAGCGTCATATCTGGCCCATGGCGTACATGATGAATCTTGATAACTCCTGTTCTGGAGAATTTGTATGTCTCAACTTTGAGCTGCTGATGCGCGCTTCTGCCCAACAAAATCACCAGGCATGTGCTCAAAACGTAGCTTCTTTGTTTGGTAATAAAACATATTTATAGCTGCACGAACAATGCTTGTGTTTAGTGAAATTAAGACACTGTGCCTATCGAAACAGACTAACTTACCTGCCCGGTCTCGTTGCGAAATGATAACTTGTATGACATTAACGACGATCCCTAAATCGACGGTCCACACAGACCTTGATGTAAGGTTTGTAAGAATATAACTTCCCACAGATTCCATGTTTGAATTTCTGTTGTCATCGACTGCAAAAGACGGACCTCTGCCATAGTTATCGTCTATCTGGAACGTTGGTCTGCCAAGTACCAACTTTAGTGGTGCTGAAACATATAAAAGGCACAACAAATTAATGAAAACATATTTATTTCCAACGCCATAAGATAAATGCAGTATAATATTATGTAATCAATTAAACTAGTTACATATAATAATGCAGTATAAACATTTGCATAATTGTTATAATACTGTACCAAAGTTGGTGTATTAAAGGTCAGTCGAATAAGCGACGAGTTGATGGTGTAAACTTACGTTTACTCCGCCTAAATATGTCAACAAGTACATTTAACAGTGGTATATCTAAAGATGTATTGTTGCTGGTAGCTTTCAAATTGTAATATAACATCAAATTAAAATATGCGAAAAACATTGTATTTTAGGTGAGCCGAAAGTGGAAAAAGGCGAAACTAAAGAAGCTACAGAGTAGGCCCTGTAATCACTATTTCAGTGCGACGTACGGTTGTACACAAACATCTCCACTTCTCGATGGAGATCGATGTTCGACCCTTGTCTTCGAACAAACATGTAGCGACCGAATACGTCTGTAGATTCACAGCAGCATGTTATCTTCGTCGACTTCGGTATGGAGTCGACCCGAGTGACGCATATGTTGAAACACAGTAAGGCCACTGCATTTTTATAGATATGATAGCGTTATGAGAGGAGAATACAGCATGCGTACGTGTGTTCGTGCATACGTGCGTGCATCGTTGTTGTTCAACGTACAGTATTCATCACATTGTAAAAAGGTGATTTCTTTCACATTTTCGACGGCATAGAAATCGACCGCCCACCAAGCTTTCGGAACGGCGTTCATGACGTTGCAGCTGCCGCCCACACTTACGGCGTTACGATTTCTGTTACCATCGACGGCCAAAGACGGACCACGTCCGCCTCTAACGCTTGACTGGGATGTTGGCTTGCCGTGAGCCTCATTCCCGAGAGCTGAAGTATACCCACTTTGATAGTAAACAAACTGGCTTCGTTTCCTGGATATTAGAAATGCACGTTATCGGTATGTGTTATTCCATGGCGAATTATGAGAGAACAGTATGTTTTATTAGTCGCAAAGGGCGTATAACACACGGACACGCACGCACGCACACGCACACGCACACGCACACGCACACGCACACGCACACGCACACGCACACGCACACGCACACGCACACGCACATGCACACGCACACACACAGCCATTTCGTGTGAAGTCTCAAAGCAAAGTCAACATTTTGCGTAAAGGTAAATGCTGTAGATAATACATTTCTGGAAATAGGTATACATAATTGTGATTAATACACTTCATGAAGATTGGTCGACTTACTAACAGTGAACAGCCCTGTGAGGATTGATGAACCTGTCAGCGCCAAATATCGACAAAATATGGGTATCATAGGAAATGAAATTGTCCATGGACTTTTACATTATCCATTGTTCACCCACCAGCCAATGATAGGCAGTACTCAAGTGTGGTTTGTGTGTTAGCTTGCATTGGCTTCCTGTACGATATCGTATAATATTTAAGATCTGTACCATTACATACCAGGCACTGTCCAATAAACAACCATCTTATTTGCATTTATTGCTTACTCCTGTAAGAAAATCTATCCAGCTTCGATCATCTAGTTCTGACCTACTTTTTGTTCCTAGAGTCAACACTAACATTGGAACTAGGGCTTTTTCTGTTGCTGCACCAACTCTTTGGAATATGCTTCCTTTGCATCAGTTGAAAATATTACAAAATTCCGTCGGCATTTAAAAACGTATCTTTACAACCTTGCTTATCCACCGTAGCTCCCTAGCGCCCTGACCCATCTGTTGACAACTGAAAAACTATTTATGGATTTTGAGATTGACCAACCCTTTTGTTTTGATGCGCCTCTGAGCTTGGTTTCCAAGGATTTAGGCGCAATAGAAGTTATCTTGTTATTATTATTATTTCAAAGAATGTTTAAGTTTTCTTAGATTTGAAGTTTTAATACACCCTAAAGACAGCGTCACGCGAGTCACGAAAGTGAACATAGTTTCTCGTTATTACGACTATGATAACAACAACAGCTGCATGTTTGAGAAATTATCATCAAATATAACTCCTACATTTCGTTCTGAAAGTGTAGGCGTAACGTACTGATTAAGCATAAGCGTGGACAAAACGTTTAATTTTGTTACACTGCCTCTGTATACCAATGATAAGAAACATATGTTTTATCAACATTTATCAGGGAGCGGTGCTAGTGTAGTTGTTAGTACGTCCGCCAGGCATGCCAGCGCTCTCAGTTCGAAACCCGGACCGGGCAGGCATGATATTTGGTGTAGAAACTTGGTTCTCAACATTGGGGACTGTGTATCGGAGATCACGTGAATCGGAGATCACGTTAATGTCTGTCCCGTCTAAATTTGGGACGTAAAATAACCACCGAGGACGACAAGCACCCTGGCAGTGACCACCCTCAGTGCCAGCATATAAAGGTCGGTTTGGCGATAATGTTCTGAAAAAGACTGACTAGTTGAATGAAACCTCATAAGCTCATTACATTGTAACCAAAATAATACAGACTAGTCAGTTAATAGAACTTTGCCGAGCGTTGGAAACAATTAGGAAAGCAACAGCTAGGAACTTTAATCTACTCTCAGTCATCCAAACGAACACCAGAGAAACCTGTACATACATGGGTTATTTTGAGAACAGAACAGATATAGAAGATTCAGAATGTCAACTACAATGTAGACGTATCTATTGAAGGTTTACCGCATACGTGTCTGTTGACGGCATTTGAGCCAGCCACTATGGCTGAAATTGGAACGCTGTTAAAGACTTCGGCGGTGAAATCTTTTCAACTCGATCCCATTCCGACATCGCTACTTTAGAGATTGTGCGCATGACATTGCTCACAACAATTGTTAACCTGTCTATGAGAACAGGCGTGGCAGACCTTCTCACTTGAAGGGAGCGTTTGTTAGACTAGTAGTCCTATTCAAGACACCGAACCAGGACAAAGCCGTCTTGAATAACTACACACCTGTGTCCAGTCTACCCTACCCATCCAAGATAACAGAACGAGTTGTTGCCCGGAGACTGTAGGCTCACATGTCATAGCACAATCTCTGCCAGCCTTACCAGTCCTCGTACAAGCCAATTCGCAGCGTTGCGACGGCCCTTGTATGTGTGCAGAATGCCATCCTGCTAGCTTTGGACAATCGTAACTCATCATCTTGGTGTTTCTTGGTCTATCGGCTGCATTTGACACCGTCGACCGCAAAGTGACGTTATATAGACTCTCACATGATGTTGGAGTGGTCCACAATGCACTGGAGTGGTTTATGTCATACCTGAGTGATTCAGTCCAGTCCGTCCAAATTCATGGTGCTACACCACCTGCTCGTCCTCTAGCACACTAGGTCCCGCGAGGGTCCGTGCTTGGTCCTCAGCTCTTATTTATGCAGCACCAGTTGCCAAGATCATACGCAAGAACAGTTTGATGTCCCATTTCTATGCGGACGACACTCACATCAGTGTTTTACACCTTAGCTAAAAAGTTGGTGGTCAGTCGTCCTTCAAGTTAATAATAATAATAATAATATAACGTCTATTGAGCCTAAATCCTTGGAAACCAAGCTCAGATGCGCATAAAAACAAAAGGATTGGTCAATCTCAAAATCCATGAGTAGTATTCCTGTTGTCAACAGATGGATCAAGGTGCTAGGGAGCTACGGTGGATAAGCAAGGCTGTAAAGATAAGTTTTTAACTGACGACGGAATTTTGTAATATTTTCAACTGATCTAACACTAAAAGGGAGCATATTCCAAAGAGTTGGTGGAGCAACAGATAAAGCCCTAGTTCCAATGTTAGTGTTGATTCTAGGAACAAAAAGTAGGTCAGAATTATATGATCGAAGCTGGATAGGTTTTCTTACAGGAGTAAGCAATGAATGCAAATAAGTTTCAAAAGTTATAATATATATTTGCAGCTGAAACTCGTGGCATTTATTAATTTACTAGTTCAGGCCAAGTCTGACCTGCATATTAATTTGCGATATTCGGATTAATGAAACAGGAAATATCGGCCTAAAATGACAACATAGGCAATAGTTTATTGATGACAGAAAAACATAAATGTTGCAAATTACAACAAACACCACAACACAAATGTCTGCAGGGGCAGCGGGACTGTCAGGCTCCGTGAAGCATTCGCTCCAGTCATTGACAGTGACTCCAGCTCGGATTTGAAGTTGGGCATCCACGCGCCGGATGTATTCCACAGGTGGGCAGCTGTTGTGGGTTTGAATGTCGTGTGAATGCAGAAGGTGGTGATGATAGCAGACACTGTGGATGGCGTTATGCGGTTTCAAAACTCACTCTTGAACTCTTCACTCGTGTCACTGTGCTGACACCTTTTTCACATTCAGCGGAATTCGCTGGAAGTGCCAACATTACGAAATTAAACTCAACCGATCTATTGATCAGCTCGACATTTTATTACTTTTTCAACTTGTTTTTGCTTATGTTACCATAATTGGCATTTGCCATAGTATTTGATACCTCGTGTGTTATTGGCATCAATCAACATCATCCTATGCATATCTACGTTACAAAAATATCGCGTCTTGGCGCACTTTTTAAGCCCAAAGAGCGACCCAGCTGTATATCTGTAAGGCGCTGTGACCAACGACTCTTGGAATGGCGCCTTATGAATTTCATAAATTTGATTTGATAATAGTAAGAGTCTAACAATTGGTTGAAGGTCCGTTTACACGAGGTGACCAGTGTTTGGCCCGGTGTAGGAATTTCAAAATCATGCTCAATTTCAAACACTCAAGTGTTTTGAAATTAATTTGAAAACACTTTAGAGTGCTCGGCGCGATACAAGCAACACAGTATGTACGTTTGCCGACTGTGACGTAACCGGTGACGTGGTAATTGGGTACAGACATTGTAGGGTGCAATGGTCGTTTGTTCGCCTTCGCGGCTCGGTTGCTGTAGACACCACATGTCCACCCCGGTTGCATTGCTACGTACACTTTGTAGTTTTACAAATGTCTTAATTTTGCAATGCTTAGGTGTTAATACATAGTCGTTTGTCTTGGTTGACTGACTGATTTAGTAGCAATTTATTCGGCACAATCAGTTTGCTGTTGGCAGTCATTTACATAATGTGTTGACTTAATTGGCGTAGTTCGTCACGGAAATAGGTTTCACGTCTGTACACTTGTTTATGCGTATAAACTTATACGTTATTCGTCACGCGCAGGTGTGCATTTATGTGTGTGGTTGTCCGTACTACGGTGGTTGCGATGCTTATCTGGAGATTGTTTTTAATCACCAGTGGCTATTGTCTCTAAATATCCGCGTTGTTGCCAGCTTATGTTGTTGTCAAGTGTTATATGCATCTCGTCTAGTGTTTGCAATTGCATCATTGTCAACTTCTGTACTGCAGTTGATATTTTATCTGTTAATATGAAGGTTGGCTTGTTTGTGTGTGTTTTTGTCAAACACGTGGTACCGCATACCGCTACAGATAGTGTTTCGTTTCTTTAGAATTTTTTGGCCATGTGTACGTTTCTGACAACGAATCACCACATATTTATATATGGAATGCTCGGGTTATCTGCAAGTTTGATGTTTTCATGGCCTTAAAGCTCTTCCATGTTACACATTTTTTACCTGTCTTGTATCTGTTCATTACAGATTTGACGATTGTTTCTTTGACAAATAAATCCGTTTCAATCTCCTTGATTTGGGCGTCTACAGTCACATCTGTTTCAACGGCGGGTAAAGAGCCAATTATGTCGCCAATTATCTCCATCGCGACTGCAGCCCAGCCAAACGTATTCGAGGCTGCAGTCAGTCATCGGGCGTGCTCAAACGCAACGTAACGTCAACCATGCCGCCGGGGTTCGTGTCACCACCTGACGGATTGAGGTCAACGAAGCTGTAGCCAGAGTGTCTGCATCGCAACTACAGCCCAGCGAAACGTATTCGACGCTGCGGTCAGTATTCTCTCTTCGGGCGCGCTCAAACGCAACGTAATGTCAACCACGCCGCCAAGGTTCGTTTCGCCACCTGACGGATTGAAGACAACGAAGCTGTCGCCAGAGTGTCCCGTCACGCCTACCGCCCAACCAAACCTATTCAGTGCTGCGGTCAGGATTCGCTCATCGTTCGTGTCGCCCCTGGAGGGCTCGAGTTCAACTACGTCACGCAAAGTCAAGCAGTGTGACGTCCAGAGACTATACCACACACTGCATGGTATTTAGTTAAATAATTGTTAGAAAGTATTGAAGTATAATAACTTGTTAACGTATCATACATTACTGATGCTTAGAAACTCGTCCTTTTTGATGCCGATTTAAAGATACATGTTTTGTGAGCTGTTTCTCGCATGAGTTACAGCATAAGTCTTAAAGAGGCAACACCATACATTCGTAGGTCTATTTTAGCTAATGTCACTGTGTGTGCAATATGAGTAGCGGGTATATATTATTCGTCGATATCGAGTCACAGTTTAAGGAACGTTACATGTTTGTGACTATATGTCTATGGTAAGTGTTCACCATTCACATATTCACATAATGTGAATCAAGTATTTTGTTGTTAGTTATACCAGTCCTTGGTTTCCCCAATTGCCTTGCCACCACTTATAATGCCAGGTCACGTTGACGAGGTACTCGAAGGGCGGGGGTTGGAAGAGCAGGTAAGTATTCTTCAGAACAACTTAGCCGAGCTTCATCAGTTACAAGAGAAAACTAAAGGAACGGTACAATCAGAGTTGGAAAGGGAGATAGCCAATATATATATAATTATATGATCGATGAAATATGAACATCAGCATCGTTTACTGGATATGGCTTGTTCTTTTAATTTAATTTTTGTTGTTGTAAATTGTACTAATTTGTAGCCAATATCTGACGCATTTTGCTCCTTGTTCTTCACATTACACAGTAAACGTGAAACTATTCCTAATTTGACACGGTCCAAAAAATGCTGAATGCGTGTTTACCATGTAGTTGGAAATGTGGAGTCACTCGCCGGGAAATCATGCTCAGTATAACATAACGCACCGGATGTAAGGAGTGGGCGGTCCACAGATATCCATAGGTCCATGTCATAGTGGAGGAGATATGTATTGCTATGCCATGAATGAATCTTGATAACTCCTGTTCTGGTGAATTTGTACATCTGAACTTTGAGCCGATGATGCACGCTTCTGCCCAACAATATCACTAGGCATGTGGTCAAAACGTAGCTTGTGTGTTTGGTAATAAAACATATTTCATACCTGCACGAACAATGCTTGTGTTTAGTGAAATCAAGACACTGTGCCTATCGAAACAGACTGACTTACCTGCCCGGTCACGTTGCGAAGTGATGACATTAACAAAGATCCCTAAATCGACGGCCCACCAAGGCCTTGATGTAGACAAAGGCAGTATAATATTGTGTAATCAATTAAACTAGTTACATATAATAATGCAGTATAAACATTTACATAATTGTTATAATACTGTACCAAAGTTTATGTGTTGTATTGAAGGTCAGTCGAGAAAGCGACGAGTTGATGGTGTAAACTTACATTTACTCCGCCTAAATATTTAAACAAGTACATTTAACAGTGCTATATCTAAAGACGCATTGTTGTTGGTAGCTTTCAAATTGTAATATAAAATCAAAGTAAAATATGCGAAAAAACATTGTATTTTACGTGAGCCGGAAGTGGAAAAGGCGAAAATAAAGAAGCTACAGAGTAGGCCCTATCATATCTACTTCAGTGCGACGTACGGTTGTACACAAACACCTCCACTTCACTCAGATGGAACTCGATGTACGACCCTTGTCTTCGAACAAACAGGTAGCGACCGAACACGTCTGTAGATTAACAGCGGAATGTCATCGTCGTCGACTTCGGCATGGAGTCGACCCGACTGAGGTCGTACTCTGACGGAGGCAATTGACTGGGAGACGTGACAGTGGGGGTGACGATGGTGACAGCCACGATGAAGTCGGACAATCTGTCTACTGTAAACATAAATGAATATGTACACAGGGCAATGGTTTAACAAGTGGTTGAAGGTCCGTTTACACGAGGTGACCCGAGTTTGTCCCGGTGTAGGAATTTCACAATCATACACAATTTCAAAACACTCAAGAGTGTTTTGAAATTAATTAGAAAACACTTTAGAATGCTCGGCGCGATATAAGCAACAAAGTATGTACGTTTGCCGACTGTGACGTAACCGGTGACGTGGTGATTGGGTACAGATATTGTAGGGTGCAACGGCCGTTTGTTCGCCTTCGCGGCTCGGTTGCTGTGGACACCACATGTCCACGCCGGTTGCATTGCTATGTACACGTTGTAGTTTTACAAATAGTCGGCTGTCTTAATTTTGCAATACTTGGGTGCTAATACATAGTCGTTGGTCGTGGTTGGATGATTTGTTTAGTAGCGATTTATTCGGCACAATCAGTTTGCTGTTGGCAGTCATTTACATAATGTGTTGACTTAATTGGCGTAGTTCGTCACGGAAATAGGTTTCACGTCTGTACACTTGTTTATGCGTATAAACTTATACGTTATTCGTCACGCGCAGGTGTGCATTTATGTGTGTGGTTGTCCGTACTACGGTGGTTGCGATGCTTATCTGGAGATTGTTGTTAATCACCAGTGGCTATTGTCTCTAAATATCCACGTTGTTGCCAGCTTATGTAGTTGTAAACATGTTGCGTTGTCAACAAGTGTTATATGCATCTCGTCTAGTGTTGTAAATTCATCGTTGTCAACTTCTGCACTGTTGTTGACATATATATATATACTGCAGTTGATATTTTATGTGTTATTATGAAAGTTGGCTTGTTTGTGTGTGTTTTTGTCAAACACGTGGTACAAGCATACAGCTACAGATAGTGCTTCGTTTCTTTTGAAGTTTTCGGCCAGGTGTACGTTTCTGACAACGAATCTCCACAGATTTATATATGGAATGCTCGGGTTATCTGCAAGTTTGATGTTTTCAGGGCCTTAAAGCTCTTCCATGTTACAATTTTTTTACCTGTCTTGTAAATGTCCGTTACAGATTTGAGGATTGTTTCTTTGACATATAAATCCGTTTCAATATCCTTGATTAAGGCGTCTACAGTCAAATGTGTCTCAACGGCGGGTGGAGAGCCAAGTCTGTCACCTTAGTATCTCCATCGCGACTGCAGCCCAGCCAAACGCATTCGAGGCTGCAGTCAGGATTCGCTCGTCGGGCGCGCTCAAACGCAACGTAACGTCAACCACGCCGCCGGCGTTCCTGTCGCCACCTGACGGATTTAAGTCAACGAAGCTTTCTCCAGATTGTCTCCATCACGCCTGCCGTCCAGCCAAACGTGTTCGAGGTTGCGGTCAGGATTCGCTCATCGTTCGTGTCGCCCCTAGCGTGCTGGAGTTCAACTACGTAACGCAACGTCAAGCAGTGTGGCGTCCAGAGACTATAACACACACTGCATGGTATTTAGTTAAATAATTGTTAGAAAGTATTGAAGTACCATAATTTGTTAACGTAACATGAATTACTGATGCTTAGAAAATCGTCCTTTTTATGCCAATTTAAAGTTCAAAATTTCGTGAGCTGTTTCTCGCATGAGTTACAACATATATTTCTATGTCTATTGTAACTATTGTTACTATGTGTGCAATGTGAGTAGCGAGTATCTATTATTCGTCGATATCGAGTCACAGTTTAAGGAACGTTACATGTTTGTGACTATATGTCTATGGTAAGTGTTCACCATTCACATATTCACATAATGTGAATCAAGTATTTTGTTGTTAGTTATACCAGTCCTTGGTTTCCCCAATTGCCTTGCCACCACTTATAATGCCAGGTCACGATGACGAGGTACTCGAAGGGCGGGGGTTGGAGGAGCAGGTAAGCATTCTTCAGAGCAAGTTAGCGCACGGCGTTACTGGAGGTCTACATCGCAGCACTCGAATATCCCAGCCAACGAAGAAAGAGGCCGAAATACAAGAGAGGGACAGAGAAAAAACAGAGACACGGCTGAAGAAACTCTCCTTGTACAGGTACGATGCCTGGAAAGTCGAGGCAAAGGCCAGCAGAAAGCAGATGAAAGGATTCTGCACAGTGGACTCTCTCCATATCCTCATTTCTTCGGTCAAGAAACATCGAGAGGACGTCGTTCGGACATACGAGAATCTCCGTAGGACCTGCTCTCCAGAGCAAGAGATGCGACGTCAGGTCGACACCTGTGATGCCGTATCCAAGGTGCTGATGAACCAGGCAGAGAGCAGAATCACTGGCGAAGAAGTTGACGATGCGACAGTCGAACGACTACAACGCTAACGGAATGACGGTGGATCGATCTTCTCTTCAACGGAGGTGAGTTTTATAAGAAGTCATCGTTCAAGCGACTCGCAGAGCTCAACTACATTATTGCTGCAAGATGCCGCCAAACTATCAGCCAAAGAAGTCAAGTTGAAGGCGCTTCGAATTAAAGAGCAGAAAGAAGCAGACCTAGAAGAATTAAACCGGAAACAAGAGGTGGAAGTGAAGCAGAAACAAAACGTCGTGATATCAGTCGTTTAGAAAAGGAAGAGCAGGTAGAAGTGGCCGGTGCGAAGTTCATGGTCTAATAGAATGCGAGCCAAGGCATATAACTAGAAGAGGTCGACAGCTTATTTGAAGAAAGACATCTTGGCAGCAATGTAAAGCATACGCACGATAACGTGGGTACATCTCACGTGTCGCCACCTACCACTCATCAACAGACCGACGGCACAGCGGCGCTGGAGAAGGCTTTTGTAGAGTCTTTAAGGCTCAACCGCCTCCCAGCTCTGGAACCATCATTCCACAGTGGCGATCTCCTTCACTACACCGCACCGAATGGAAGGCTTCGTTCATCGCCGTCATCGACAGCAGGTGTTCTTCACCAACTGGAAGGATAATTGATCTCAGACGTTACGTTGGTGGAGATGTAAGAAAGGTTCTTGAAAGCTACATTCTTCGGAACGCTGCTGCAGCATATGATGCAGCCTGGAACGCGTTGAACCAAAGGTACGGTGACCCCTTCAGTGTCGGTCAATCGTTTCGAGAGAGGTGGTTTTCGTGGCCAAAGATTGGCTCAAATGATAACAAAGCCGATCAGGAGTTGGCCGACTCTCTGGAGAGTTGTCGGGCAACTATGCATCATGTACAGAGTTTGCAATGTGCGGATTGGATGATATCCCGGTGTAATCAAATAGTGTTTGTCACAGTAAAGAAGGAGAACAGATACCCTTCGCTCACCAAGTTTGTCGAATTCGTCGCTGACAAGGTTCTGATTGACCTAGGAGATGTTACTCGATCCAGTCATCGCATCACAGTGGAGGAATTGCCAGCAGTAACGCCTTCAGATGCCATCAGAATGCTGGAGTTGGACTTCGCCGACACCAGACGTGATGAGAATCGTACGTCCCAAGACGATCTGTTGTTCTTATACAAACTAGAGGAAGAAATACTGCAGAAGGCAAACGGTCATTACGAGATGTCTGTTCCCTTCAAAGAGCGTCCTCAGCTTCCTAACAACAAGAAGCTCGCCATGATTCGTTTGGAACCCCTGAAGAAGAAGTTCAACAAAAACGAGGAATACCGCGAACGCTACACCAAGTTCATGGAGGAAATCATCAAGAATGGAGACGCCGAAAGAGTAACGGACGAATCTGCATATGGAACCACGTGATACATCCTTCATCACGGCGTCTATCATCCAAAAGAAACATGACAACATCCGTGTGGTTTTTTACTGATCGACCAGGTACAAAGGAATTTCGCTAAAAGAACACCTCCTTACTGGACGTTATCTCATCAACGGTTTCGGGGGAGTATTATGCAGATTCCGGAAACACCCGATCGCGATCATGTGCGTTATCGAAAGATGTTACACCAGTTTCACGTCAAGGAAGAAGATCGTGACTATCTCAAGTTCTTATGGTGGGAGAATGGTAACACGAAGCAGGATCCTGTGGAATTCAGGATGAAGGTTAACTTGTTTGGAGCAGCATCATCGCCTGGTTGCGCCAGTTGTGGACTTAAGCATCTCGTCAAGCAACACGAAGAGCTCTCTTGAAGGAAACCAGGGAACGATGATTAAGAGGAAGCTTACGCTTTCATAAGTTCAGCCTGAACGATCGTGTTGTCATGGACAGCATGCCCCCCTCGGAGAAAGTTGTTGACCTCAAAGAACTTGCTCTTACTTTCGATGAACTGCGTATGGAACGAACTCTTGGTATACTGTGGTGTGTGGAGTCTGATCACTTCAATTTCTGCGCCATCCTGAAAAACAAACCATTGACTCGTCGCGGAATATTGTCAACCGTTGCCTCCTTTTACGACCCCCTGGGATTCGTTGCACCCTTCATCTTAGATGGCACGCGCATCCTGCAAGATATGTGTAGGCAAGGAACGGGTTAGGATGACCCACTCCTTTACCAAACGTGGGAGCGCTCGAGGAACGACCTCATTCACCTGGGAGAGCTGAGCGTACCAAGATGCTACCAGCCTCCAGGATTCGGCAAAGTAACGAAAGTTTAACTGCACCACTTCTCAGATGCGAGCTCTTCAGACTACGGGCAATGCTCGTACCCATCTGAAAGATGACAGAGACATGATTCATTGCTCTCTAGTGATGGGTAAATCTCGTGTCCCGCCAACCAAGATAATGACCACACCGAGATTGGAACTGTTGGCTCCGGTAGTGTCAAACAAGATCGACAAAAATGCTCATAGAAGAACTAAGGCACGAGCACTTCCAGGAGTGCTTCTGGGAGGACTCGAAGGTGGCATCGTCGCTTTCATACCTTCGTCGCCAACAGGGTACAACGTATTCACAACAGCACGACACCACAACAGTGGAACTATAGAACAGTGGAACAGCGGCTGATCTGCAAACATCCAACTGGTTCTCGGGACCCACGTTTCTATGGGAAACAGGAATTGTCAACAACCAAGAGCCAGTACTTGAGGTACACATCGGTGACACAGAAGTAAAGAACGTTCAAGTCTTCGCTACCAAGGCAACGGAACATTTCTTCCTTGTAGAACGTCTATCACGCTTCTCTGACTGGTCCAAGGCAGCTATCGCACGTTTACGACTTCTCGCGCAGAAGACTGAGATAGATGACAACCTCACAACGGTAAAAGAAAGAAGAAACGCCGAGCTGTTCATCATCAAGGCAGTTCAACGAAAAGTCTATCCCAACAAGGTTGAAGTGTTGAACAAGAAGGCTACCGAGTTAAAGATTAACGACAGGCTTCATAGTCTTGATACCACCAGGAGCGTCCTTACGTCCATTCTCGACGAATCTGCCAACCGACTCGACTGTGCATCTCTACGAACGTTTCTCTACGAGGTCATGGCCATCGTGAACAGTCGCCCTCTAACTAACTGTTGGGAACATAAGCGATCCTACCAGCCCAGCCCCCATGGGGAAGAGTCGAATTCCTATCGGACCAGTTCTGAAGCCGGTGGAGAAAAGAGTATTTATTGAATATCAATCGAAGACAGAAGTGGAACAGTCCCAAAAAATCTACAGATCGGCGATGTAGTAATCGACGTAACGACGATACTGCACGCAACGAGCGACAACTCGCCAGAGTCGTTGAAGCCACAGAAGGCAATGACGGACTAGTAAGAAAGGTCACGATACGTATGAGCGAGTCGAGGCTGGACAAGCAAGAAAGACGCACTTCTGTAGCATCTCGAGCGTCCTGTTCAGAGACTTGTCGTCCTACTTGAAAGTGAGTAAATTCGCCCTCGACTCCTCTGTTGTAGAATTTGGAATTGTTTTTTCTTTCTTTCGACCTCAAAATGTGTGACTTATGTACTGAGAAATCACTCATGATTTTCTCCTGATCAACAAGCTGCAGAGTACAACATGTTGCTGCTCGGCTGGTGGTCCGCTGCCAAAAAGGTAAGTCCCCACATATGCAACCATATATCACATCGGTGCTCAAGAAACTTCACTTACTCTCTGTTGTATATGTTGTATTCGTGTATTAATTTGACATGCCTTATTTTGCTCATTCTATTTCAGTTATTTTGGACCAATCTTTAATTTACAGATGCTCGTTGTAGCAGTACTTCCGCTCTAGTAAAACATGAGCTTGCCAAAATTGAGAACGTTGTTAAATGTCGTTGTATTGCCTGCGGCCGACCTCAGACCACGACATAGCGGCGACGAGGATGGGATTTAGATCGTCTTAGATCACTACACGGAATATATGTGTCACGCACATAAGCTGAAATGGAGCACGAAGATTTGGCACCATTTTAAATTGACCCAATTGACAGTTATAGCGCGCGCTGGGAGCGCTGGGTTTGCCGTTTTAATAACTTCATCGTTGCCAAAGACATTAATGATGATGGAAAAAAGAAAGCTATGATGTTACACTATACGGGTGATGTCGTCTTTGAACTAAGTGATTCAGTAGGCGTTCTCCCAAATGACAATTTCGCACAAAGGAAAAACTTGCCTCGTATTTCACGCCTGGGCGGAACAAAAAATATAAGTATTTACATTTAGCGCAACAGAAAACGGGGAACTCTGGATCAATTCCATGCGAGACTACGACAGTTGTCAAAAAAACTGCAACTTTGAAAACAAGAATGGCGAGACAAAATCTCAGATAATCCAGTAGTGTTCACTGCCAAAGACACATGATCAAGGGCTGAGTGAAACAGCACTAACCCTGGATCAACTGCTCACGTATGGGCGTACCGTGAAACCTACAATGCACCAATCGCAGATAATGGGAAACACTGTTTCTGAAACTGATCAACTTGTCCATGCAGTTTTACATCGCGCTTCACAAGGGCGAGGAAGCAAAAACAGTTGTCATCGTGGTCGCCAGGTGGCGGGTGCTGTATATGATGTGGAAAGACAAGCCAACACGCGCCATCAGAGAGAGCCACCGTACCAGGCTAATGCAAGATCGTGTCCAGGATGTGGCGGACATCCGCACAATAGGCTTAAGTGTAAAGCCTGGGGAAAGACATGCCACAAGTGTAGCAAGCTAAGTCATTTCGCCAGAGTGTGTAGAGCCACTAGAGTTACGGCAAAAGCACATTTGTGGCAAATGACACATCGCAACCAGTGAATGATTTGTGTGAGGAGACATACACCATGAGAGATGACTTTCTGAAACTGTATCAGACTTGCTACACTCAAAGGAGTCACTGCAAAATACTATGTAGATGACCCAGTGAAACCACATTACTGCAACCCATGACCTGTGCCACTTGCTCTGCAGGCAAAAGTAGAAACGGAGTTGGATCGCTTACAGGAAGAAGGAATGGGCTGCACCTATTGTACATGTACTCAAATCTACAGGAGCTGTCAGAATCTGCGGATATTACAAGGTTAAAATCAACCAAGCTGTCAAAGTGGGCAAGGTTACAATTACTCAACATAAACGATTTGCTTACAAAACTGTATACAAAACTTAAGCCACGTCTTAAGCCACGCTTATCAACAAGTGTACTCGACGAAGAATCGTGCAAGCTCACTACCATCAATACCTCCAAGGGTTTGTTTGAGTGTGTACGTCTGCCATACGGAGTTAGTTCATCTCCAGCCATATTCCAGAATAGGAAGTGTGTCATCACATCGCCTACCAGATGGCAGTGGTATGCCAATAGCTTTGCTTCCTGTACCCTCTCTCCTTGTGAGAAGAAATATGCACACTTGGAGAAAGAAGCATTAGCACTTATCTATGGAATCAACAAATTCCACAAATGTCTCTATGGACGTGAATTCTACAAACAAATCACAAGCCTTTGCTTGGACTTCTAAGGGAAGATCGTACCATCTCGGCAATGGCCAGTGCAAGAATTCAACGATGGGTATTCGCACTGAATAATTATCAGTACTCTTTAGAGTAGAAGCCAGGCCAAAGTATCAGTCACGCTGATGGGTTCAGTCGTCTACCTCTACTGAATGCACCAAAACAAGTGCCGATTCCACAGGAATTAGTCTTGGCGCTATCTACCAAGGATGACACACCAATCACAGCGGAGAAAATCGCCAATTGGACAGCAACAGAACCTGTGTTATCACAAGTTCGCCAGTTTGTGGAACGAGGCTGGCCTCTCCAAGTTCCAAGTGAATTAGAAGTTTATGGTCGCAGGAAGGACGAACTGATTGTACAAAAAGATGTGTTGTTTTGGGGAGCCAGAGTCGTTATACCGAAATAGGGCCGTGACACTTTATTAGACGAACTGCATGAGACACACCCCGGCATAGTGAAAATTAAAGCAATTGCAAGAAGCTACTTGTGGTGGTGGGAACTGGACGCTGAAATTGAAATGCGTGTGAAAGACTGTACCATATGTCAGGTACACAGGAACAACCATCAAGGTCGCCACTGCATCTGTGGGAATGGCCACGTCACGCCTGGCACCGCATTCACATTGACCATGCGGGACCATTTAAGGGACGAATGATTCTCATCATAGTAGATGCTCATAGCAAATACATTGATGCTCATGTGGTTATGGCAGCAACCACAAGTGCCACGATCACCAAGCTGATACAGACATTTGCAGTTTTGGGACTACCAAACACCACCTTGTCGGACAATGGGAATTGTTTTACCATTTATGAAATTTGAACAGTTCTATAGAGCCAACGGCATCAGACACATCAAATGCTCACCATATCATCCGGCAAGTAATGGGTTGGCAGAGCGAGCAGTTGAAACAGTGAAGGCTGGGTTGAAGAAAACCCATGGTAACCTTGAAGATCGATTGTACAGTCTCTTGGCCAGGTATCGAGTTACACCACAAAGTAACACTGGTCGGACTCCGGCACAATTTGTGCTGAAACACCATCAAGTACTCGCTTGGATCTGGTACGACCCTCCGTACAGAACCGAGTTCTTCGGAAGCAGACGTATCACGAACATCGACATGACGCTCGTGCAGCTAAACGTACCTTCAGGGTAGGAGACAGTGTGTGTGGGTCATGAACTTCCAAGGAAAACCCAAATGGATTCCAGGAGTAATCGAAAACCAACTGCGTCCACTGACGTTCGAAGTACATCTGAGTGATGGACGCACATGGAAGCGTCATCAGGATCATCTGAGAGAGAGAGAGAGAGAGAGAGAGAGAGAGAGAGAGAGAGAGAGAGAGAGAGAGAGAGAGAGAGAGAGAGAGAGAGAGAGAGAGAGAGAGAGAGAGAGAGAGAGAGAGAGAGAGAGAGAGAGAGAGAGAGAGAGAGAGAGAGAGAGAGAGAGAGAGAGAGAGAGAGAGAGAGAGAGAGAGAGAGAGAGAGAGAGAGAGAGAGAGAGAGAGAGAGAGAGAGAGAGAGAGAGAGAGAGAGAGAGAGAGAGAGAGAGAGAAGACCAGATGAGAACGAAATGGTTAGAAAGGACCAACCACAGACAATGGTTAATGTGAAATGAACAGCACAAGTTCAGAGGGCCATGTCTCCAGGCTACCAGGGAGACCGCACTTGTCTTCAAACACAGCCAGAGCCAACTCTTGAATTCGTGCCAAAACGAGTGACTACAGCAACTCTACCAACTGCTGTAGCAGTTTCTGTGAGAAGGTCCACAAGAGTTGTGAAACTTCCGGACAAGTTAACTTATAAACTAGCACAGTTTTGAATAGGTGCCGTGCGCAGCCTAACTGTGTTCTAGTGAAGTAGTGACAGTAGTTGCTAGACATATTAGTTTGTGTATTATGTTTCTAAGGACATACTTGGACAAG
Organism: Escarpia spicata; assembly: GCA_963995525.1. NCBI lineage: Eukaryota > Metazoa > Annelida > Polychaeta > Sabellida > Siboglinidae > Escarpia > Escarpia spicata. The sequence goes on from OZ023210.1 coordinate 11,297,697, forward strand.
TTCCAAGTATCATATGTGACGAACATTAATGGCGATTTGAACACAGACGTTACATTCTCTATGAGAAAATAGAAATAAGAACACAAACTCCACGAGAGTTTTTGTTATTAACAATGAACCTTTAATGTCGTCAAAGCAGAACGTCAAATGACTTTTAGACTTAGGGGAGAGGAATGTTGTATAATGTTTTGTTGTATTCGTGTATTAATTCGACATGCCTTATTTTGTTAATTCAGTTTCAGTTATTTCAGGGCAATCCTTAATTTACAGATGCTCGTAATTGTAATAGTACTTCCGCTCTAGTAAAACATGTCCTTGCCAAAATTGAGAACGTTGTTAAATATTGTTGTACTGCCTACGGCCGACCTCAGAACACGACACTCTCCGTGAAGCAGCGCAATCATTACGCAATACTGATACTGACGTTTCGTGCTCGACACAAACTGGCACCAGCTTACACCACCGACCTACTGGCACCAGCTTACACCACCGACCTACTGGCACCAGCTTACACCACCGACCTACTGGCACCAGCTTACACCACCGACCTACTGGCACCAGCTTACACCACCGACCTACTGGCACCAGCTTACACCACCGACCTACTGGCACCAGCTTACACCACCGACCTACTGGCACCAGCTTACACCACCGACCTACTGGCACCAGCTTACACCACCGACCCACCCCACGAACAAAGTAACACGAGTGTTGCAAACAATGACTTCTATGTGCCACCGTCTCGCAGTCAAAACGGCAACAGAACTTTCTTGATTTTTGCTCCACGAATGTGGAATGTGAAGAGGATCTCTTGCTTTGTGACTTTAAAAACTCGCATCTTTCGTGCGGCATTCATCCTAAGGCCAAGCGCTTCAACTCGAACATTTTGCAGTGTTTTTTAAGTAACTTATTATAATTAATCCAACTAATCAACTTAGTTTATTTATTGTTTTCCACGCACTTATTATGTTATGTTTTAATTATTGTTATCATGATTTATTCCCTAGTATTCATATATACTCTATGCATGTGTATGCCACATTTTGTTCTAATTTATTTAAATCTTAATGCTAGTATAACAAATTTAACTAAGCAGTTTTAGCAATTATGTATTTAATGTATTTCAGCTCCTCCGAATGGACGTTTGTCTAGACCTATGGCGCTTTATAAATTTACTGATCATTATTATTATCTGACGAGATGACGGGTCTCTAGATTAGTGTTCGCTGCTATCGCAAGATTAGCGGCTTAACACAGTAAACCAGCGGGATATCCAGAATTCAACTTACGGTATTCATTCCGTTGCGAAATAGCGACTTCTTTCACAATAAAAAATAGCGCCCAAATCGACGGCCCACTAAGCTTTCGGTGTCGCTTCCGCAACACAGCACCTGCCAACGTAGTCGCTGTCCGGGTTCCTGTTACCGTCCACCGCCAAAGATGTGCCCCGTCCAAATCTAAGCCTCGACATGAACGTTGGTCTGCCGAGTGCTAGGTTTACTGGAGCTGAAACAAATGAGGTACCGTGCAGAAGCGACAGTCTCCACTTATTCCATCACATGTATACATTCAATCGTATGCATCCAAAACGAGGCCGACCGCCATTTTTGTGTGAAGTGTATTTTGGTTACTAAGTATCGATGGAATGAGAGCTTGGGAAATAACTAAACATACCCAATATATACAATGTTGTGACTTCCGCAGTGCAGTTAAGATTTAATAACAAGACGTGTCCGATTAGACCAGCCTTCCAGAAATGAGTCCAACATGGCGTTTACGTCATCGCATATCTAGGCATACCACTGCATGGTTTGAAATATCCTAATCTAAAATGAATTAATTTCCTCTACAAATTTATTTTGTCATTAGTATAACGGTGTCAATTGTGATACATTTGTATTAGTATGCAGTGCAAATTCTTCGTGATGGCAGCCTCGTTTTCCATTTGAGCGTGTCTATTGTGGGTTGCTGACTGTCAGCAACGGTTACTCGGTACGGCATTATTCTTCATATGACACAAACCAAATGGCAATGATAATTAATGGTTGAATAAATTAGGCTAAAAATGAAACAGTCGAACTGTGGTTGATGATTTGCAGATATTGTGCTATATATTTGTATGGCAATGCAACTGCGCGCTCACTCGTGAGATGTGTGTTATATGTTGTTCCTATGAGACGTGGCCTATACCGAGCAGCTAGGCTGCATTCAACAGCAGCACTGGTGTCACAGCCAATCACTAATGAAAGTGGAGCGCAGTGGTGCAGTGGCTAGAGCTTCGGACTCTCGACAGAGATAACCCGGGTTCGAATCCTGTGCTGCGGTGTCGAACTTTGGGCAGTGTGACATTTGTCACATAGCGTACGCAAATCGCGGTCTAATAACATGTCCAATCAATCTGCTGGTACCAAACAACGGTCGTTGCTGTAGTTTTCTATTAAACATGGGTGCCTCAAATGACACCGCTTTCCCCTACTTCTGGCAACGTCCTTGTAGAGACGTACTCGTGGAACGCGACTACTCTCGACCCGTCACACCGTGCCGTCACGGTATGAGGTTCAATCAAATCGCCTGCAGATGGGAGAACTGTCTACCGTTCTATGGAACGGCAAGATCCATCCTGTATTAGACCTACATACGGGAGGTAATCTTTGGCATATGACAATAGAAGAGATAAGGTTTGGACACGTCAATTTGTACTGCAGGGGCATGTCCAGATAGGGTAGTCTAGGGGGGCACAAACCTCCACTGGCGGCCAAACCAAATGGTGTAGAACATGTTTCGCTCCCCCGCCGCCATAACTTCAGCTTCCGCTGTCTCGGCTCGACTGGTGGCATCTGAAGGGGGGGGGGCTGTTGAAAATTGTTCGTCGATGGCCCAGCCGTATCTTCAGGTCTTCTTCCTTCTCCATTGGCTGCCTCGACTGTTCGACTGTGATATCGGCTATTTAAAAAAAAAATCGCCGCCGCGTCGCCGTAATTTCTCGTCACGTGAGCCCATTCAAAAAGGTCCACGGGCATACAAAATTCCAAAGGTTTAGGGGGAACGTGCCCCCAGTCATCACATACTCGCCTATATACTGGGCTAGATACTGTTCAGCTGAGGTGTGCGAACACGGTTGATTCAGTGTGTATATTCTCCTTGTACCCCATCGAGCTACCATGAAGTCAGTGTTCTGGTACTAGCGTGGCGCGTGTTTGTGGTGGCTCCATCTATGGTCCTGCGGGCGCAACGTCGCAATTGCTTGTTCTTTCCGCACTCGCGTCACTGCTGTCCAGTAGGACGGGTGCTTCAACAAACAGCTGCAGTCGTTGCTTCATCCTTTGTATATAAATTATTGGTGCATGGACCATTACTGATGGTGGCTGTGTGGATCTTGTAGATTGGTGGTGTGAAGAGAAGTTTTCGTTGTTGTCCACATCTGTCTGTGTGTGTGGGGGGGGGGGGGGGGGTGTCTCTGTGTGTGTGTGAGTGTCCCTGTGTGAGTGTGTGTGTGAGTGTGTGTGAGTGAGTGAGTGTGTGTGAGTGAGTGAGTGAGTGAGTGAGTGAGTGAGTGAGTGAGGGAGTGAGTGAGTGAGTGAGTGAGTGAGTGAGTGAGTGAGTGAGTGAGTGAGTGAGTGAGTGAGTGAGTGAGTGAGTGAGTGAGTGAGTGAGTGCGTGTGTGTGTGTGTGTGTGTGTGTGTGTGTGTGAGAGAGAGAGAGAGAGTGTGTGTGTGTGTGTGTGTGTGTGTATGTGTGTGTGTGTGTGTGTGTGTGTGTGTGTGTGTGTGTGTGTGTGTGTGTGTCTGTGTGTGTGTGTGTGTGTGTGTGTGTGTGTGTGTGTGTGTGTGTGTGTGTGTGTGTGTGTGTGTGTGTGTGTGTGTGTGTGTTTATAAGGAATTTGTGTGTGTGCGCGTGCGTTTGCGTGTACGCACGTGTGTGCACATGCGTTTACGTGTGTGTACCTGCGTGTTTTTAAAACTGTTTTCTTTTTACCGCTGAAAGTACCATTTGGGGATGTTGCTGCCATTTGAATTTCAATAAAAAGAACGCCAAAGTTACAGAGTGTTATCTTGGTTGCCGCAATCACAAAGAACCGAGACCTCCGACATGGGAAATTCGTACTGACAGTAACAAATACGTTCTTATATTGATTATAAAATTGTGACACATCAGCTGTTTCTATAAATGTGACCCCGGCTAACCAAATGAGTGATAAATATGATACATTTGACATGCTTTTGTACATATTTGGAAAGGGTGGACATAGTGCTTTACAGTGTTTCAAAAATTAAGTCTACAAAAGGCTACAAAAATGGCGCGGTTATAAAGCATTGTACGTGGTAGGGGTCAAAAAGTAGAAATGGAGAAAACGGCTGTTAAAGGTTTGCATTATGTATGCAAATAGTTCGCATGGAAATACTGAGTGTATCGCAATCAAATTTGACACACAGTACCTATGCTAAGCTGCATCGAATGTGAAGTGCTGAGACCCCTTCTCACCACAAAACGGCTTGTAGAAAGAGGAAGAATTTGTTTTATTTGACCCATCAGACATTTGAAATGATACGTACAATACATCCATGTCTAATTATAATTTTTAAAAGTACAAGTATATAACATTATGCTAAACATGGTATAATGTAAGGTAAATAGCAAAACAGTGAGGAGACTCCTCTAAGACTGTGGTAGTCGCTCTCGAGGAGCTTCCTTTTGTGGTAGACATTAAACTGAATCGATAGATCACCCAAATCAAATTCTTTCAGAAACAAATTAACAAAACAAAAATCTCTCAGTATGTATGTACACACGTAGAAAAAGTTTGACTCTGTGTGTGTGCGTGCGTGCGTGCGTGCGTGCGTGCGTGCGGAGGTTGGTCTGTCAGTCTCCAATTGGCACGTAGCTCGTGCCGTCCTCCGCTCCCACCAGCTGGGCAGAGTTGACGTGAGCACTCCCGTTCACCATAGACTGAAACTCTTCCAGCGATGACACTGCGTGGCGTCTGAATGCCTGCTTCAGAAAACCAAACATCCACCAGGGGCAAACGAGGTGTGTCCTGCTAGCAGGAAATTAAAATTTTTGTGGAGACCGATGGAAACCCGCCAAGCACCGTACCATGGGAGAAAACGATTCTTGTTTTGTCCAAGCAGTGCTCGCAGTGGAGGTTTGTTTCGTTGTCACACAGGCCAAAATGCTCGAAAACAGTAAAGATAAGAAATCACCGCGTTTGATCCCTTCAAAACGATGTTACAATGTACCGTTTCTTTAAAATGCTTAATTTAAAAAAGACTTACTTTTTCTTGCAAACTTTTTTAGATGAGAATGTTCAGGTAATGAGTAGCAGGGGTCACAATTTTGAGTATCAAAGCTATACAAAAATAAAAAAAACTTGATTGTAAGACAAGCCTACGTGTGACTTGATGCAGGATTTAAACTGTTTGACATTCCATGAGCTTTTAGCAGTTCATTTACATTTTGTAATAATTAATACTACGTTACATATCCAAATCATGCATAACTGTCGAGTAGGCCGAGTGGACTTCGACTTTCGTCTCGGATGACGGCATCAATCTGTTACAGTTCGCTTCGTGTCTTCGAACGAGAACGTAGCTCAGTTGTACTTGCAGCCAGCTTTCCTTCTTTCCCTCGGCTGCAGGCCGTTTTCGTGGTAACATTTCTGGAGTGCTGACTGTCGGTTGTTGCTGATACTATCAACGTAGAACAATCATTACAAATTATTTTTCTAGACAGTGCAGTAGAGTACAGTAATTATATTCACAAATCAGGCATGTCATTATATTGACAGCAACATCAACATTGAGAGTGCTACTGCACTGGAAAAAAACGAGGTCGTGCGATACGTATAACTACACACTGGATTTCACATCAGCACTGTAAGGGGCATAACCAAAGTAGCTAATGCACCCACTTTATAGTAAAACTTGATAATGATAAGATATTGATGACTGTGCTGATACAAAGATAGTTGACAAAGATAAACCTTGATAGGAGCAGTTTAAACTGGATTGGTAGATGATGCGTATCAACATCATAGTCAGGAATGAAGTTCCGAAAAATTGAAAGGCAATTCTTAGTAGATTATGCCAAATTGCCAACAAACGTTTTTAGAATAATTTGGATATGCTGAATCCAAAAATCCATGTTGGTAATCTGTGTGAGGGGTCCTTGACCCCCTAAATTTGAGAAAACACAAAATGACGCCAGATTAACCCCAGAATATAAACCAACACCCTCCTAATTAGCATAACATTGATCACGTAAGAAAACTAATGCATGTCAGCAATATGTGGAAGGGGGTCCACGAACCCCCTCAATTACAAACAAAACAAAACTACGTCAGTTTTACACCCGAAAACAAAAATAGATGGACACCGTTGTGGCTATCCTAATCTAACTACACTCTTAGAAATGTACCGTAAAAATTACGGTAAAATGATTGGCAGCACGGGTGCCAACCGAGTACCGTAAATTTAACGGTACATGATTTACGGTGTACCGTATTTTGTACGGAATAATACTGTAGAATATACGGTAGCATATTGATGGTGTACCGTATTTTTTACGGAATAATACTGTAGAATATACGGTAACATCTTTACGGCGTACCGTATTTTTACGGTATTGTGCTGTAGAATATACGGTAGCATTTTTACGGCGTACCGTATTTTTTACGGAATTGTGCTGTAGAATGTATGGTAGAAAGTTTACGATGTACCGTATTTTATGCGGAATTGTACTGTAGAATATACGGTAACATCTTTACGGCGTACCGTATTTTTACGGTATTGTGCTGTAGAATATACGGTAGCATTTTTACGGCGTACGTATCTTTTACGGAATTGTGCTGCAGAATATACGGTAGCATGTTTACGGTGTACCGTATTTTATGCGGAATTGTACTGTTGATTATACGGTAGAATTGTTTCGGTGTACCGTATTTTATATGGAATTGTAGTGTAGAATATCCCGTGGACTTTTTATGGTGCCATATTTTTTATAGTAGAATATTTACATATATGTATATATATATATATATATATATATATATATGTACAGATGTATGCACATCACATTAATATCTAAGTAAAGCATTGATATATAAACTCTGCTGATGTGTAATGGCAATACCCCGAGCACTTCTACTATAGGAAGACACAGAGCAATTGTTGGTAAAGGTATTTATTAATGGTACCAACATAAAAAATACATGCATATTGATGAGATAGCTAAACAGCTAACACAAACATCAACATGTTCATCAAGAAAACCGATAATTAATTAACAAGAAAAGATAGCAAATGTTGGGGGTCATTTGTCCCACAATATAAAATGACATCAGCACAACAATTATAATGCTGTCAAAGTTCAACTTTATGCAGACCTATCAGGCATGCATTTGAAATGCACAACTTTTGTGGAAGATTAACAAACCCTGTAGGAAAAATTCAGAAGGAAAGTGTTAAAACGTTTGATGTTGAAGACAAAATATGCCACAAACAGCATGCTGGCGCCAACAACCGTGTCCTCTGTGTGGCTGGCGCCAACAACCGTGTCCTCTGTGTGGCTGGCCGCAACAAGCTTGTCCTTGACCAGCATCATGCGTTTCACAGTCAACAGAGACTCTCCTGTAACAAATCAAGCTCAAGTTAGTAAAGTACAGCATCAAACTACTTTATAGATGCTCCGCTACAAAATATGTCATATTGTGAATTAGACATGTTTTACAAGTTTTACCATGCTAGAAGATCACAGCTGTTTTCTGGACTATCAGAAAGCTATTTCTGACAAGGCAGTGCCCAAAACTGTCGAAAAAGTTCTCCAAGAGGTTATAAATTCTGCGTCAAAATAAAAAATTCACTAAATTTTTGTATTAAGAACTTCAATGGTTATATTATAATTATTCATAATATGCATGCCATCCCAATGAGCACAACAATCTAAGTGTTATTCGACGCTCTGGAACGCGCTACCGGAGGATCTGCGTTTGATCGAGTGTGTGAACACTTTTAGGGCGCGTCTAAGTCATTATTTTAAACTTGCTTTCAATGTCTACTTTTTTGTGACTTCATCATATCACAATATTTATTAGTATAATATTTTAGTTGTCTTCTATTAAACTAGTATATTATCTCAATAATTATTTAATAATAATTAATTTTATTTATGCACTAGTAAATTATGCAATAACATAGAAAGAGTACCGAATAGCATTCAATGGTATGCAATGGTATTCTATGGTATACCAGTGGCTCTTTTTTGTAAGGACAGCTTACAGCTTTTGCGACTTGCGATCTCTCTGTTATCTCCAGGCAATATAGCACGTAGACCTAGATACATTGTAGTAGAACAGGCAACGTTACCATTTTGTTCAGGCGTTGTACTAGTTTTTTATGTATTAATTAATATTATGTTTCATAAGAATATAATATATATGTTGAAGGTACACTGCCTGCAAAATTGTTCTTAGTGATTTAAGTAATCCCCCTAACAATGTTCGTGATTTGAAAGCTAAGTCTGCGCATCATGTTCAAATGGTAAACAATGCATCCAGTGTCAAACACGTTTTATTAGCAATCTCGTCGAAGCGGTTCTAGTTGACCACAATTCCTTTTGATGTCCACTTTCCTCACGTTCAACGCAGCAGAATTCCAGTTACAAATTACCACGCTGGCTAATTCCTGATGTACTAGCAGGACAGGAACAGGCTCCTTCCCTTTAATGTGTTTTGTTTATGTCTGTGCTTGCGGGTCAGTTGTCCGAAAAGCTGCACTTGAATGAAACTGTGTTCGATTGAGTTTACAATAGACCACACGTATACCAAACATACACGGCAGCACTACTCGTGATCAATTATGAAAGTCTAAGCTACATGTATTTTGACCGACGGTTCATCGACAAAAAGGACACGCTGTAGTAATAACATTTTAGTCAGTGTTGCTTATCGAAGACACGTTTACGCAACGGATCGATATGTTATAAATCACTAACAGTAGTATAAATTCATCGATCCAGTGCATTTTTAGAAAAGCCAAATAATTTACCACTACAGTCAATGTGATTAATACGAGCTTCGGTTGCGAGCAAACTGTCGGAATATATAGCTGCACTTAAGAGTGAAACGTGTTTACAGAGCCATGGTCCATGCCATATGAATATCCGACAGAAATACTCAAGCCGTGGCTGTTATGACTTTTACATTTGTGTCCATCTTAAAATCCCATGAGAAATTAAACTTTGTACATTCAGTCATAAGTTCATATATTTGTGTTGGCCACTCACTGAACTTAATACCGATATTCTAAGCTATTTGCTAAACCAAAATCGTCAACATGATGAGGTTAACGTACAATATTGGAAAAGCAGCAGCAGCAGCAGAAGCAGCAGCAGCAGCAGCAGCAGCAGCAGCAGCAGCAGCAGCAGCAGCAGCAGCAGCAGCAGCATTGCTCTTGGTGTCAACATGTATTTGTACGCTATTCACCTTTTCGGAGATCGCCAATTTTTGCGACAGCGCATGTGCGAACATGGAATGATGCGGAAGTTTGCGTTCCAAACGTAAATGTAAACAGAATAATGTATAGCAAAAATAGCTTATTTTTCATTTTGTTGCTGCCAGTTGATATAACGTATTTATATGTGGCCTGTGCTGTATAAAGCCACCTTTGACCGCATATATCGCAGTCATTCTTGTCACGGTTTACGTAAATTATCACGCGGCTATGCAGACGAACGCAGTGTTAGCCAGGATACTTTGCGTAGAGCCGAAATGAACCGATCTCTGAACAGGTCAGTAAATAGTCGATTAACCGATTGCATGTTTCTCCTACACTCCGCAGCAGTGGCGCCACTCCCGATATGATAGAATTCTACACGAATGAGATGAAGCGCGGCAATCGTGGTTTTACCCGTAGCCGATAGATGTCGTATGTGTATTACAGCGAATGTAACGTAATTCCATTTTACGGGGAGACACCGTAAATATTACGGTAGATGCGCGTTAATTATACGGCAATCGTTGACACAGATGTGGAACCTTCGACCAGGTAGGTTGTCCTCCAGCGGGTTCGTCCCTTCTGTGACACCTCTCACCGATGGGTTGAGCAGGTCCGCTCGGAAAGGTTCATCCCACACGAGGACTTGCCATGTAGGACAAACATCTGATCGCCAGAAAAAACGTTAATCATATGAAAATAAACATTGCATATTATTATTATTAACTCTCAATAAGCACGTGGAATTTGCTAAAATACAAGTCCCACAAATGTTATTGAGAATTACTTCATGCAGACCACTAATGCGGATGAAAAGTATTCGCGCATTAATTGCAGTGGGGCTGAATGCTTCCCAGATAAGTGTTGTTGGGACTGGAATGAACAGGTCTGTCACGGGGTAAATTGTAAAGCGTTCTGAGCAGTCGTAAAGACTGGATATTAGGACTGGACATCGCACTATATAAGAACATATGACCATTCAGGAGCATACTGTCGGCAATGTGATCTGAAGCGCGGCACAGTTCATTACCCACACGCTCCATTTAGTAGAAACATAAACTTAGCAAACACACAAATGTCAGGTTTTTGGATATTAGAAATGGAATATTTATATGTATGTAATAACATCAATTTCAAGAGAATTATTCTAGTATGAGCATGTACATATTGTATTCAGCATTCAATAACAACATCTTACATTACAATCAACAGACGCAGCGAGGAATCTAGGCTGCTAGACTTGCAGTTAGCCACGTCTCCAGCTACTGTTCTTCGGCCTACTACCATCTGTGCCTGATCGGTAGACTTCGTCACCTACATCATCTCGAGATGCATGCCATGCTGCGGTTCGTTGTCTTGTGCTGAGTCGCCTCAACTACTGCAATGCGCTGCTTGGCGGATTGAACAATGGACAGACTAACTAACTTCAATATGCATAGAACTCGGCCGCTCGCCTCATCAACCGCGTCACACGGCGAGAACATATCACAGAAAGTTCCCTGTCGCACTTTTCGCTAGGCCGACCACTCTCTCACGGTTGTTCTTATTCTGATACTGAAGACAATGGTCAGGAAGGAAGGGTACAAAACTGCACTCAACAGCCATATGTTCGAAACCAAGGCTCACCATGATGTTTCATGGACGGCGGCTGTGGCCTACCGGTTATGGTTTGAAATAGTAGGGGAGACCAACACAATTGCTATCTTGGACATTAGCGATGCAGTGCGACTTTGAAAATGAAGTTTTGTTTTTGACGGAAAATCTATTTACAGTCGAGTTTGCGTATACGGGTTGGTTAACGTTTTCCTCTTAGACGGCTTGAACCCCTAGAGCCAAGCTGTCAGGGATTAATCTACGACCCCTAGAATAGGACGTAAGATATATATATATATATATATATATTTAAATACCCCATACATGTCAAGATTTTCACCTTTTATGTGGCACATCAGTTGTTCGGAGCGTAAAACGTAATGTGCGCGTAATATGTAAAATGTAACCTAACAATCACAGGAACGACGCGTACGCAGCAAATCCTTTGGCCCTTGCGCCATAGACTTGGCAACATGAAGCAGACGATGACACAATAATGCTTATGTCTACTCTTATGCCAATACCATAGCAATACGACTATTATTTGACAATTCTTCACTATCACGACAACGGACTTTCTATGGATGTGAACATCACATTCTCTCAAAAATTTGTTATTTCTAACAAAAATAACGAGTATCTGCGAACGCGTCATGGTGTTTATGTAACGATGCTGTGTGTTTTCTAACATTCGGTAACTATTACTAACACAGCTGTCAACTACCACGGCACCCATCAGGTGACGGGCATTTTTACTAGTTTTACGAATGCATGTAGGGTTCGTGTGGACACGGACGAAGACGAAGACCCCATGGTATATGGTCCCCCAGTCTCCACCTAACGCACACGAGCCACTGTGTCATACAGATGCTTTTAGAATAATTGAAACAATTCTGGGTAAACACAGTGAGTAAATTATAATTAATTATAATGTTGAGGAAATAATTAAAAGCAAATGCATATTTATAGGGCCTATATTTATAGGGCCTAAACCGAAAATGTGTTATTTAAAACAAGTTGCAACCTAATAGACTTTACATCTTAAGTTATTTGATATTAGGCATTACCATTATTATTACTTAATTGTCTTGTCATCGACTATTACATGGAAGTCCACCTCCTATTCACGTATCCATATTACTTCTGTCTTCTCAAGATTCACTTGTGGCTTCAAAAGATGTTGCTCCATTTTGCTGTCTTCTGCCGCCACGAGTGTCTATAATATCTAACTCTTCAGTTATTTCTGTTCAGACGCCACCATTCTACGGATTAGGTTGCCACCACAGTGTAGAGCTAGGGACTTTCTCCTGCAGCTTTTATGACCGCTGTTGGCTCCTTGTGCATTTCCTCCACCAGTTAAACCTTCGCCTTGTTAAGATGCTTGTGTCAACATAGTATCTCCTATAATACAGGTATTGGTTAGTTAGTTATTTACGTTTAATAAACATTATAGTAGTATGTTAGTAGCTCGTGTGCGATAGCGAGAGACCGTATTATCTGCTCGGAGGCAGGGGTTTCATCGACACCCGTCGACTCGTTGTGGCCACTTCTGGGGTAATCTCTCCGTCTCCCTAATGCAGCATGGTGCCGACGTGTATGATCGACAAAACCTGAAACACTCCAATCGCCTCTCGGCCACGACAAAACTATTCGCATTGCTTTAATTGAAGCTTGTTACGAGCAGGTTAAGCACATGAAGCGACCAAGAAAGAGAGTCAGGAAATATAAGCAGAAAGTTGCGCGCAAATTGTGAAAGAAAAACAACAACTCATACCACACTTACCGAAATACTTATCTCCGTACACCTCCACTTCACACATTGCCAAACGCACGTCGGAATCTTGTCTGAGGACAAACACGTAGCGGCCGAAGACGTCTGTAGATTGACAGCGGAATGTCATCGTCGTCGACTCCGGTATCGGGTCGATCCGAGTGGCGCAGACGTCGTAGTCTGACGTTGATAAGTCTCTCGGCGTTGTGGTGATGGTCAAGATATTAGTGGCACCCACGATGAAGTTAGCCAGGTTCTGGACTGCAAACGTTAGCAAAGCGTTACTTTTTTATCGACGTTCCAAGAATGACAACAATTCCCGAGTCGGTCGTCCAGCCAAAGAGCTTGGAAAGAAGAAACACAAGTAACGCCGGCCCGATACGGTCTCTGTTACAGCACAGGCAGCGCCCTCGGGGTTCTTGCAAAAACAGTTAAGCTCGTTTAAATATGTATATAATATGTACATACATATATGTTGGTTATTGTAGCCTACGCGCGTAGCGTATGTTATACTACAGGCGAATATGTTAGCTTATTCTGAAGAAAGTTCTCATACTACATACACATAATTTATTTTGTGCACACTATGCAAAAATACGTATGTAGCAATATCTTGATGAAATCTATACACCATCATTATTTAATGTTGCATCTCTGACCAATACCAGTGTCACGGATATGGACCGATAAACTGATGATAATAATATTAATAATAATTGTTGGTTGGTTTAACGTGTTTAGTTTGCAGATTATACAACTGTACAGCCAGTATCTGACGATTTCACCCATCGTGTCCATCTTGTTCCTGGTTCTTTGCACGATAATTATGAAACACTTGGCCACTATTGCTCATTTGACACGACTGGTGATTGATAGGTAGCTGGCGAATGCATGTATACTGTGTAGCCGGAAATGTAGATCACTTACCGGTAAATTAATAAATATATATATATAGGTATATATATATATACATAAATACGTATATACACTGCATATATATATATATGCACACAGACATATATATATATATATATATATATATATATATATATATATATATAAAATAGCGCAACGGATGTAGGGTGTGGGCGGTCCGTGGATATCCATAAGTTCATGTCATAGTGGAGGAGATGTTATATTGCTATTCCTTGAATCTTGATCAAGGATGCGGCTGATTTGGGAGCCGCCGATGAGCGCTTCTACCCAAATGTCTCACTAGATATGTGCTCAAAACGTAACCTATGTGCTCGCTAAAACACACATTTCGCATTTGCACAAATAATGCTTCTATTTGGCGAAATCAAGACGCTGTGCCTATCGAAACAAACCGACTTACCTTCCCGGTCACGTTGCGAAATGACGACTTCTTTGACATTAACGAGGCACCCTAAGTCGACGGCCCACCAAGGCCTTGATGCAGTGTTTGTATTGATGCAGCTTCCCACAGTTTCTATGCTTGGATTTCTGTTGCCATCGACTGCCAAGGAAGGGCCTCTGCCGGATATCATGTGTATCTGGAACGTCGGTCTACCAAGTGCCAAATTTACAGGTTCTGAAACACATAAAAAGCACAACAGAGTGAGCAATAATACAAATTAAGCAAAAATATCTTTATTTACAACACTATTCGACAACTGCAATACTAAGCTATAGTAACATTGTGTAATCCACTAAACTAGTCACACATGGTAATACATTGTATACATTTATGTATGTTTCTGTGCCAAAGTGTAGGTATCAGCCACCCAGAACAAAAACCCAGGGGGTTAGATTGACAAAGGAGGCATTCTGCTCGCGAAGAGACCAACATTTTTATATTTATGTGTTGGCCTTTTTGACACAGTTGTCGTTAATTTTTATATGCAAACGTTTTTAAAAAAGATGTACAACTACCTTTGTACGCAAACACCTCCACTTCACACAGATGTAAGCTATGTATTGTGTCTTGTTTAAGAACAAACAGGTAGCGACCCATGACGTCTGTAGATTCACAGCGGAATGTCATCGTCGTCGACTTCGGTATCGGGTCGACCCGAGTGGCGCATATCTCGTAGTCTGACGGAGACAGTTCACTGGGAGAAGAGACAGTGGGGGTGACGTTGGTGGCAGCCACGACGAAGTTGGATAAGGCAGCAACTGCAAACACAAACCAATATATAAATAAGACAATATATTAACAATTGACTGAAGGTCCGTATTTACAAGCATGGTCCTAGTTTGGCGGTGGTTATGTTGAACGCCACAGTATTGCAGTCGCCTAGACCCAGTAATAATAACACCCCTCTCTCCCTCTCTCGCTCTCGCTCTCGCTCTCGCTCTCGCTCTCGCTCTCGCTCTCTCTCTCTCTCTCTCTCTCTCTCTCTCTCTCTCTCTCTCTCTCTCTCTCTCTCTCTCTCTCTCTCTCTCTCTCTCTCTCTCTCTCTCTCTCTCTCTCCCTCCCTCCCTCCCTCCCTCCCTCCCTCCCTCCCTCCCTCCCTCCCTCCCCTCCCTCCCTCTCTCTCTCTCTCTCTCTCTCTCTCTCTCTCTCTCTTCTCTCTCTCTCTCTCTCTCTCTCTCTCTCTCTCTCTCTCTCTCTCTCTCTCTCTCTCGCTCACACACACGAACTCCTTTCTTTTTTTGGACGTTTGAAAAAATAAATATGTGTGAAAGATTGCTTTACTGTAATACTGTCATATGGTATCCCTCGAAAAGCATATATATATATATATATTGTAAAACATGGGACGTGGGGGCAGTGGGGGACAGTGGCAGAGTAGTTAGAGTGCCGGACTGTCGACCGGAGGAGGAAGGAGGGACCGGAGTTCGAATCCCGGCGCCGATCGGACGGTGGTCCGGTACTGGTTCGGCCGCCGTGTCAAAACTTGGACAATTTCGTTCACCCTACGTCGCCCTCCTTCCAACCCGCACCGATACAAACGACAGTACAAACGAAATGCTGCACAATGTTGATGATGATGATATATATATATATATATATATATATATATATATATATATATATATAAATATTATATATATATATATATATATATATATATATGCTTATCGACTTTCTTTTATTCCCTCAATTGAGGCTGCTCCTCAACAACTTTAAGGTAGCTGGGGATTGAATATATATACATATATATATATATATATATATATATACATATATATATATATACATATATATATATATACATACATATATATATATATATACATACCATGATCCGTTGCAACGACCATTCTGGGTCGAAACAACATTCCTCTTTTAAAAGAGCAACATGTGGAAAGACGGGTGGTGCGAGAGTAACGCAACGACCATTCTGGGTATGTTTCAACTTACACCAGAAATAACATTGTTGACCTTTCGAGTCACCCGGATGTGACGTTGCTCGACGGTAATGGCCCACCATCAATAAACACCAGAACTCGACATGCGATATACAACGGGCGCACCAACGACACAACATGATGTTAATACTACTACAATTCGCCAACGTTTACCATCTCCTCATGCTCCTTCAGAGGACGACTCTCCGAAATCCGCTCAGCTTTTTCCAAAGCGATCGACAACGTAGTGCAGTGACAGATTAAGACATTCGTGGGCCCCAAACACCCGCTAATTTCGCGGGCCGTGTGTAGACTGCATGGGTAGACCCAACGACGGATCCAGAGAAGGTAGACGGGGGAAAGGGAAGTGACGATTGTTCTTCTTAATCATTCAAACATAAAGGGCATACATCACGGTTATTCCCAGCTTGCAAAACTCATTCGGCCAACGAAGTACCTCTGTAAGTTGTGCTGTAGGCATTGTCCATATCATGTCTTGCTAGCTGGGTTTGCGGAATATTCAGTCCACAAAAAATAAGTTCGGCTATTTCCGTGGGCCCCAGGCAAGTGCCTTTAATGCCACTGACATAATGACACAATTATGCAACTATGCTGCTTTATGCACACGAAAGAAGATTTCTGTCCAAGAACTTATCAAGGGTAAGATTTTTGTCCCGCTGAATATAAATGATGCAACAAACTACGAACTTCTGCTAACGGTAACGTAATCAGTGACGTTGCCAGTGGCAAAAGCATACCATAGGGGCCTATCAATGTATGGTTTGCTCCGTAAAGATGAATGGAGAGTACTTTTAAAAGGTAGCTACATTGGTTACTTCTGTGGAGACTGACAGAAGTGGACTTATTTTGACGCAGGCTGTGCTGATATAGTAGGACGGATAATCCCACGCACTGACGTCAATCACAATGGTGGCCAATCATAGAGCTGAAGAGGCGACGAGTATCTAAATTAGCGTATGCCGTATTGTCGCCAGCCTACCAATGTTCAACTTACGAAAATCATCCCGTTGCGAAATGGCGACTTCTTTCACATTGAAAATGGCGCCCAAATCGACGGCCCACCAAGGTTTTGGCGTTGCTTCTGTAACACAGCAGCTGCCAACGTTGTCGCTGTCCGGGTTCCTGTTTCCGTCCACCGCCAACGACGCGCCCCGTCCAGATCTAACCCTCGACATGAACGTTGGTCTGCCGAGTGCTAGGTTTACTGGCACTGAAACAAATGTACTGTGCAGAAACAAAAGCCGACAAATACTTAACATATACGTACAATCGCATGCATCCAAAACGGGGTCAACTGAGTTTTGGTTAGTAAACATAGCAAAATGTATTTGGAGGTAGTCAAAGTTAGTTATGAATTAATCACAGGACGTGTCCGATTATAACCGAACTAATAGGCTTACTTATTCATGAATGAGTTGTCGACGCTTCCTAAATGAAGTCAATCTCTTCTCATTACATAAACCAAGTGGCAGTGATAGTTAGTGGTTGACTGGACACGAATAAATGAAGCTAACAATGAAACAATGGAATTGACCGATCCATCACATGTCCGTCAAGCCATCACCATTGGATGTCGAACACATGGTGCGTTCGGACATTCCGTCGTATATTCTGTTGAGATGCTGGCCTAAATGTGTCTTTATGAAAAAAACATCAGGTAAATGTCTAAACTGACTATTTAGCGGGACTATTTCACAGGCCCACAGGACATGTCATCCTGCAATAGTAACATTATTGATCTGTCCATCACATGACCTGTTGCCTAACAAAACCTCCGTGTTCAGAGTACAAATCGTGCGCCCTAATGTGTATGTGTGTGCGCGTGTGTGCGTGTGTGCGTGTGTGTGCGTTTGTTTATGCGTATGCGTGTGTTTGTGTGTATATGTATATATATATATATATGTATATGTATATAAAATACACGCATGCATTGTTTATTGACATTTAAAAATTAATTAAAGATAGCATAGGAAATGAACAATTACAAGCGAATCGTCTGACAAATATCAAGACAATTTTCGCATAGCTATTCAATTGCTGGTATGTAATCTAGCACTTAACAGAAACAATTGTTGTATGTAATCTAGCACTTAACAGAAACAATTGTTGTATGTAATCTAACACTTAACAGAAACAATTAACACCTATGCAATTATTAGAGGCAGTGGCATTTATCACGACATATTCAACAACAGTCTAACTATTTATGATTAAGAGTTAATAAAACATGTGATACACTTTCTTAAAGTCAGTGATGAGCCTACCCTGCGTAGGACACGCCACTATCCATCGACTCAAGGCAGCCGAATGTCCAGTGAGATCAACGGCACCACCAAATCACGCCCAGGAACTTCGCTTGACCACATTAACTGTGCTCGTTTGACAATCAGTCCACGGGAAGGGACATGGAAGCCCTTCCACAAGAAACCCAAAATGTGTTCAACAAGAAGTGGTGTTCTCGAATACCAAAACTAATGTTCCCGAGTATGCCTTTCTACATCAAGTAGAGTCTCATCTCGATGGAACTCTTGTTGCCATGAAACTATAGGTGGCGATAGGTTTGACCACGCCAGGATCCTTACTAAGTTAGATGAACTGTATCTCCCATCAGATCGAACCACCCAAATTCACGAGCAGTGATATTCAACACCGGCAGTTTTCCATTAACAGGTGAACAAGACATATTGGCATTGAGGAATCCATTCTCAGTTACGTCAACGGGGCTGGTCGTGATTGTGTGAATTATATGGATGTTCAAGCAAGATACACAATGAAAATGTTGGGAAAGGAAATCCAAACGGCATCAAACATTCACCCTTCTTGAAGCGTTCCCACCCCACCCCTACTAGCAAAACAACAATTCAAAATAATAAAGAACGTCTTCAACCAATTCAATCAGCTCTTCATCGCTGCACAATCCGTGACAGTAATACGTTCTTCACACATGAAAATCACCCGTTCCCCCAGCAATTTCATTGCATGGGAAACGTCAGATAGCAAGCAAATCTCATAGTTATCGCAGTGTTTTGATCCCTTATTTTAACCCTGCTAGTAGTAAGAGGGGGTTTCTGGCTATCCATCCTAAGCCATTTTTGAGGAGTTTTTGGTTGATAATAGGGAGGTTTCGAAAGCCGCCCCCCTGAGCAAAGTGCGTAGTCACGTGACCGTATGTAGGAGTGTGTGTAGCGCCTCCTGGTGGTGGAATGAATAGCCATGGAAGGGTTATTGTGTATATATGAGAGACTGAAGAGGGAATAACAAAAGTTCAAAGAGGAAAGGTATTGAAAGAAACGAAAGATCAAAGAGTCATAACGAAAGATCAAAGAGAAAAGTTTTAAAAGGTGATGAAAGGTGTATAATGAGAGATAAAGAAGTAAACGGAATGATGTAATAACGAAAGAACAAAGAGAAAACGTTATGATATATATATATATATATATGAAACTTTAAAATGTGTATAGGTATGCTTGTATGTGTATATGAAAGAGAGAATATATATATATATATATATATATATAATATAATATAATAACCAACAAACACCACAGTTTGAAAGTTGAATGGTTTATTGATGTCAACGAACTATGAAATCTACAAAGCCGTCATCACTATCGTATGACTCCTCACACCAATTGTCCATGTCCCCCGTGTCGACAGGGACAACAGGGTCGGGGTCAACCCAAGGATTGGGGGGATCGTAAAGGCCCCGTGTCTGGACCAGCTCCGCCATGACTCTGCAGAATGTATACCTGTGGTATTCGCGGAGCTCTTCGTCTCTGGAACATACATTAAAACTCTCAAAGCGTATGAACGAGACGTTAAATATATGAAAACTTTGAAAATACTTCTCTGAAACATATATGAAACAGTTGAAAATGATCAAGCGAGTGGAATAAGGCAGCGATGTAACCAGACACCGCGTAGGGAACCGACACACGATAAAAGGCCAAGCTAGATCAACGGACTATGATACAATACGTAATGGAGACGTCTCCTGACGCAATCGGTAACCAAACACCGCGTAGCTAGTCGAAACGACAAACATTGATGAAAATAGTAAAATAATCGTTGAACACTCACGTGTAATCATCATCGATATCGGAGTCATCACTACTCCAGGTGTCATCGGTGTCATCGGGAGACCTGAAAGGTAATATAACGAACGTAAACATAGACAACCGTGAGTGACACATAACGAACGTAAGAGCATGATATGATAGAGGTAAGACGTCACAGGTAGTTTATGTGAAGAACACTGTGATTATGTATGATACGTATAGGATATCTATCGGATGAAACGAAGCAAAGAATATATATATATATATATATATATATATATATATATATATATATATATATATATATATATATATATATATAATAATAATAATAATAATAATAAAAGTACTTACACAACTTCGAATCCATCGTCGCGAAGACGCCATTCAGCAAGGAGTTGAATCCAGGGTATCAACGACATAGCAATTGTGAATGAGATGAAGAATGTAACAAACGAACCGGTATATATATAGATAGAGCATACGTATGCAGACACACTATGAAGACAACTTGTGGAACACACGGTAGAGTGGAAATATACCGGGGTATGAAAAGCACCCAGGGACGTATCTAGGGACGTCACCTGGACGATGCCTGGTTAACAACGTGGTTATGTCGAAGTGGTAAAGTACAAACCGATATCAGTCATATGACGGAGGGAACCAGCTGTTGGTGATAAGCGCGTGATGCCAATTAGACGACAATGCGCCTTATCAGAACGCTAACAATACAGTCAGAAGAAAAGAACTCTGTGAGTGCTCAGCGATGAAACATATGGTGGTCAAGAGCTTGGATATACAATTCAGGGGTGCTGGTCACTTCCTATCGAATTTCTATCCATGTGAAATACATATATGGGGCGAAGTCTTTACTTGCACAGAAGCAGCATATCAGTTTAAAAAAGCTAGACATTTTCACGACGAGAACACAGCGAGAAAGATTCAGACCGCGCGCACTGGAATACAGGCGAAATACTGGAGTAAAAGGATCCGTTGGATATCCGATCGAGTCGTTTCATGGCTGTCACAACGTCGGAGCGTGATGCATGCTATACTAGCCGTCAAGTTTCGTGTCTCTGAACTACGTCAACGCTTGTTGGCTACAGGTGACGCACGACTTATCGAGAATGTACCCAGTGCAGAGGGGTTTTGGGGTAAGAGCTCAAACCGTAACAAACCAGGTGAGAATATACTCGGTGTGATACTTATGCAGGTGAGAGACTTCGTTAGACAGCGCTCTATACGGCTTACATAAGGCGCTCATTAAAAACAGACAGGCAGCCACGCGGTGACAAAGTACGGGAGAGTGAGAGATAAGGTCACGCGCACGATAAGATGCGAACAGCCAGGGGCGCGTTATCATCAGCTAGGGGTGTCACGCGCTCGATCCCTGGAGGGATTGAACTGTATATAAACCCACGGTAAATCTAACAAGACAAACACTCTCTCTCTCGCTGCCGTTCAAAGCTCTTCACCGATACCTACACAACAAGATGGCGATGTCCAATGTCAACGAGGAAATCCTTCTGGCAGAACTCGAACAAGTAAGTGACGGAACGTACGCATTTGTTCGCCCACTGACACTAGTGACATGTGCTCTGTCCCCCGAATACGTATGTTATCCGGCGTGTAAAGTATGTAGTCGGAAATTTCGTCTTGAAACAACGAAAGGAGGGCACCATAACGTCAGTATATGCCTGACCCACGGGCGTCAGAAGGGAACTGCCGTTTACAAGTATGCTATGGGTATGCTTTTCGCCGATTGCAGGGGCCACGAAGTGTGGGCAACAGGATTTGATCAGCTAGTCCAGGGGGTCGTAGGGGGAATGACAGCAAGCGACTATATGTCGCTTAAACCAGGTGAAGAACGTTACCAGTCACTGAATGTCTTACTTGGCAAACAGACTAGGGTGACAATTAGAAAGACGACGAAGGGAGACTATCGAAATTACACCGTCATAGCACTGGAAATAATCCACTCGTAAGAACTAACAGCGACTCAGGTGGCGCCTTCTGACGGAGTATAGAGAGGTCCTGTTCCTAACTGCCGTAAGAGGCGCCAACTGACAGTGACTCACTGTTAGGTGGCGCCATCTGACGTAGTATAGAGAGAGCCTGTTCCTAACTCCTGTAAGAGACGCCACCTGACAGTAACGAAAGAGTAGGTGACGCCCCCAGACGGAATATATATATATAGAGAGAGAGAGAGAGAGAGAGAGAGAGAGAGAGAGAGAGAGAGAGAGAGAGAGAGAGAGAGAGAGAGAGAGAGAGAGAGAGAGAGAGAGAGAGAGAGAGAGAGAGAGAGAGAGAGAGAGAGAGAGAGAGAGAGAGAGAGAGAGAGAGAGAGAGAGAGAGAGAGAGAGAGAGAGAGAGAGAGAGAGAGAGAGAGAGAGAGAGAGAGAGAGAGAGAGACCCTGTTCCTAGAGGTTGTCTACCTATTTGACATGTTCTGTCGTATGTTGTAGACGCCTCCTCAGTCATACGAGTCAGTTCTGTCAACCCCCGTGCGTGGCGTGAAACGTCGACTGTCATTTAATGACGAGGCAAGTGTCATTTACGTGGGGTCATGTGCATGGTCTAGTGATCAGGATAATGATGATGTTGCTAACGATGGTGATTTTGATAGTGACGGCGTGAAACGTCGACTGTCATTCAATGACGAGGCAAGTGTCATTCACGTGGGGTCATGTGCATGGTCTAGTGATCAGGATAATGATGATGTTGCTAACGATGGTGATTTTGATAGTGATTGGTCTGACTACGACGAGAGTCGGAGACCTAGTGAATTACAGGAGGCAGTAGAGAGAGCAATTCAGAAACGAACGGAGTACATGATAGATGACGACTTATTTATAGCCACTATAACCACTGCATGCATTCGTCAGGTAGCCGAAGGACTGTACCTTCGCTACGCGAACGTTCACGAAGACGTGTATAAAGTAGATCGTTCGCGTATATTTCATGCTTTTGATATGGCAGTATCCGATTTGGTGTGCGAATCGCGCGTGCCGTGGTTTGCTCGTGATGTCGTGTCACGAGTGAAAACGAGTCTCCGTAGTCGTGGTATAACCGTGTCGGATGAGACGGAAGACGAATCACCGAAGGCGCCGCAGCCCTGGTACCTACAAGACGACACGACGGGAAGGCAGGTCTGGTGCTCCGAGATGATGCTGGTAGCATGCGATGCTATCGTTCGGTTCGTGAGCAACGAATTGTGGCGCACTTTCGAAAGTGAGACAAATGTCATCTACCTGGTACGTAGCCATCTGATCCAAGACAGCGTGAAATGTGCAGTACACCATTACAGGTTTATGGTGGACACACCGAAGCGGGCACGTGACATCATAAAACGTGTGCAAGCCATCCTGCGTGTGCGCGGTATAACTCTCCTGGATGAGGAAACACCCTGCTAATGTTGTTGTTATTGTGTTGTCAGGTCAGCGCTGCCCCCTCTAGCGGACTAGCTCTCATTCAAAGAGCGTACGATGAGAAGCCGCTAGAGTGGGCACCTAGAAAAAGACACCGTCACCACACCCCACTGCGACAGACTCTCCTGACGCATCTAAACACCCAGCGTCACGTGACGACTCTGCAAATGTCGTGTGAGGCGGCAACACCACCGCCACCGTCCGACGAGTCATTGGACATGATTTGTGATGACGATACATCCGAATACGAGACACTCCGAACGGATGATTCGACCCTCGAAATAGCCACCGACGGACATATCGTGTGGTCCAAAACGGACACGACGATGCCGTGGACACATCCGGTTCTGTTTGGTGGCGTACAGGACCTGGAACTAAATATCCAGAGTTTAGCGGCGGTCCTGTTCGTCACCAAACGATGTAACCTCGATACGGCCGTGCAGACGATTTGCAGAGAACTGGCACGAAACATTGAGTCCGCTGAACACGTTGCGTATATCACGGACTCACTCCAGAAGCGTCTGCAGTGACGACAGGAGGAAATGCGCCCCTACGCTATAGCTGGGGTTATAGGCGCCGCTTGTCTGTCACTGTAGGCGCTTAGCTTAGCTTACCTTTTTTATACTCGTTTTTTTTATTTTGTAATTCGATGAATAAAGATGTATGTATGTAATCCAGGAATTCGGTGTCTGTTGTTCTTGTCATAGCTCGTTACGATCGATGAATACATACCCCTCCGTCTATATACACGCACACTCATACAAGCTCCTATGACGTCACACTAGGCTATATAGACGCGTACAAGGATCTCCTATCCTTCAGTTGTAGGTAGACGATGAAGCAGCACACGTGTCGTCACTGTGGTCTCGTACTCGATACACACGCCGACATACAACACCACATAGACCAAACGCATACATCAACACACGACGACGATGATCATGCTTACAGTAAGCCACCGCCACGAGTGGTGCCATCTGGCGAACCACCAAAAAGTACTAGACACCCCTGTTCGAGATGTGGAAGAGACTTCACGAGACGTGACAACCTGCTACGTCACAACAGGCAACCTTGTGACACCTCACTACACCGCTGTGAGATATGTGCACGTGAGTTCACGAAACGTAAGAACTTGGTACATCATATCAAGACGGTATGCAACCGACGTGCGGAAGCGAGCGAGCCACCCCTACGCAAACGAGCGAGATGCGCAGAGCGACCACGTGTGAGTGCCACCGATGACGATCCGATACAACCACCGCCCCGACTCCCCTTCGCCGATACTCTATCGAGGGAACTACGAGACGTCGTCCGAGAGCACTGGATGACCATCCGAAACCACGTGGCTAGAGGACCCGTGCAATCCAGGTACAATTACAGAGTATCGACACTGGACACGAGCGCCCTAGAACCGTCACTGAAGATCATGTTCCGCGAACAGACGCATGCCTTTAAGATTAATCTTAGTTATGGTTTTGTCCTAAGGAACAAGACCACGAACAGGTACAGGTATTTCCATTCGTCTTGTAACTGCTGCGGACGTTACCTCGACGAACCGTGTCTGATCACAAACACTGCAGACTTTGATGCGTTTCTGGAACGTATCCGAGAAACAGACGTGCTGCAGTGGGTCATCAATCAGCGTCCGGACAGTCAATGGGTATGCGAGGTGGTCACGAATGTCACCTTCTTTGTCAATCACATCGTAGATCACCCGATAGGATGTGTGGATATCACACTACCGAGCTACATCAAACGAAACAAAGCCGTCATCGGATTGGAAAGAGACGATCACAACAGAAAGTACACCGACAATCTATGTCTCTTCCGGTGTCTGGCTCTGCATCGTGGATGCGATCGATACCACCTGGAACCCGCCGTGAAGCTACTCTACGCGAAGTACAACCGTGACGGTGTGGCAATGAAAGACTTTGACGGGGTGGTAATGAAAGACTTTGACGGGGTGACAATGGACGATCTCTATCGTGTCGAGACCACCTTTGAGACCAACGTGTGCGTCTACAAACTCGTCGAATCGGAAGAAGAAGGTGGAAAGGTGACTGCCGAACTCGTACGCCGGTCCTTGTGTCACTATCCCGAAACGATGTACGTCAATCTTCACGAGACACACTGTTCCTACATACAAGACGTGAACATGTACTGTCACTCTTATCGATGTAGGAAGTGTGGCGACGCGCTATGGAAAGACACATACCACCTAGAGAGACACGAACGCGGGTGTACGGGAGGTGTGCGAAAGATCTATCCCGGTGGTGTCTACCATCCGTCGCCGACAGTCTTCCAGTGCTTGGATGACGAAAACATTCACGTTACCGAGTGTTTGCGCTACTATCCGTATCGCGCCACCTTCGACTTCGAGTCCTGGTTCGATACGTCACAGCTTCCGTCGGACAGCGCCAAAGTCCACTGGGTGGCTCGTCACGTACCGTTGAGCGTGTCCCTGGCGAGTAACGTACCCGGATTCGAACAGGTACAATGTCTGATCACGGACGGTGACAGCAACAAGTTGGTAGCCGACATGATGGGTATCCTTCAGACGATGAGTGAAGCAGCCTACGACGCCATCGTAGACAGTTACGAGGGTACACTACGCGAAATCGGGGAGGCTATCACGACGTGGGACGAACAGGAGGCATCCGCTGCAGAAGGAGACGACAACGAGTCACGACGAAAACCGACCAATCCCTACAAAACTCTCATGGGTCAATTGTACGGTTGGCTTCATCAGTTACCCGTCATCGGCTTCAACTCGCAGGTACGATCTGAACGTCGTCAAACAGTTCCTGGTACCCTACTTCCTGTCCGAAAAGACACCAACAGAGGACGGGGAGGAGGAGGAAGAAGAAGAGAGGAAGGATGCAGGGACGTTTCACGTGATCAAACGCGGCAACACGTTTATGTGTCTATCGACGGACGACCTCAAATTCCTCGATATGACTCATTATATCGCCCCTGGATTCTCGTACGACAAGTACCTGAAAGCGTACGGTTGCGAGGTCACGAGAGGTCACTTCCCGTACGAATACATGGACAGCTTGGAGAGACTCGACGACACCGCTCTACCTCCCAAAGAGGCCTTCTTCAGTCGACTGAAGAACGAAGGTATATCCGACGACGACTACACGCGATGTCGGACGGTGTGGCGAGACAACGACATGGAGACTCTACGAGACTTTCTCGTCTGGTATAACAACAGGGACGTCGTGCCGTTCTTGGAAGCCATCGACAAACAGTTCGACTTCTACCGACACCGCGGTATCGACATGTTCAAACAAGGGATCAGTATACCTGGTTTGACCTTGTCCTATCTGTTCACCTACGTACCGAAGAGGACGTTCTTTACGCTCTTCAACGAGACAAACAAGGACGCCCACCAGCTCATCAGAGAGAACATCGTCGGAGGACCGTCACTCATCTTCACCAGACACCACGAGAAGGGGGTCACGAAGATACGTCGTAACGACTACGGTGATGCGGCTCGAACGTGTCAGTCCATCGTCGGCTATGATGCGAATGCATTGTATCTGTGGTCGATATCGCAAGAGATGCCAACGGGATGGTACACGCGACGACGGGAAGAGAAGGAGTTCCGACCCGAAGCGGCACAGCCCACAGGTCAGATGGCCGCCGAATGGCTGACGTGGGAGTCCGAAAGCACGGGACTCACCATACGGCACCAGACCAACGGTCGAGAGAAGCGCATCGGTAAACTATCGGTGGACGGTTGGTGTAGCGAAACGAAGACGGCCTATCAATTTCACGGATGCTACTATCACGGTTGTTCGTGTACCGGTCGTGAGGTCAACGAGGTCAACGGGAAACCCATGTCGCAACTGCTCGCCGAAAGGCAAAAGAACACGGCCTATCTTCGACACTTTGTGAGTGTCGTCGAGATGTGGGAATGTGAGTGGAAGGTCGCGAGACGCGATCCGTGCGTGAAACAGTTTCTGGACGTTCGACAACGTCGTCGACACGTGCGCTGGAAAATGACGACACAACATATCCTGACAGGGGTGCGCAACGGTAGCGTGTTCGGTATGATTCAGTGCGACATACGTGTACCGGAGGTACTGCGCGCGCACTTTGCCGAGATGCAGCCCATCTTCAAGAACATTCACCTGACCCGCGACGACCTCGGACCGTTCATGCGTCGCTACGCTGAAGAACACGACATCATGGCGACTCCGCGTCGCATGCTCGTCGGGAGTTATCGTGGAGATAAGATCTTGCTCGCCACACCTCTCTTGCGATGGTACCTCGCGCACGGACTCGAGGTGACGCACGTCTACCAGGTCATCGAGTACACACCGGTCGCCTGCTTCCGACGATTCGGCGAGGCGGTGTCCACCGCACGTCGCGAAGGAGACGCCCATCCCGACAAGGCCATGATCGCGGATACCAACAAACTTATGGGCAATTCTTCGTATGGGAAATTTATCACCAATGTCGATAAGCACCGCGAAGTCACCTACTGCACGGAGAAGAGCGCATCGTCCGCGATCAACAATCGTCGCTTCCGTCAACTCGACGTCGTCACCGCCGATGCGTACGAGATCGAAATGCACAAGCGCACCGTCAAATACGCTCTGCCTACGCACGTGGGATTCTTCGTGTTGCAGTGGGCCAAACTGCGCATGTTGGAGTTCTACTACGACTTCATGGTCAGGTACGTGGATCGTCCGCTGTTCGAGTACTGCGAAACCGATACGGATAGCGCCTATTTGGCTCTGGCCGGAGAGTCCGTCGACGACCTCGTGACCCCGGCACTGCGCGACCACTACTATCGTCACCGCTCCGAATGGCTACCGTCCGAATGTTGCGACGATCATCGGAACGACTACATACGCTGTCGCCTGGCCGGACGTCCGTGGAACGGCACCGAGACGTGCTGCAAGGCGCGCAAGGCGTACGACAAGAGAACACCTGGACTCTTCAAGGTCGAATGGTCCGGCGACTGTTTCCTGGGACTGTGCAGCAAGACCTACTATTGTTCGGGTACGGTCGATAAATACACCACCAAAAGACTGAACAAACGACTCAACGCCATCGACAAGCAGGCGTTCCTGGACGTGCTGACCAGTCGTCGTAGTGGAAGCGGAGTGAACCGTGGGTTCCGGGTCAATCACTCGTCCGTGCTGACGTACACCCAGGAACGCGCGGCGTTGACCTACTGCTATGCCAAGCGCGTGGTCAACGAGGACGGAATCACCACGGGTCCGGTGGACGTGTAACACCGAACCACTGCTGACACGATGAGGAAATGCGCCCCTACGTCAGTTGGGGTTATAGGCGCCTCTAGCTGTCACGCGGTTAGTAGGTGGGAGACACACGAAAAAAAATAACACTATTTAGTCAGATACCCCACAATCGATAGTCATAACGCAGCATGTCACGGACGGGAACGGTCGTAGCTGTAGCACTAGTGGGAATACTCGTTCTGTACGTCTTGTACGTCTTGTTCCGCGATCCCTTCCTTCGTTGGTGTGACGGAGGTGTCGTAGTATCTAACAGCACAGTGGCCAACGTGTCGAACAGCGACTACTAGATGGACACACGATGGAAACACCCCTTCACCTGTATCGTCGCGGGTCCGACGGGATGCGGTAAGAGTACGTTCGTGATGCGTCTGCTACGTCACGCCGCGACGATTATCGATCCGCCTCCAGAGAAGATCACGTGGTGTTACGGTGTATGGCAGAGTGCCTACGTCGACAACGACCTGGTACGATTCGAGGAAGGCTTGCCGAGCGGTGCGTTCGATGCGTCGACGCGTAACCTCGTGGTCATCGACGATCTGATGGCGGAAACGGACGAACGGGTCACGACCTTGTTCACCAAAAAGAGTCATCACCAGAACACATCCGTACTGTATCTCGTGCAGAACCTGTTTCCGAAGAACAAGGAGAGTCGCACGATCAGTCTGAACACACACTACATGGTAATCTTCAAGAATCCTCGCGACGCGTCACAGATCGGCCACTTGGCGCAACAGATGTATCCGGGACGCCTGAAGTATGTACAGGAATCGTTCCGAGACGCCACTACACCTCCGTACGGTTATCTCCTCGTCGATCTGAAACAGGACACGCCCGACGACATGCGTCTGCGCACGGGTGTCCTTCCGGACGACGGTGTCCAGTACGTGTACCAACCCAAAGTATAAGACGTCCGCGCGCACGCCTCGTCCCTTCAGTCGCAGTATGATCGTGAAGACAACAGCATGTCCGAACTCGTGAAGAAACACCTCCTCTGCATACAGACGCTGAACAGGTACAAGAGCACGAAATTGAGACGGGCTATCATCAGAAACGCCGACGCCGATCTGTTGTGTGCACTAGCCGAGTGTGCCTACAACATATTGAAGAAGAACGTGCCCTTGACCGAAGCGCAGAGACGCGCTCTGAGTGTATACAAAACAAACCTACGCGCTTTGGCAAAGAGAGACGCGCCGGCTGCGAGGAGACGTCGCATCTTGCTACGCGGTAACAACCAGGGCGGCGGGGGACAGACCGGTGGTTTCCTGTCGGCGCTGCTGGCACCTTTGGCTGGTGCGGTCTTTCTACCCTTGCTAAAACAGGTGCTACTCAAGTAGACGACGATGGAACACACACGGAAAATGGCTTTGGTAGATCCACGACTGTTGGATAGTCTACGCGCACCGGCACCGACGGATACCCTAGGTCGCAAAGTACAGGTGCTCGACGACGAGATGAAAGTCATACTCGACAGACAAGATCTCGCCGACGGTGACAAGGTCGTCATGTATAATCAAGTGTTGCAACGCCACAACGCGTTGGCCGATCGACGCGTGCGCGAACCAGTGCGCGTGATGACGGTCAACAAGGACACGTCCCCGGGGGCGGCGGCGGCGGCGGCGGCGGCGGCGGCGGCGGCGGTGGCAGTGGCGGTGGCGGTGGCGGTGGCGGTGGACCCGACCCCGCCAGAGGCGGGGGCGACAGGTATGGAAGCGGCGGTGGCGGCAGGTATGGAAGCGGACGTCGTCGACAGCGTTCCCAAGGCACTGCGGACCAAAGCTAGACTACTGATGGAACGTCTGAAACGAGACGTCGTGTGGAATGCACGCGGAGAGCTCATGCACAAAGGCGTAGCGGTACCCGGAAGTAACGTGGTGGACCTCGTGAACGATCTGTTGCGTCAACGCAAGACCGTTGCCAGTCCAACGGGGTGGCAGGTGTTTACGCGTCAACTCGGCACCATGAACCTACCCATGGAGTTGGTGGGTAACGAGGTCAGGAGACTGGCCATTCAACGGGAACAAAGGAGGAGTGCCGTAGCGACAGCGGCCACACGGTCGGTCGGTAGAGCGCGTCGATCGCTGCAGTGGACACCCCTCACGCGGAGACGAATGAGCCCGTCCACTCTACCTACACCACCGGCCTCGACTAGCAAGGGATGGGAGGATCTCAGATAAAAGAGGCGCATCGTCTCGATTCGCCGACATAATGTGCGATTCACAGGATAGTCTACGTCGTCTGTATACCGGTGTCGCTTACGCCGGACTTCCCATCGTGTGCGGTATTATCGGTGATTATATCATACGATCATGGTGCGACGACGGAAACAGCTGGATGACGTCTACTTCGATCCCGCCAAGGTGGGAAGTTACGGAGGAATCGCGTCTTTGCGATACAACGTGCCACGCGTACCGAGAAAGATGGTCGAACAATGGCTATCGGAACAGAACGCCTATACTCTACACAAACCGGTCAGAGTTCGTTTCAAGCGACGACGCACGGTCGTCGGAGGACGGGATCAACAGTGGAAAGCCGATCTCGTCGACGTGACCAGTCTGAAAAAAGAAAACGACGGTACGACGTTCCTGCTCACGGTGATCGACGTCTTCTCGAAAGTCGCCCGATGCGTTCCGCTGAAGACCAAGTCGGCGACGTCTGTGTCGAAGGCGCTGAACGGACTCTTCACCGACGTACAGCCGTTGTTTTTGCAGACCGATAGAGGTCTGGAATTCTATAACCGTAGCGTTCGAGGTGTATTGGACAGGTACGGCATCCAGCACTTCTCCGCCTCTAACGAGGAGATCAAGGCGAGCATCGTGGAACGCTTCAATCGCACGCTAATGACGCGGCTGTGGCGATACCTGACACACAAAGAATCGTGGCGATACATCGATATCCTTCCGGATCTGGTGCGCACGTACAACGACACGCCCCATTCTAGTATCGGAATGCCACCGTCGCAGGTGGATGCGACTAATCAGGAAGAGGTGTGGCAGCGTCTGTACGGTGGTCATCACGGCAAGGGCGTACCCAAGTACCACGTGGGGGATCGTGTGCCTATCAGCAAGGTCAAGAGACGATTCGCCAAAGGCTACACGGTGAATTGGACAGAGGAACTATTCACGATACGTGAGGTGCATCCGTCCGATCCGCCCGTCTATCGGCTAACGGACGATCTCGGAGAGATACTGGACGGTACCTTCTACGAACCGGAGTTGCAGAAGGTGACGGTTCCGGTCGATAAACTGTATCGCGTGGAATCGATAGTACAGCGCCGCAAGGTAGGCAGGCGACGGGAGGTGTTGGTGAAATGGTTCGGATACCCTTCGAAATTCAACAGCTGGATCAACGCCAAGGCTCTCGTCGGCTTATAAAGACTAGTCACGCGCCCGTCGTGATATCAATCGTCCACGCATGGCAGACGAGACGACATCACGGATTACCGTTAGTGACGACGAAGAAGAAGAAGACGACGACGTCGACGCTACTCCACCGATAAAGAAAGAGAGGACTCCGTGGCATATATTTGGTACCGCGTGTCCCAAAGAGGAGATAGTCTTTCTGTGTCAAGTCGTCGTCTTGTACACGGTCATCTTGGTCAGCATCTACAACCTGACGTTCGGTCACCACGTCAATCCGACTCTTTGGACGGCCCTGTTGAGTAGTTCGTTGGGTTACCTGCTACCCAGTCCGACGTTGAAACAACATGGCGACGAGTGATTTCTATCTCACGTTGCCCAGCAATGCTTCCATGGACACGCACCCCGACAACACGCTGACCCACTACGTCACGACGCTACCGAAACGTATCCTACTACGGGGACAATGGGAGTGCGGACTGGTGGAGGTACAGTACCCACACAGTTGGTACAACATCGTAGGCGCCGAAGCGGGGTTCGCCGTGTCACTACCGATATATGAATATCGAGACCCGCGATCCCTGCACACGGAGATTATTCGAATCGGAACCGGACACTATAAAGATCCGTGGTCATTGATACTCGTCATTAACGCTGCTCTACGTCGCGTGGTGGGAGAGGGACGAGTGAAACTGAGCTACAGCGTCATCACACGTAAGGTATCGGTGCACATGGCACCGAATACCGTCTTCCGCGCCGCTATGCTGACCACCGTTCTCGGCTTTCGTACCGCTACGCTGGAGGCTCTCCCGAAGGACCCCGCGGCACCCGAGTTCAAGGTACGTATCATAGAAGGTGACACCGTGGTCACCATGGAACGGGAATCGCTCTACATCTACACGGACGTCGTGGAACCACGAGTTGTCGGTGACAGTCTCGTACCGCTGCTGCGCATCGTTTCGGTGAGCGGTCGTCATGGCGACGTCGTGTCGAAGACCTTCGATAAGACTCACTACGTACCCGTGCTCTGCAAAGAGTTTGGTACGATCGAGATAGATATAAGAGACGACACGGGACAACGCGTGCCATTCGAAGTCGGCAAGGTGACAGTGACACTTCATTTCCAACGACAACGGACGCCACTGTTCTAGAGAGAGAGATGAATTACAACGATTACTACGCTCGTCAAGCGGGTGGTGCGCTTCCTTATTTCGCGGGTGCCCGATACCAACGAGGACACGGACTGGGAAGTCTATTCGGAGGTCTACTGCGTAGCGTCATGCCACTCGTCAAGAGAGGCGCCGTGGCGTTGGGAAAGAGAGCTCTGTCGACCGGCGCACGTATAGCCGACGACGTCCTGGCGGGACAGAACATCAGAACGGCCGCCAAACGTCGCGCCACCGCTGCAGGTAGAGAAATGATAAGCGACCTCTTGACCCCCGGTGTGCATAAGCGTATAAGACGCACACCCGCTGCGAGACGAGTCAGTACAGCCGCGAGACGTCGAAGGAAGCAGAGACCGCAGGTACGTCGTGAACCGGATATATTCGACGATGGCGTTCGTTCATAAACTATCATGCGAGGGACTCAAGAGCGAACTCGATATCTTCACCGTGCCTCCGACTCAGACCAGCATCGTCGACAGTCGCACGGTCCACTACCAACCGATGTCCTCACTCGACTCGGGTGGTCCGATCGAATTCGTCGTACCCGGTTCGGGAGACGATTACCAGGATCTCGCTAGCATGACGCTACACATTCAAGCGAAGGTGACGCGTGCCGACGGAAGCGATCTCGACGCCGCCGATCCCGTTGCACCCGTGAATAACTGGCTCCATTCGCTGTTCAGTCAGGTCGACCTCTACCTGAACGGAACGCTCGTGACTTCCTCGACCAACACGTACCCGTACCGCGCCTACATAGAGACGCTGCTCAGTTACGGCAACGATGCCAAGGAGACGTATCTGACGAGTCAGATGTGGTACAAGGACACGGCTAATCGTATGGACGCCGTCGTCATTGACGGTGACGATCCGACAGCCAACGCGGGGTTCGTCGCCAGACGCGCCATGATCGCCCAGAGTCGCGTGGTCGACATGACGGGACGTCTCCACCTCGATCTCTCCCATCAGGATAAACTCCTCATCAACGGTGTCGAGGCCAAGATACGTGTGGTGCGCAGTAAGGATGCGTTCGCACTCATAGCCGGCGGAGGTAACCCCGGCTACAAGATACAGATCGTCAACGCTACACTGTTCGTCAGGAAAGTCACCCTGAACCCAGGTGTACAGATGGCGCACATCAAAGCCCTCGAAAAGGCCACCGCCAAGTATCCGCTGCGACCCGTCGAATGCAAGGTCTACTCCATTCCCACAGGTGCCCGGTCACACACGCACGAGAACCTCTTTCTTGGTGTTCTTCCGAAACGTCTCGTGCTGTGCTGCATCGATAACGACGCCTACAACGGACGCTACGACAGGAATCCCTTTCACGCTAAAAACAACAACATCAACTTCCTCGCCGTGTACATCGACGGACGACAGATACCCGCCAAACCTTTCCAGCCCGACTTCGAGAACGATCTCTTTGCCAGGTGCTACCATAACCTGTTCACCTCGACGGGTAAGGCGTGGCAGGACGAAGGCAACGGCTTGACTCGTTACGACTTCCGACACGGCTACACCTTCTTCGCCGTGGACCTCACCCCCGATGCGTGCGACGACTGCTGCTTCCATCTGGTACATAAGGGCAACGTGCGCATCGAGATTCATTTCCACGACGCGCTGACAACCACTGTGAACGTCGTCGCCTATGCCGAATTCGAGAAGGTGCTGGAGATCGACAGGAGTCGTAACGTCATCTACGACAACTGATGGAAACCCTACAGCTCGTCCGCCTACTCACCCGCGATACGCACGCCCGTGTCGTCATGCGTGGAATCGTACCCAAAGACGTACTCCTCGAACTCCGGATAGACGCTTACCCCGTCGCCTTCGTGTGCAACACACACGACTCGGGTAAACCCGGTGAACATTGGATAGCGATATACGTAGACACCGACGGTTGCGGCGAATACTTCTGCTCGTACGGGCTGCCACCGCAACACGTCGAGTTTTGTCGCTTCTTGAATAAACATTGTGTAACGTGGACTCGTAATTCTAAGAGACTACAGAGTCCCGTGTCTAACGTTTGTGGACAATACTCTGTTGCTTATCTCATGTTTCGATGTCGTGGAGTTGTCATGAAGGATTTCGTAAAAGGTTTCGGCACTGATCTGATAGCAAACGATTGCCGTGTATTCGATTGGCTTAAACAACTGCAATAACCGTGTTTCATTAACGAACAGGTGTTATCATCATCATTGTCATTAACGATTCGAGCCTATGGCGCGGTGGTCACACACCCGTAAGCTCACGGCCTCTGACGTGGTGTTCACTCACCCGTAAGTCGTATACCATCATCATCATCCCGCGAGCCGCTGGCGTGGTCGTATTGACCCCTAAGCTCACGACCTCTGTCGCGGTGTTCATTCACCCACAAGTCTTGATGTACTTCGTTTAATAAAACACGGTTTCATATTATACGCTTGTATCTTTCATCAATAAAACACGTGTGCACTCGTATACTCTTGTGTTTCGTTAGTTCTTTCATACACGCGCATTCATCTTCCCTCCCATACACGTACATTCATACAATAACACCACTCCCCGTTAGGAGGCGTCACCTCTAACGTACCCGCCAGGGGGCGCCTCTCGTTATACATACGGTCACGTGAATACGCACTTTGCTCAGGGGGGCGGCTTTCGAAACCTCCCTATTATCAACCAAAAACTCCTCAAAAATGGCTTAGGATGGATAGCCAGAAACCCCCTCTTACTACTCCTGCTGTTTGATGGCGCATGTATGCCAAGAGATGCCACTTCTACTTTCGGAGAATATTGTGGAAAATCTTCAGCCAATGGACAGAAATGCAATTTGAAAGCTGCCCCAGAGTTGACATTTTTTTTTACACTTACTGATGGTCCGAAAGCCACAACTAGGGAAACACGAGGGAAGAAGTATAGAGGAAAGGTATCCCCCAAAGTTACCAACTTACATTGATGGTTTACTACAAGATGCTACTGTAACGAAATCCCAGGTTCGTTATTAACAGTGCCGCAACACAACACTTGTGTGAGCCACGCCACTCCGGAGTGTGGCAACAACACGTTTTTATTCAACAACAAATACACACTCTCTGGCTACACGACCCCACGTCGTTCTGCCAGCCACACACTACAACTCTCTCCGACCGCGCCGAGTTCCAAACTTTATGTAGCGGCCATCTATGATGTTACGTACCCCTCGGCTCACGGCACTGCTAGCCAACACCGTGGCTCCCCTGCAGACCTTCAATTTCCTGCTATCAACGCAGAGCTCCAAAATATCAACTCCAGTCCTGGCCGCGCCCAGTCTTTTCTTAGCCACCACACCTGGCCTGTTGCATAATAACTCCCGATGCGATGTGCCCGCACACCATGCGTTTCGACGCAAGACGGGTCAATGCACGCACTCACGCGGACACTCGACGAATGCAAACCTAAAATGGCAGGGTTTTTCTTGCTCATTTTGGAAGTACATGGTGAAATAATCCAGTCCCAGAAACGATTCTGTGTTCTCCCTTGGGTTGTGCGAAGATGCGCAATAGGCGATGAAGGTGGCCACTGTGACTACCGTTCTACGGCCAGTCTGACTGCAGTTCTGCTGTATATTGCAGCTGTCAGTGTACTCATTTGGTGGCGAAAATTAAGCGCCATTGGTGGAATGACACTATATAGTCATCTGATTGTTTGGGCAATTAATAGATTTTTCGTAGTGAACAATGTTATTTCGTGACCAAAAAAAGAAACACAAGGTATTTGTGTGTGGTGGGTTAGACCGTTTTAGGCAAAACACTTAAAAAGGTGCAGTATTGTGACAACAAGAACATGTATTTCAGCCAAGTAATATATTTTATATGTCGATCCACAATTTGCTGAACAACATAGAAAACACTGTGGGGTGGGGGTGGCCCCTTCACATCCATTATTGTTATACCAAACTCTAGAAAATATGTAATTTTAGAATATCTGTGTGTTTAGCCAAGCATTACGCATGTAAGCTATAAACGCACAGTTTTGTTTACCCAAATAGAAATGCCATGGGGTTTGTGGTGGAAGGTGTGCCCCCTCTTCCATCCATGTTATTTTCTAAACACTTGGAAAGGTGCATTTTTTACACTTGGATTATGATTTTTGTCGATTATTATATTTTAATTGTAAGTGAAGATATTTGGTCTCAAAAGGGGTCCGATGTCCCTGGATCCCCCTCTGGCTCCGCACACGTATAGGGCGTATTCCCTCCATGTGGCTCCAGGCCAGATTCTCATTGGCAAGTGGAACTGCTCCGTCTCGTCTCGACAGCGTCTCGTCGTTAAACCCCCGCACACCAAGTCTTAACGCAAGACGCGGTGGAGACGAGACCAGGACGAGGCCTAGACGCGTCGAGACGCTCCCAAAATATTAAACATGTTAGATCCTCGAGACTCGCTCAAGACTCGCTCGAGTCGCGCTCAAAGCGCCTCGAAACGATCTCGAGGCGTCTCGAGGACCTCCCGTAGACCAAGGAGACGCGGTCGAGGCGGTTGCGGCTTGATTATTCATTTATTAATAAACGTGTGTTGTACACACTAGATGGCGTTGCTATGAACGTGTAAACATTTAAAACAAAATGTAAACTTACCGTCTTCATCAGCTTGGATCAGCGAAAGAAACGC
Organism: Escarpia spicata; assembly: GCA_963995525.1. Lineage (NCBI taxonomy): Eukaryota > Metazoa > Annelida > Polychaeta > Sabellida > Siboglinidae > Escarpia > Escarpia spicata. The sequence continues at coordinate 11,335,800 of OZ023210.1, forward strand.
TGAAATAAAACAAAACATAGCATTAGAATAATTCAGTCATCCCGAAAATAACACATTGATTTCAACGTTTTAAGCAGCATGTTGCGTTTCACATTAGAACTTTATTTACAGGCAGAGAAGGCAGCACTTCAGTTCTGTAATACAGATTTTACTAGTTGAACTTTGGTGGTTTATTGATAATATTAAATCCAGTTATATTCATTCTAGAAAGTTCTGTATTTTTCTTCACATAATACGTTACAATATACGAATACATCTCAGTGAGAAATACAAAGCCACACAAAAAGAACTACCAGAAAGAAAGGGGAGGGTGAGAGAAAAGAGAGGTATGTAGGCTTTATTTGGAATTGTATAAATCATACATACAAACATAAACAATCGGTAAAACAATCGACAAAATAATATACAATTCCAGGTTGACAGCGGAACCAATTACGGCTGTAACCAGTTGGTTTTAATTATTCCAATGTAAGATGATAATGATTAAGTAAACTAGTCGCCGTCATCCCCAAAATAACTATTATCGGAGGTGAGAGGAAATAGAAAAAGGGAAGGAAGAATAGATGATGCCCACCCACCCATCCATCCATCCATCCATCCACCCACGCACCCATCCACGCTCGCACGCACGCACACACACACAAATATATATATACACATGAACGCACATAAATATATACACACACGCAGGCACGCACTCAGCCCCCACACACTCATAATCAGGGCGGTTGCGTGGTTGATTTATTTGGGTGAGGTTCGTTGTTTTCGGCATTGAATTGCATATTTCCAACAAACAATGATCACGTTTGAGCCAGAGCCTCGATGGGATAGTGTTTGAGATAGTTCGCGTTCTTGAGGGGTGTGGTATCGAGATTGATCGCAGTTAAGAGAGATCGTTTTGGACACATTCCAATCGGAATTACTTCGCACAACCGGAACACTTTTGTCTTAACGTACGCACCAATCGCACCCCAAGACTATGGGCCTGCACACACAGCACATACACGCCCGCCCGCCCGCCCGCCCGCCCGCCCGCCCGCCCGCCCTCACGCACACCCGCACGCACACCCGCACGCACCTATGCACATACCAATAGACACCTATAGCGACTAGCATACAGAGGCAGAGAGAAGGAGGGGGAGAGTGAGAAAGTTATATGTATACGGTGTATTTTCATACTTGCCTAACACGATAGTAAGAGTTCTCCCGATTGACAAAGGAGGCATTCTGCTCGCGAAGAGACCAACATTTATATATTTATGTGTTGGCCTTTTTGACACAGTTGTCGTTAATTTTTATATGCAAACGTTTTCAAAAAAGATGTACAACTACCTTTGTACGCAAACACCTCCACTTCACACAGATGTAAGCTATGTGTTGTGTCTTGTTTAAGAACAAACAGGTAGCGACCCATGACATCTGTAGATTCACAGCGGAATGTCATCGTCGTCGACTTCGGTATCGGGTCGACCCGAGTGGCGCATATCTCGTAGTCTGACGGAGACAGTTCACTGGGAGAAGAGACAGTGGGGGTGACGTTGGTGGCAGCCACGAAGAAGTTGGATAAGGCAGCAACTGCAAACACAAACCAATATATAAATCAGACAATATATTAACAATTGACTGAAGGTCCGTATTTACAAGCATGGTCCTAGTTTGGCGGTGGTTATGTTGAACGCCACAGTATTGCAGTCGCCTAGACCCAGTAATAATAACACCCCTCTCTCCCTCTCTCCCTCTCTCGCTCTCGCTCTCGCTCTCGCTCTCGCTCTCGCTCTCGCCTCGCTCTCTCTCTCTCTCTCTCTCTCTCTCTCTCACTCTCTCTCTCTCTCTCTCTCTCTCTCTCTCTCTCTCTCTCTCTCTCTCTCTCTCTCTCTCTCTCTCTCTCTCTCTCTCTCTTTCTCTCTCTCTCTCTCTCGCTCTCTCTCTCTCTCTCTCTCTCTCTCTCTCTCTCTCTCTCTCTCTTTCTCTCTCTCTCTCTCTCTCTCTCTCGCTCACACACACGAACTCCTTTCTTTTTTTGGACGTTTGAAAAAAGAAATATGTGTGAAAGATTGCTTTACTGTAATACTGTCATATGGTATCCCTCCAAAAGCATATATATATATATATATTGTAAAACATGGGACGTGGGGGCAGTGGGGGACAGTGGCAGAGTAGTTAGAGTGCCGGACTGTCGACCGGGGGAGGAAGGAGGGACCGGAGTTCGAATCCCGGCGCCGATCGGACGGTGGTCCGGTACTGGTTCGGCCGCCGTGTCAAAACTTGGACAATTACGTTCACCCTACGTCGCCCTCCTTCCAACCCGCACCGATACAAACGACAGTACAAACGAAATGCTGCACAATGTTGATGATGATGATATATATATATATATATATATATATAAATATATAAATATTAATATATATACATATATATATATATATATACATATATATATATATATATATATATATATATATATATACATACCATGATCCGTTGCAACGACCATTCTGGGTCGAAACAACATTCCTCTTTTAAAAGAGCAACATGTGGAAAGACGGGTGGTTCGAGAGTATGTTTCAACTTACACCAGAAATAACATTGTTGACCTTTCGAGTCACCCGGATGTGACGTTGCTCGACGGTAATGGCCCACCATCAATAAACACCAGAACTCGACATGCGATATACAACGGGCGCACCAACGACACAACAGGATGTTAATACTACTACAATTCGCCAACGTTTACCATCTCCTCATGCTCCTTCAGAGGACGACTCTCCGAAATCCGGTCAGCTTTTTCCAAAGCGATCGACAACGTAGTGCAGTGACAGATTAAGACATTCGTGGGCCCCAAACACCCGCTAATTTCGCGGGCCGTGTGTAGACTGCATGGGTAGACCCAATGACGGATCCAGAGAAGGTAGACGGGGGAAGGGGAAGTGACGATTGTTCTTCTTAATCATTCAAACATAAAGGGCATACATCACGGTTATTCCCAGCTTGCAAAACTCATTCGGCCAACGAAGTACCTATGTATGTTATGCTGTAGCCATTGTCCATATCATGTCTTGCTAGCTGGGTTTGCGGAATATTCAGTCCACAAAAAATAAGTTCGGCTATTTCCGTGGGCCCCAGGCAAGTGCCTTTAATGCCACTGACATAATGACACAATTATGCAACTATGCTGCTTTATGCACACGAAAGAAGATTTCTGTCCAAGAACTTATCAAGGGTAAGATTTTTGTCCCGCTGAATATAAATGATGCAACAAACTACGTACTTCTGCTAACGGTAACGTAATCAGTGACGTTGCCAGTGGAAAAAGCATAGCATAGGGGCCTATCAATGTATGGTTTGCTCCGTAAAGATGAATGGAGAGTACTTTTAAAAGGTAGCTACATTGGTTACTTCTGTGGAGACTGACAGAAGTGGACTTATTTTGACGGAGGCTGTGCTGATATAGTAGGCCGGATAATCCCACGCACTGACGTCAATCACAATGGTGGCCAATCATAGAGCTGAAGAGGCGACGAGTATCTAAATTAGCGTATGCCGTATTGTCGCCAGCCTACCAATGTTCAACTTACGAAAATCATCCCGTTGCGAAATGGCGACTTCTTTCACATTGAAAATGGCGCCCAGATCGACGGCCCACCAAGGTTTTGGCGTTGCTTCTGTAACACAGCAACTGCCAACGTTGACGCTGTCCGGGTTCCTGTTTCCATCCACCGCCAACGACGCGCCCCGTCCAGATCTAACCCTCGACATGAACGTTGGTCTGCCGAGTGCCAGGTTTACTGGCACTGAAACAAATGTACTGTGCAGAAACAAAAGCCGACAAATACTTAACATATACGTACAATCGCATGCATCCAAAACGGGGTCAACTGAGTTTTGGTTAGTAAACATCGCAAAATGTATTTGGAGGTAGTCAAAGTTAGCTATGAATTAATCACAGGACGTGTCCGATTATAACCGAACTAATAGGCTTACTTATTCATGAATGAGTTGTCGACGCTTCCTAAATGAAGTCAATCTCTTCTCATTACATAAACCAAGTGGCAGTGATAGTTAGTAGTTGACTGGACACGAATAAATGAAGCTAACAATGAAACAATGGAATTGACCGATCCATCACATGTCCGTCAAGCCATCACCATTGGATGTCGAACACATGGTGCGTTCGGACATTCCGTCGTATATTCTGTTGAGATGCTGGCCTAAATGTGTCTTTATGAAAAAAACATCAGGTAAATGTCTAAACTGACTATTTAGCGGGACTATTTCACAGGCCCACAGGACATGTCATCCTGCAATAGTAACATTATTGATCTGTCCATCACATGACCTGTTGCCTAACAAAACCTCCGTGTTCAGAGTACAAATCGTGCGCCCTAATGTGTATGTGTGTGCGCGTGTGTGCGCGTGTGTGCGTGTGTGCGTGTGTGTGCGTTTGTTTATGCGTATGCGTGTGTTTGTGTGTATATGTATATATATATATATATATATATATAAAATACACGCATGCATTGTTTATTGACATTTAAAAATTAATTAAAGATAGCATAGGAAATGAACAATTACAAACGAATCGTCTGACAAATATCAAGACAATTTTCGCATAGCTATTCAATTGCTGGTATGTAATCTAGCACTTAACAGAAACAATTGTTGTATGTAATCTAGCACTTAACAGAAACAATTGTTGTATGTAATCTAGCACTTAACAGAAACAATTGTTGTATGTAATCTAGCACTTAACAGAAACAATTGTTGTATGTAATCTAGCACTTAACAGAAACAATTGTTGTATGTAATCTAGCACTTAACAGAAACAATTGTTGTATGTAATCTAGCACTTAACAGAAACAATTGTTGTATGTAATCTAGCACTTAACAGAAACAATTGTTGTATGTAATCTAGCACTTAACAGAAACAATTGTTGTATGTAATCTAGTCCTTAACAGAAACAATTAACACCAATGCAATTATTAGAGGCAGTGGCATTTATCACGACATATTCAACAACAGTCTAACTATTTATGATTAAGAGTTAATAAAACATGTGATACACTTTCTTAAAGTCAGTGATGAGCCTACCCTGCGTAGGACACGCCACTATCCATCGACTCAAGGCAGCCGAATGTCCAGTGAGATCAACGGCACCACCAAATCACGCCCAGGAACTTCGCTTGACCACATTAACTGTGCTCGTTTGACAATCAGTCCACGGGAAGGGACATGGAAGCCCTTCCACAAGAAACCCAAAATGTGTTCAACAAGAAGTGGTGTTCTCGAATACCAAAACTAATGTTCCCGAGTATGCCTTTCAACATCAAGTAGAGTCTCATCTCGATGGAACTCTTGTTGCCATGAAACTATAGGTGGCGATAGGTTTGACCACGCCAGGATCCTTACTAAGTTAGATGAACTGTATCTCCCATCAGATCGAACCACCCAAATTCACGAGCAGTGATATTCAACACCGGCAGTTTTCCATTAACAGGTGAACAATACATATTGGCATTGAGGAATCCATTCTCAGTTACGTCAACGGGGCTGGTCGTGATTGTGTGAATTATATGGATGTTCAAGCAAGATACACAATGAAAATGTTGGGAAAGGAAATCCAAACGGCATCAAACATTCACCCTTCTTGAAGCATTCCCACCCCACCCCTACTAGCAAAACAACAATTCAAAATAATAAAGAACGTCTTCAACCAATTCAATCAGCTCTTCATCGCTGCACAATCCGTGACAGTAATACGTTCTTCACACATGAAAATCACCCGTTCCCCCAGCAATTTCATTGCATGGGAAACGTCAGATAGCAAGCAAATCTCATAGTTATCGCAGTGTTTTGATCCCTTATTTTAACCCTGCTGTTTGATGGCGCATGTATGCCAAGAGATGCCACTTCTACTTTCGGAGAATATTGTGGCAACATCTTCAGCCAATGGACAGAAAGCAATTTGAAAGCTGCCCCAGAGTTGACATTTTTTTTTACACTTACTGATGGTCCGAAAGCCACAACTAGGGAAACACGAGGGAAGAAGTATAGAGGAAAGGTTTTCCCCAAAGTTACCAACTTACATTGATGGTTTACTACAAGATGCTACTGTAACGAAATCCCAGGTTCATTATTAACAGTGCCGCAACACAACACTTGTGTGAGCCACGCCACTCCGGAGTGTGGCAACAACACGTTTTTATTCAACAACAAATACACACTCTCTGGCTACACGACCCCACGTCGTTCTGCCAGCCACACACTACAACTCTCTCCGACCGCGCCGAGTTCCAAACTTTATGTAGCGGCCATCTATGATGTTACGTACCCCTCGGCTCACGGCACTGCTAGCCAACACCGTGGCTCCCCTGCAGACCTTCAATTTCCTGCTATCAACGCAGAGCTCCAAAATATCAACTCCAGTCCTGGCCGCGCCCAGTCTTTTCTTAGCCACCACACCTGGCCTGTTGCATAATAACTCCCGATGCGATGTGCCCGCACACCATGCGTTTCGACGCAAGACGGGTCAATGCACGCGCTCACGCGGACACTCGACGAATGCAAACCTAAAATGGCAGGGTTTTTCTTGCTCATTTTGGAAGTACATGGTGAAATAATCCAGTCCCAGAAACGATTCTGTGTTCTCCCTTGGGTTGTGCGAAGATGCGCAATAGGCGATGAAGGTGGCCACTGTGACTACCGTTCTACGGCCAGTCTGACTGCAGTTCTGCTGTATATTGCAGCTGTCAGTGTACTCATTTGGTGGCGAAAATTAAGCGCCATTGGTGGAATGACACTATATAGTCATCTGATTGTTTGGGCAATTAATAGATTTTTCGTAGTGAACAATGTTATTTCGTGACCAAAAAAAGAAACACAGGGTATTTGTGTGTGGTGGGTTAGACCGTTTTAGGCAAAACACTTAAAAAGGTGTAGTATTGTGACAACAAGAACATGTATTTCAGCCAAGTAATATATTTTATATGTCGATCCACAATTTGCTGAACAACATAGAAAACACTGTGGGGTGGGGATGGCCCCTTCACATCCATTATTGTTATACCAAACTCTAGAAAATATGTAATTTTAGAATATCTGTGTGTTTAGCCAAGCATTACGCATGTAAGCTATAAACGCACAGTTTTGTTTACCCAAATAGAAATGCCATGGGGTTTGTGGTGGAAGGTGTGCCCCCTCTTCCATCCATGTTATTTTCTAAACACTTGGAAAGGTGCATTTTTTACACTTGGATTATGATTTTTGTCGATTATTATATTTTAATTGTAAGTGAAGATATTTGGTCTCAAAAGGGGTCCGATGTCCCTGGATCCCCCTCTGGCTCCGCACACGTATAGGGCGTATTCCCTCCATGTGGCTCCAGGCCAGATTCTCATTGGCAAGTGGAACTGCTCCGTCTCGTCTCAACAGCGTCTCGTCGTTAAACCCCCGCACACCAAGTCTTAACGCAAGACGCGGTGGAGACGAGACCAGGACGAGGCCTAGACGCGTCGAGACGCTCCCAAAATATTAAACATGTAGATCCTCGAGACTCGCTCAAGACTCGCTCGAGTCGCGCTCAAAGCGCCTCGAAACGATCTCGAGGCGTCTCGAGGACCTCCCGTAGACCAAGGAGACGCGGTCGAGGCGGTTGCGGCTTGATTATTCATTTATTAATAAACGTGTGTTGTACACACTAGATGGCGTTGCTATGAACGTGTAAACATTTAAAACAAAATGTAAACTTACCGTCTTCATCAGCTTGGATCAGCGAAAGAAACGCTGAAATAAAACAAAACATAGCATTAGAATAATTCAGTCATCCCGAAAATAACACATTGATTTCAACGTTTTAAGCAGCATGTTGCGTTTCACATTAGAACTTTATTTACAGGCAGAGAAGGCAGCACTTCAGTTCTTGAATACAGATTTTACTAGTTGAACTTTGGTGGTTTATTGATAATATTAAATCCAGTTATATTCATTCTAGAAAGTTCTGTATTTTTCTTCACATAATACGTTACAATATACGAATACATCTCAGTGAGATATACAAAGCCACACAAAAAGAACTACCAGAAAGAAAGGGGAGGGTGAGAGAAAAGAGAGGTATGTAGGCTTTATTTGGAATTGTATAAATCATACATACAAACATAAACAATCGTTAAAACAATCGACAAAATAATATACAATTCCAGGTTGACAGCGGAACCAATTACGGCTGTAACCAGTTGGTTTTAATTATTCCAATGTAAGATGATAATGATTAAGTAAACTAGTCGCCGTCATCCCCAAAATAACTATTATCGGAGGTGAGAGGAAATAGAAAAAGGGAAGGAAGAATAGATGATGCCCACCCACCCATCCATCCATCCATCCATCCATCCATCCATCCATCCATCCATCCATCCATCCATCCATCCATCCACCCACGCACCCATCCACGCTCGCACGCACGCACACACACACACACAAATATATATATACACATGAACGCACATAAATATATACACACACGCAGGCACGCACGCAGCCCCCACACACTCATAATCAGGGCGGTTGCGTGGTTGATTTATTTGGGTGAGGTTCGTTGTTTTCGGCATTGAATTGCATATTTCCAACAAACAATGATCACGTTTGAGCCAGAGCCTCGATGGGATAGTGTTTGAGATAGTTCGCGTTCTTGAGGGGTGTGGTATCGAGATTGATCGCAGTTAAGAGAGATCGTTTTGGACACATTCCAATCGGAATTACTTCGCACAACCGGAACACTTTTGTCTTAACGTACGCACCAATCGCACCCCAAGACTATGGGCCTGCACACACAGCACATACACGCCCGCCCGCCCGCCCGCCCGCCCGCCCCGCCCGCCCGCCCCCCCGCCCGCCCGCCCGCCCTCACGCACACCCGCACGCACACCCGCACGCACCTATGCACATACCAATAGACACCTATAGCGACTAGCATACAGAGGCAGAGAGAAGGGAGAGGGAGAGTGAGAAAGTTATATGTATACGGTGTATTTTCATACTTGCCTAACACGATAGTAAGAGTTCTCCCGATTGACAAAGGAGGCATTCTGCTCGCGAAGAGACCAACATTTTTATATTTATGTGTTGGCCTTTTTGACACAGTTGTCGTTAATTTTTATATGCAAACGTTTTCAAAAACGATGTACAACTACCTTTGTACGCAAACACCTCCACTTCACACAGATGTAAGCTATGTGTTGTGTCTTGTTTAAGAACAAACAGGTAGCGACCCATGACATCTGTAGATTCACAGCGGAATGTCATCGTCGTCGACTTCGGTATCGGGTCGACCCGAGTGGCGCATATCTCGTAGTCTGACGGAGACAGTTCACTGGGAGAAGAGACAGTGGGGGTGACGTTGGTGGCAGCCACGACGAAGTTGGATAAGGCAGCAACTGCAAACACAAACCAATATATAAATAAGACAATATATTAACAATTGACTGAAGGTCCGTATTTACAAGCATGGTCCTAGTTTGGCGGTGGTTATGTTGAACGCCACAGTATTGCAGTCGCCTAGACCCAGTAATAATAACACCCCTCTCTCCCTCTCTCCCTCTCTCCCTCTCGCTCTCGCTCTCGCTCTCGCTCTCGCTCTCGCTCTCGCTCTCGCTCTCGCTCTCGCTCTCGCTCTCGCTCTCGCCTCGCTCTCTCTCTCTCTCTCTCTCACTCTCTCCCTCTCTCCCTCTCTCCCTCTCTCCCTCTCTCCCTCTCTCCTCTCTTCTCTCGCTCTCGCTCTCGCTCTCGCTCTCGCTCTCGCTCTCGCTCTCGCTCTCGCTCTCGCTCTCTCTCTCTCTCTCTCTCTCTCTCTCTCTCTCTCTCTCTCTCCTCTCTTCTCTCTCTCCTCTCTCTCCTCTCCTCTCATCTCTCTCTCTCTCTCTCTCCTCCTCCTCCTCTCTCTTCCTCTCTCGGTCTCGGT
>OZ023210.1:11945952-12193452 GCA_963995525.1 Escarpia spicata
TTGTAATTGAACAATTACAATTACAACACACACAAAATCAGTTACAATTATGATACGTTCAAATATTTTAATTACACGGTTACTAATTATAATTGTCCCCAACCCTGCTAACTGGTCCCTTACTACATAGCTAGCAGTATATTCACCAGGTAGCCCCATCGTCTCGCTGTTTACTCGTACTAATGGCGTACGCCAAGTAAGCGTGTCGTCCGAGTTGGACACATTCACATTTCAATCAAACATTCAAATATACTACGTGTTTAGTACTATTAATGCAGGTTGTTTAGTGTTACCAGCTATTTATATATTCACGTGTGGTCAAGAGGATACAAGAACTCTGCAGTGTCCAGATATGTGAAAAAAAATGTTATGTAAAAAGATTGTCAAATGTCGCAGTAATTTCATATCGGGGAAGAAGACATTGCATTACGGATTCCCGACATCGCCAAAAAATGGGGGTGTACACTAATTAGGGCATGTGCGCTAATTAGAACGAATACGGTACTTATACAAATTTAAACACAGTGAAATATTACAACATTAAATTTGTATTTTTATAAATCACAGTTATTACTACTAAATTAAGAACAGGATTCTTTATTTTCTTGTTTAAAATATATAATAATAATCATAACATAAGTTTATTCATGAATATTGGTTTAATAACCATACATAAATAAATATTAAAACACTATATAAAAAGAACAAATGCAGTTTGTTAATACAATATTAATTTTATTTAAAAAAAAGTTAATCATGATTATCACCATTAAATTAAGACCTTTCATTTGCAATCTTTGCATATAAAATCAGTCAAATTATACAGGTACAGGTGGTGTACACTGTTATTTAAAATTGTCACTATCACATGGTTTAAGTGCAAAGTAGAAAATTACTGATCGAGTTGGTGCCAACGGTGAAATACATAAAATGTGAGTTTCCTTTGTCCAAACCATATCTTCTGTACAAGCTAGTTTGTTTGCTGGGGGTCAAGGGGTAACCTGAACTTAGTCAGGCTGTTACATTGCACTTATTATATAATTATGTGATTCTCCACCATGAAGTAATCTGATTGCGCCATCCGTAATTTTCTAGTTGTTAGTACCACACTCTAAGATATCACATTCTAAAGGTTTTGGTGTTTTAAAACAGATTTCCCTTGACAACCACCATTTGTAAATTGAAAAACATCTTGACATTTAAAATCTAGACATTCTCTATACAAATAGGTTGGGCTCTCTGTATTGATGTACGCCAGTGAAAATGAGTTTTACGTATTTAAAACTAAGTGAAATAACCTTTTTATTCCCAATCTGAATTAAATGTACTCTAAAAATAGTGTAATGCTATTCAGATGTTTTTTTTAACCCTCTCCGCCACCCTGTTCAAGGCCTCTTGTCTTGTTTTTTTGTACACATTTTCTGCAGTTTGCAGCGACACCTATCAACCGTTAGTGGTGTCATCCGAGTAAGGGCCGCTAGGATTTAGCACGGCATGCATCCTTGTGGGTTGGTGTTTCAATTGTATCTGAAATTGCAATCATTGAATTTCATATTTGTTATACAGGCCCTGTATATATCACCGTAAAGATAATAATTTTACGTACAAATGTGTCACTGGATGTACACAGGCAGTTTGTTTACTTTTTGAGTTATTTTCGTTTGAACATTGCGAATGCTTAAACAATGTTCAGGCGGCAATAACTCAAAAAGTAAACAAAATTCCTGTGTTCATCAAGCAACAAACATGTAGATGAAATTATTATCTTTACAGTGATATTAGTAAATATTAAATTCCACGACTGCAATTTCAGATAAAGCTTGAAACACCAATCCACACCATCACCCGCCATGCTAAAGACTAGGGTGCATTCAGCAGCCCTTACTCCAGTGAATTCAATCCACACCATCGCCCGCCATGCTAAAGACTTGGGTGCATTCAGCAGCCCTTACTCCAATGACTTCAATCCACACCATCGCCCGCCATGGTAAAGACTAGGGTGCATTCAGCAGCCTTACTCCAGTGAGTTCAATCCACACCATCGCCCGCCATGCTAAAGACTAGGGTGCATTCAGCAGGCCTTACTCCAGTGAGTTCAATCCACACCATCGCCCGCCATGCTAAAGACTAGGGTGCATTCAGCAGCCCTTACTCCTGTGACTTCAATCCACACCATCGCCCGCCATGGTAAAGACTAGGGTGCATTCAGCAGCCTTACTCCAGTGAGTTCAATCCACACCATCGCCCGCCATGCTAAAGACTAGGGTGCATTCAGCAGGCCTTACTCCAGTGAGTTCAATCCACACCATCGCCCGCCATGCTAAAGACTACCGGGGTAGTGTGCATTCAGCAGCCCTTACTCCTGTGACTTCAATCCACACCATCGCCCGCCATGCTAAAGACTAGGGTGCATTCAGCAGCCCTTACTCCTGTGACTTCAATCCACACCATTGCCCGCCATGCTAAAGACTAGGGTGTATTCAACAGCCCTTACTCCTGTGAGTTCAATCAACACCATTGCCCGCCATGCTAAAGACTAGGGTGCATTCAGCAGCCCTTACTCCTGTGACTTCAATCCACACCATCGCCCGCTATGCTAAAGTCTAGGGTGCATTCAGCAGCCCTTACTCCTGTGACTTCAATCCACACCATTGCCCGCCATGCTAAAGACTAGGGTGCATTCAGCAGCCCTTACTCCAGTGAGTTCAATCCACACCATCACCCGCCATGCTAAAGACTAGGGTGCATTCAGCAGCCCTTACTCCTGTGACTTCAATCCACACCATCGCCCGCCATGCTAAAGAATAGGGTGCATTCAGCAGCCCTTACTCCTGTGAGTTCAATCCACACCATCGCCCGCCATGCTAAAGACTAGGGTGCATTCAGCAGCCCTTACTCCTGTGAGTTCAATCCACACCATCGCCCGCCATGCTAAAGACTAGGGTGCATTCAGCAGCCCTTACTCCTGTGACTTCAATCCACACCATCGCCCGCCATGCTAAAGACTAGGGTGCATTCAGCAGCCCTTACTCCTGTGACTTCAATCCACACCATCGCCCGCCATGCTAAAGACTAGGGTGCATTCAGCAGCCCTTACTCCTGTGACTTCAATCCACACCATCGCCCGCCATGCTAAAGACTAGGGTGCATTCAGCAGCCCTTACTCCTGTGACTTCAATCCACACCATTGCCCGCCATGCTAAAGACTAGGGTGCATTCAGCAGCCCTTACTCCTGTGACTTCACCAGTCTGATGAACTGGTTGCCTTGTGACACGTAAATGACCATGTTTGAGCGGGCTTAGTAATATGAAAGAGATTGAAAAGTTCATTTAATATAATCTTTGATAAAGTGACGCATTTAACAAAGCAATCGATGCATTTACTGTAACAGTAACGCATCAACAGAATATTAGAATCAAGGAGTGATGGTGCTCTATTTCAAAAGCATATTAGAGTACAGTCTATAGGCAGATCTGAGTAAGATAAAAACATAATAAATAATTTGTATATATATATATATATATGTATATACAATATGTATAATAAATATATATATATTAAATATTTAGCAGTGTTCAGGTAAAATCTAAAATCAACTCGACAACCCTCCCAACCAAATTTTTGGATTTACTGTGCCTTTAAAGTTCGCCCCTGCAGTGTCCAGTAATAGTTTGACCATTGAATGGTGTGTTGCAGAATGGTGCACCCTGCTAGCTGACCACTGCTGAGGGTGACAATGCTGCCCCGCCTGGTCACATGACAGCAGGATGAGTAAGAAGAAGGATGCCCCACCCCGACCCCCCGCCCCCAAACTCACTCTCAGCAAGCTGGGGGGTCGACAGGGGTCAGTCGGGTCAATATCTGTACACTACAGCCCTTCGATGGACAACGGAAATGGCGATCTAGACGAGGATGTCGTGTTTGACCCGGGCACGTCGAGCGACGTGGCACCAGTGTCGATTAAAAGCAAGGCGTGGCTCATGCAGCAGCAGCAGTCTCGGTCTGCCCCGTCGTCTGAAGCAACAACCCCTGTGTCTGCCAGTCAGAAGCTCATCAGTCAGTCCAGTCTTGACCAGGGGCTGCTACGACCCACCCAAGACGTGGCGCAGTTCCGCGAAGGCAGCGAGAAATCGCTGTTGTCGGGACTGCGCGAGAAACTCAATGATCTCCCCAACGCATTTATTGGGAAGATCGAGGAGATTTCTAGCGACACGGTTTTCGCGGACATCGTCGACAGGAAACTTAAGAAATCCGACTCGATGGATTCTTCACGCAGTTTTAGTGGAACATCAGCGCTTGACATGACTTCAGTCCAAGGGATCGAATCGAGAAAAAATCCAACTTCAACACCAGATGGCGTAGCCATCGAGGAATTTATGACTCCCACGGATGCACTGCCTGTACAAAATGCAAGCAGAAGAACTGCCTACGACACCAATGATAGGTTAAATTCGCTGGGTATTGAAGCTGAAGCATCGGAGTGTCACCCCACGAATGATGTAGCAATGGGTGAGACAACCAGTTCACCAACAGTGGCTTCCCGCGATCGCACTTTCTATTTCCCGCCAAAGACGAATGCTGACAAGACACCAATGACCCTCTCCGGTCTCCTCCTAACCAGAGAGGATAGCGTCGACGACATTCCAAGCAGCGAATCGGAGAACACGTTCTACGATGCTGACGATTTACCGCCAACACCTACTGCTGCAAAAGTGACACCAAAACCACCTGCCGTAAGTCTAGAGCAACCGATGCGATATATACTTCCAGTTCAGAAGATTGTTACTGCTGTCATCTGTGTTCTTGCCTATCTTGTGGTTCCGCTGCCGTCTTTCGTGTCCGGGCTTTTGAGCGGGATCGTGCTGACATTCTTCATGATCAAACTTCACCAATTCATCACACAGCCTTCATGCCCGAAGGAGCCGTTCGTAGTGCCTGACCTTGACACGTTACCCCCGATACTCGTGCCGGAAATGCGCGAGTCAAAGAATGAAGATGGAAAGTTCAAGGTAACGTTCACTTTTTTTATATTGACCTTATAAATTATGATGTCGCATCCTCGCGCGTAAGGGGACGCTGCTGATAACATCAGTTTCAGTACCCCATGGCAGATCACCTTGCGAAACTCTCAACATAAGGTCAGCCAATAATATTACATCCCGGCAAGTTCCGTTGGTTTGGGAAATAGATGTGGTTATAAACAATAATGCACAATGGCTCATGGGAATTATCAAAATGGTTAATTATATTAGGAGTCCTTGGACTTGAGGGTTTTGTCTTGGAAGTGGAGAATGGGTGTCTGCACTGTTATCACGGGTGGTACAGCAAAGTCAATTATGAGTTTGGTTCAGCTAACTTGCATACAACGCAAGGGTAGTGAACATAGTCTCCACCCCTGGCTTGTGAAGGTATAATGTCAAGTTGTATAATATTAGAAATCACAAGGAATAAATACTTAGAAACAAGGTCTTATTAAACTGATGACTTTGAAGTGTATTGGGCATCCAATTGTAGTATGTACATATTGAGTTTTTAAGTTGTACCGAGGAAGTATAAAGGATGTTGCTATATATATATATATATATATATATATATATATGTATATAATATATTATAATTTTATAGTCTGATGAATGATGATAAAGATTTTCTTTGCAGCTCCAAGTAAAAAGCCATCCATTACCAAATAAAACTATCCTGAAAATAAATTGGTGGGGAAATAGTAATTGGTATCCGCTAATACTGTGCAGGATATGTGTATGTCAAACTATCACAGTAATTTTGATAATATTATATATATATATATATATATAACAGTCACATTCTGCAGGCTAAATGTATGATGTATCAGACCAATAGTGTCTAGATTGCAACCACACCATTGTCTTCTGAATGGGTGTTTCCGCTGTCAAGAGACATTGTATGTGTACTTAATTCTAGCTAACAACTCGTCGGCTGATAAACAGCCAGAATAGTCCTCTAGTCACAAGTTTGAGGCATTTCCCAAAGTAGTATCAGTGTCTACAATGTTGGTGTCTGATTCATGGACAATTAATTTTGTTGGCCAACAAGCTTTTCACATGTACATAGGTAGCCTAACCCGTGATGGTGGTGATGGTTTATTACAGAAATTGTAATACAATGTCAGTTTAATTGTATGCCATACACATAAAGCTCCCATGATGCAAAATTGCAATTGTCATAAAATGTTGTTGTGCTGTAGTACAACTATCGCAGTTCTCAATCAGAAAACAATTCCCATATTGTCACACATCTGTCTCCCAACCCACATGCTTCCGTTCCTCCACACCCCCATCTCCGGGAGGACATAGACCATGTGGCCACAGGGCAGTAATGGAATCAGACTTGTAAATGTGATCAGTGCAATACATGACTGATGTCGCCCCAGGTGTGGACCAGGGAATGAGGAACACAACATCTAGATCTATATTATAGGCTGCATATATATATATATGTGCATGTATAATATAATGTGCTGGGTATGTATCACAGTATGTGCATACATAATGTGCATGCACATATGCACACAATCTCACGCACACATACAGCCACATGCATGCACACACACACACATGCCAGGGGCTTAGCCAGAGACCCTGTCTGCTGACTCTGCTGGGCTTCAAGACTGGCAGATGACTGGCCAAGGTGGGTCATTACAACTGATAAGATTAATGGAATTTAGACAGGGGGCCAGCTGGCCACTAGATTATCTAATAGTACCACACACACCACACACACCACACACACCACACACACCACACACACACCACACACACACCACACACACCACACACACCACACACACCACACACCACACACACCACACACACCACACACACACCACACACACCACACACACCACACACACCACACCACACACACCACACACACCACACACACACACCACACACACACCTCACACACCACACACACCACACACACACCACACACACCACACACACCACACACACACCACACACACACCACACACACACCACACACACACCACACAGACCACACACACACCACACACACACACCACACATACCACACACACACACCACACACACCACACACACACCGCACACACACCACACACACACCACACACACACCACACACACACCACACACACACCACACACACACACCACACACACACGCCACACACGCCACACACGCCACACACGCCACACACGCCACACACGCCACACACACGCCACACACGCCACACACGCCACACACACCACACACACGCCACACGCCACACGCCACACACACCACACACACCACACACACCACACACACCACACACACACACCACACACACACCACACACACCACACACACCACACACACCACACACACCTCACACACCACACACACCACACACACCACACACACCACACACACCACACACACCACACACACCTCTGACAATAATCCCAGGATCTGCCTTTTGTTAATTTAAGACATTTTCATCATCTGGCAATTAAATATCCCCAGAACAAGAATTCAAGCACTCTATTTTGCTGCTATTTGGAAAGTAACTTCATAGCTTGACATAATTATAGACATAACTAGAATAGAAAATGCAATCCCCAAAGAGGCACTCTGTCCTTGAAACATAACAATGCCATTGATTATATAGTTTCTATACAGAGCCCAACAACTTGCAAGAAAGCATCCATTATTAGAACGGTGGACTGGTAGTGATGCTGTGAGAAAGCTTAGTGTCCAGCAGTCCCATAGACAGATGCCGAAATGCCACTGCACGATCAGGCAAATTTTTTTCTCATCTTGCTTAATTCAAACTGATTGAGCTGTCAACCTTATGTCTGGCTGGCAATCTTCAAAGCGCTGGACGATGAGATGTACTTTGAGTGATAACACTGATATTGATTTTATGTAATTCTAACTTCTAAGTTGGAATCTTGATATCACATATACACGTATATGTGGTTGATCTGTCGTCAGTTGTAGAGGTTTCTCGCTAAAGAAAGGACGATCTAAAACTTGCAGTCTTTGCAACAAACGGTTGACATAAATACTTGTACATTGGCCTTGTTTGATAATAACATTATTCAATTTATATAGTATGTTATATTACAGTATTTATTATTAATTACTATATATATAGATCTATTTGTTGAACATGGAAAATGGTTGTTTTGATGTCAAACCCATTTAGAGTGTGATTTCTGTTTTGGAAATAGTACATTGCTTCACATGTGTAACATGGTATGTGAGTTGCAGGTATAAAATAAAAACTGTTTTGTGTGGATCGATACGTGTGTGTCGAGCGATGCGTGTTTGATAAGTCTTCCAATAGCAACTGCCATAGTTGCCAGATTACACGAGATCGCAGTAATATTGATCATGTTGAATGTCAGTGGACATGGTGTGCATGCTTGCGTGGTTGTGCGGAAGGCCAGCCCAGCCAGGGCATCGGGATGCTCGTTTTTTCCATCAGTTGTGACTCTAAAACCTTATTTGTGGTTAGCCCGGTCTCTTGCTACCTGTGTCTCTACACTACTTAGAACTGCCATGCATACGTGTAAGCATGCAAGTACGGACATGCATGTGTTTATGTACTAACACAGTACTGTAACTCATGCATGCATGCACACATATACCCATGCACGCACGCACGCACGCACGCACGCACGCACACAAGCACGCACACAAGCACGCACACGCACACGCGCACACTGGTACAGGTCTATATAGACAAGCATAGCCATACATGTACATAACACACACATACAAACACACATATACATACTAGTACACTCGTACACACAGGCATGAGCACACACACAAACCCAAGCCACGATACATACCAATGGGTAGTTTGAACATGCATTTTTATTACATCTCTTTCCTTGCAGGGATGGATGAACGAGGTGTCAAAGTACGACCTAAAAGAGTATCACATCAACCAGTCACAGTCCGTCTTTGTGCAGCTAGAGGGTGTTAGTCTACGCCTCCAGCGGGCACAGAGTCGGGTACTGAAGCGGGCAATGTGGAATGAATCGCAGCGCAGCAATGTCACCTTCTCACTGCACCAGCGTTTCTTCAAACTCACAGACGCACAAGTCAGCCTACTCCCCAAAGGTATTGTCTGTAAGCGCCTGTGGAGCAAGAAATACCCGATCCTCATCGAACTGGTCGCATCCCTGCAGGATTCACCATCCTTTGATGACCTTGGGGAGCCAAACGTCAGCGTGGAAGACTTGAATGTCGACAACAGTGATCCCACGGTTCAGCGATTGTATTTGTTCGCACGGACACCGCGTGAAAAAGAGGAGTGGTATTGGCGATTTGTCGCCGCAGCTGCTGGGCTTCCGCTTCCTACGAAGATGGCGAAACTGCTGACGAAACTCCAAACGGTAAGGTCACGGGGTTCAAGCCTGACATCAACTGACACAATCACCAAGAAACGGTTAGACTCAAACGATTCAGATAACGAGAGTATTCCACCTGATGTGCCACTGAACGAGGACAGTTTGTTGGCGTACATGCAGTACATGGCTCGGATCATGCCGATGAGGCAGCCCGGGATTCCGGGACCAGGGAAGGGACTGAGACTGTGTGAGCCGAACCTACTCTTCCTCAATGCCTTCATTGCACGCTTCTTCTGGGACTTCCTGCGGGAGAAGAACTGGGCAGGGAAGATACAGACAAAGATACAGAAGAAACTCAGCAAGATTCATGTGAGTTTCATCATGTTGCTCAGGGTCAAAAATAGATTTAAGTGAGCGAAAAATATACAACTCAAAACGCATTCAACACCTCTCAGTTCAGCAGTCGCTAGCAACCTTATGACTCATCCGATACTGACGATCTTGGTATTGTTTGAAAGCTTATACGTTGTGTGATTCAAAAAGTGGATGGATCATATAGCATGAAAGAAAGAACTGTTGTAGTACCGTCTACGCATGTCTCAAACCTACATGTATGTAAATTAAAAAGTGGTGCTAAAATCTGAAGATTAGTGAACTGAGTACCTGAAGGTAACATCGTTCGGAAGTTTGTAAAACATCAAACATGGCAACAATTATAAGTTAATTTATAGATTGTTTTATGAATGGTAATTGGGAAACCATTTGCATGCTAGAATAACAGAAAGTGTAAACTTTCAAACAAAATTTACTGTTGAGTCTAGCCACTATTGAATTGAGAGTTGTACATTTTTGTTTTGTTTTGAGTTGTACATTTTTTGGTCTCTTGTAAATTTGAGTCAGTGTACTAGTACAGTTAAAGATCTACTTGCTGTGTAATTCTACAAAAAAAGTAAGATCACAAAGTAGGTATCTAGAAATCAGGTTGTCTTTAATTGTGAATGCTTTGTTAAAGATGTGTAAATATGTGAGAAAAATTGTAAATAAGTTAGAGTATGTAAATGTACTAATGTTATTACAAGGAAAATGTTTACATAAGTCATCCATATGAAGAGCAGAAGCAACAAAATAGCAAAAATATTGTGTTTGTTTTCATCTAGAATGTAAACACTTCGTCTAAATTTGACCTTAGGACAACACATTTGTGAAACCATATAAATGGGAAGATAGAATTTTGAATGATGTAAATTTTGGCTGCCACCTTTTCAGTTGGCAACCGTGTAACTCGGTGTAAGGCAGCTTTCGCTGGCCCAGCATGACCAAAGCAAACCCGCCAAGTGAATTAGTTTGATCAGCTGAGCTTCTCCGCGGTTGTCCTGACATTTTGATCCAGGATTGGTCAGTTCTAGAGACTGTCATTGTCACTCTGCATCAACCAAATCACAGTCTGCACTTGTGTCGTAAGTCCAGGATTGTCCTGGTGGCTCATAGATCTTTGCTGTGTAATCACGGCTGCCACTCGACATATTTTTTCAGCGTAATCCTCCCAGACAATCAGGGCCTGAAATAGTTGTTTTTATCAGAGAACTCAATCTTGAGTAGTGTGCCAAGACTTGAGAGGAAACACTGACTGCATTTGGACAGAAATGGAGCATTGCTCCTTTAGAGTATTGAATCAACTTCAAGTTTTGTCTCTAGCTCGAATGATTTGAGGTGCTCCTGTGTTTTCCAAGTTTTCCATCCAACCTGAACCATCCAATTCAGGTTGAATTTGATGTCCAGCTTAACAGGCAACCCCAGGAAAAGGTGGGGGATTATGCTTATTGTATGGAAATGGTTTGTTTCATTAAATTTATTTATTGTGTTCTGATTGTAACTATGCATGTCCACCTATTAAACTAATTGCAGATATTACTTAAATTGTTCACACACTACAGAATTGAACAATAATGAAACAGTTCTGTACTCAATCAAGGAAACAGACCTAGGCCAGAGTTTGAACTATCAGGGCCTTACTTTGACTGCCTGGATCTCCGGGTGTGAGACAGAGGTTGAGCTATAAAAGATCCTTGTCCTGCCTGCCTGACTCCTGTGCAAGGAACATCGACATCAGACACCATTACCATCATCTGTAGTTGCTGATAGTGACAGTCACCTCGAATCACTGGCTACACTAACAAATCACCTTCCTTTTTTCTCGCTATCATCTGTCACAAATCACCTCTTTGACATTTTCTGTTGCGTAATATTATCATATTAAACAATGGAATGCTTTAACACAGACTGATGCGTCTGTTAGCAAAATCAAATCTTTGCATGTCTGCATGCACTGTCATTACAGCCACGCCCTACACCCGTGCCTGCATGCGTGATGCTCACACTCAGAGCAAGATCAATCTTTGCAGCGCACTGTCTGTCTTACACAGTTACAGACACTGTACATGTTCTTGAAATCTAGATTCTTGGAGCGCAGTAGCGTAGTGGTAAGAGCTCCGGACTTTCGACTGAGAGAACGCTGGTTCGAATCCTATGCTGCGGTGTCGTACCTTGGGCAAGTTCATTTACTCGCATTGCTTCAGTTCACTCAGCTGTACGAATGAGTACCTGGCTATCGACAGCGGTGGATATTTGTGTACGAATAGTCTTTGCGCATTAATTGCAACATGGCTGAATGCTTCCCAGAGAAGTCGAAATGGTGTTCAATTGAACCGTTCTGCCAGGGAGTAATGTGTAAAGTGCTTTGAGCAGCCCTGAGGACTGGATACTGCGCTATATAAGAACTTACCTTTACCTTTTTACTTTAAAGCGGATTGCCTTAAGTCCAATAATATTCACTGTAACTATTAACTGTCCTGTGAGATTTATGGCAATAATTAGTCCCTAAATTTTCATTATTTGTAGCAAAAGCTAGTCCTATGAAATGTGTAGCAATAGTTAGGCCTTTGATATTTGACAACTGTTTAGCTCACACCAACGTAAGTGGCCTTGCAACACTATTCAAACCCCCAACCTTTCCATATCTGTATTGCAATTGATATATATATATATATAGCTGTTTACATGGCTAAGGTGAATAGAGATATAAATCTTGAGAAGCAGGTCAAAATCCTAAATACAAAATGGAATACTACACAAGCAGCATACACAAACAAGTGTCTTTTGATGAATTACCAATGGGCACAAACATGCAATAGTGGAATGGCATGATTTATGAATCTTGCACAATAGCATGAATGACCTCCGACATATTCAGCCAGAATACACTAAATAATGGCAGCAGTAGATTTCATTGTGTAATTGCGATATTAAGATTGAACGAAAGTAAAGTTGTTAGCTTTGAAATGTTGATGGCCAATAACGTAAATATTGTAGAATTTGTTCATCCGTAGACCGAACTTACTGAAAAGCAATGGGGGTTGAACAAAATGGTGACCCACATAGTGGTAATTAATTAGATATAATCCGGACTTTCGGTGGATGTAAAACAGGATTGTATGTCGTAAACCCTTGTTCCCTGCCAGGTGCCATATTTTATTGATGAGCTCACTGTGACGGGAATCGAGATTGGCAGCGAGATGCCCATCATCCGTCGTTCAACCCAACCTTTCCTGAATGACCGTGGGCTGTGGTCAGACCTCGATATTACGTACAACGGCGGCTTCCGAATGTGTCTTGAGACAAAGGTGAATCTGATGAAGCTGAAGAAGATGTCGTCAGGCAGCTCCTTTGTTGTAGAAAGCAATGACAGGAAATACACCAAGAGGTGAGTAGGGGGGTGAGTGTAAGGGGTGTTTAAATCTTACTGGTTGTTATTTTTGTCTGGGTTTGTCCTGATACAAATGGGTGTTCCTTATATCAGGAGTCGTTATAGCGAGAGTCCACTGAGCTTCTGATACATGTTTAATTATATCCACAATAGGCACAGTTCATGTGATTACAATGTTTATATTATAAATGTGACCATATTATAATTGAAATGCAAATTATACAAAAAATGTATGGTCCCCTGGGCACGTTGCTTGTGTTCTGCACATGTGTGTGTGTGTGTGTGTGTGTGTGTGTGTGCGCATGTGTGCGCATGTGTGTACGCGTGTGTGCATACATACATGTGTTTGAGGGCGTGTGTGAATCCGTATCTCCACCAAGACTTGCACATAGACCCCTCTTTGTGTGTGTGTGTGTGTGTGTGTGTGTGTGTGTGTGTGTGTGTGTGTGTGTGTGTGTGTGTGTGTGTGTGTGTGTGTGTGTGTGTGTGTGTGTGTGTGTGTGTGTGTGTGTGTGTGTGTGTTTGTTTGTGTTTGTATGTATGTGCATGCGTGCATGTGTATGTGTGTATGCGCATGTGTGTGTGTGATTGTGTGTGTCTATGCGTGCGTGATTGTATCTCCACCAAGGCCAGTATGTAGACTCCCTGTGTGTTTGTGTGTGTGCAAGCATACATGTGTGTATATCTCCACCTATGTCTCCATGTAGCCCCCTCGTGTGTGTGTGCTTGCATGTGTGCGTGCGTGTGTGCGTGCATGTGTGCGTGGGTGTGTGTGTGTATCTACCAAGTCCACCATGTAGCCCCACCGTGTGTGTGTGTGTGTGTGCGTGCTTGAGTGCATGCGTGGGGTGTGTGTGTGTATCCACCAAGCCCACCATGTAGCCCCCATGTGTGTGTTTGCTTGCGTGCGTGCATGCGTGGGGTGTGGGTGTGTGTGTGTGTATCTACCAAGTCCACCATGTAGCCCCCCTGTGTGTGTTTGCTTGTGTGCGTGCATGCGTGGAGTGTGGGTGTGTGTGTGTGTATCTACCAAGTCCACCATGTAGCCCCCCTGTGTGTGTGTGTTTGCTTGCGTGTGTGCGTGCGTGCATGCGTGGGGTGTGGGGTGTGGGTGTGTGTGTTTATCCACCAAGTCCACCATGTAGCCCCACCGTGTGCGTGTGTGCGTGCTTGAGTGCATGCATGCGTGCGTGGGTTGTGGGTGTGTGTGTGTATCCACCAAGTCCACCATGTAACCCCCCATGTGTGTGTGTGTGTGCGTGCATGGGGTGTGTGTGTCCACCATATAACCCCCCCTGTGTGTGTGTGTGTGCGTGCATGGGGTGTGTGTGTCCACCATGTAACCCCCCTGTGTGTGTTCAGGTCGGCCGTGTTGAACTCGGATGAGGAGGACAGCGGTGAGTCATCAACTGACGAGGAGTGGAGCCTGGAGGAGAAACCTACAGCAGAGACACCTGATGACAAGTACGTCAACTAAATGATCTGGGCTGGCTACCTAAATAACAACTTATTTAATTAGACCATTTCATAGGATCAGTGATCTCCTCTCTCCAATGTTGTGTTTGTTCAATAACTAATGAGGTTTGATGTACAGCTTGTTCAGGAACGGGCAATCAGGGGTGACTATTGAGGATAGTTTTACTATTGCAATAGTGTATTGCAATAGTTGTAATACTATTGCGATAATGTCATAACTATTGTGATAGTACCACAATAGCATTGTGCACTAGCGAATACAGTAGATTTCCAAAATGGAGAATCCATGAGTGACGCTGCTAAGGTCGATGATCTTTGGTCTCAGGTCGATAAGTAGGTAAAATTACAAAATGAAATTTAAACAGTAGGTTTACAAACATTGTTTTTTGTGGCACAAGTAGCCATGTTGATCAGTTGGCCAACTGTCGTTACTATTGGTAGTTCTTGATATATTAACATATTAATAGTTTTTCATAAGCCATTTAAACATTTGTCCACACATCCCTTATGTGTACCAGTAGACAGTTGTCCCACCCCCTTTTTCCCCACTCTCCCCCACGTGGCTAGGGATCCATCAAGATTTAACCATGCTTGCCAGCCAAAGCCACAGGTTCCAGATAGCAGTTTGACACAAAGAACTCCCTAGCTTACTGGGAGCGCAATCTTAACCCCTGTATAGACTTCCCTTATCAGATGTCTGTCAGTTTGGTGTTTTGTCATATTGATACTGCTGGCCTTTGCACACTTAGCAGACCATTTGTTCCATTGATTTGGATACTTTCAGTCTTGTAATAAAAACTGCTAGATGCTACCTTCATGAGAAAAATAGAAACACCATTCACAATGCACCACTTTGAAGAAAGGTTTGAGACATATCTTGTGGCATGTTGTGGATATCCAGAATGCACTGCACGCCTTCGGTACTTATCACTTCACATATTTACCCAAATGAAATACTGGTACATTCATCAACACTCAATATTTCTCAGCTCATGTCACATAACTCTGATCATGTAACATGCTTAATAGCACTACAAAAACACTTTGCTGATGGAGAATGCACAATGCATTTAAGTGGAATTATGTAATAAACACCATCAACAAAGTGGCATTAGTTCACCTCATAATGTACAGCTCATTTGTAGTGAGGTGTTGGAGGGATCCTTAATGTGCTGACTGCAGACCATGTTTACTCATAACTTGCTGACAGCGAAGGCATTAGAAGGCTGCTGGTCTAGCCCAGGGCAGTGGCATGTTGTTAATAGGCTACTTTAGTTCTTTATTGGGCTTCAGCCATCTCAGTGTTGCTCCTCTGCCAGCCGTCAGATCGTTACACTTGTTTCTATAGTGGACGAAGTGTGAGGTCACCAGAATGGGACTGTGAAGCCTAGAGTTCATATCAGTGTTTCATCATCTGTCAGTGTCTCCACCACAAACGGACACAAGTGGTTGACAATTTGTTGAAAAAGATATCTTGTCAACACCCAAGTCAACCAATGTTACTGCCTGGTTGCCATATTAAATGGTAACCCATGTCGTGATGCTGAAGGTGTGAGATGCCAAGATGCACTTCCACCTCCATCCTATGTAGGCAAAGACCCTCGTCTATACAATGCACTGTATTGTGCTGATCCAGCAGGCAAAAATGTGATAGTTAACCTACGTATTTTTTTTGGAATTTTATACAAATTCAATAATCATTCTACATACATTTGTATTTCATGTTTGTAATCATTGTTAAAAATAAATAATTGTTAAAAT
The DNA here is from genome assembly GCA_963995525.1 of Escarpia spicata. Classification (NCBI taxonomy): domain Eukaryota; kingdom Metazoa; phylum Annelida; class Polychaeta; order Sabellida; family Siboglinidae; genus Escarpia; species Escarpia spicata. The sequence goes on from OZ023210.1 coordinate 11,962,320, forward strand.
TTGTGTAATGAAACCTGTAACATCACGCACACATTGATTACCAGGTGGTATGATTACGGTATTCAGTGTAAATTAATTGAGCATTGAATTGCATATAAATACATAAATGTACCGGGGGATTTACCGTGAAGACAGATCAACACGAATAAGAGTCATACACCGTTTATTTGGTCAAATATAAAAATAAACCTGCAACATATAAAATATGATTACTACACGTGCAACAACGGATACAAAGGATCATTCAATAACAGCATTAAACATAATATTCCTTGCATTACATTGATACAGTTAAATTGCATATAGATCATCTCAGATACCAAATAGCAAGCTAGCACCTGTGATATTTGTAATTAAATATCCAGACGGCGATACTCCTTGACGGACTTACTATCAATAACACATAGGTCTATATTAGTTTAAACACTGTATTCCCAAATCAAGAAATACATTCAAATGCATCCTAAGTATCATTAACACAGTATCAAATCAGTGTAAAATATCCATAAAGTATAAACTCAACTAGTTATACTTCTACAATTAAACACGTATATGAGGCACTCCTCTATGCTTAATACAGCATCAGTACATGTACATGATATCCATTATAATCATATAACGGCTCAATGCATATATACAGTGTAATACTAATTCATAAATCAGTACTAAAACGTGTCTTATTGCATTGTATCTAATTCCTTAATACAGATTGTAATATATGTGTGTATGACTATCAGACTATTTATTTCTAATCAATTAGTAACACACCATGACATTAGAGGTAACAATGCTCACCTCAACTTGGAACTGTAGTCTAAGACATGGTGTGATTGCTCAGTGCAGTCACACCAAGCACTGCCTGTAAATATACAAGTAAGTGAAATATAATACTGCACAGCATTACATTAACTAACAAGACTCATTAAATAACTGATGTACAACCAATTATCAGTAAGAGCGCGACGATTGATCGCAATTTGCGGTTTTAGGCCCATGGTTCGATGCACAATTTTTAAATTTGCGTACCGCGTTTTTTTTCGATTTTTTTAAACGGCACATCAGCATTTAAACAAACCTTGCATCGACATATAGGTTGTATGTTTGGAAATATTTTGGCCATCCAATGTCAGAAACACCTGAGGGAGTCAGAGAGGTACACAGGGACACAACTGTCTGTAGGATGTGTCGTTCGGTAATGAAATACAAGACTGGAAATACCAACAATATGATCCAACATTTGAACAGACACCACCCAGAATATTCTTCAAATTTGGCTACAAATGTATCGGAAAGTGACAGTAAACCAGTCTCCAATCCCGCCCCAAAACAGCAAAAACTGAAAGAAGCTTTTCAGTTGAAACAGAAGATGCCGTTCAATTCTCCACGATCGACTGCCATCACTAACCAAATCGGGAAATTTATAGTGATAGATCTCAGACCCTACACAGTGGTGGAAAAGCCAGGATTTAAAGAGCTGCTGCATGTTCTGGAGCCCAAGTATGAGGTATGAACTATACAAGTCACCAATTAAAGATTTAATTAAATAGTCAATAAGATAAATATTTGTAAAAGGCCATACAGTACTGTATTACTTAGGCCATATTAAAGGTCAGTGGTAACTTCGAACTTCAGTAATTACGGACCGGTAATCTCGGCTCCCTGTTATTGCTAGAGTTGTTGATTCAGAATGATTCCCAATATCACAGTACAGATGTGATGTCTTCCAGTTTCTATAATTAACAAATCCATAACTGATATTTGTCAATTAATTTAGCAGCAATGAGAAAGGCTCAAGTGGTCTTCGAATATATCATTAGCATCTCAAATTTGATCCAAATAAGAAGACTATATTTTCAATTCTTACATTTGACAAAAATATGGATATATTTTAAAAATATAAGCTTTATTATGTGTGAAAAATATGAATAAAATAACTATGATTGCACTGGTAAGCTTCAGTTTGTATGTTTTTATTTTCAGTGCATCTATTATCATATAATTATATTAAATACAATCATTTCAAGTATTATCATTCAAATAATAATAGCTTGTCCAGCAGTATCTTCTGTTGGGCAAGCTAGCCCAGTGTTATCTCGCCATTCCTGGGTCTTCTGTTCCATCTGAGAGGATCTTTTCCACAGCAGGTGATGTGGTGACATCGCTGAGGACCAATCTCAAGCCCAGAAATGTAGATATGTTGGTCTTCCTGAACAAAAACTTAGAACTTTAGTTCATGAAGTCATTTGAGATGATGGACGGTTGACAATTTTGTAGTTTGGACTTTACCAAAATGGTATTTTTGTTTTTTAGTGAAGACGTAGTTTTGTCCTTTAGTTTTTCTTTTTATGATACATTTATTTACAATTATTCTACAAGTGACCATTAAAAATAAAGTTTGTTGCTCTTAAAATAGTTTATTAAAATGTATTTGTGATAGATGGCGTGCTTGTGGAAAGTATCGTGAATAAATCAAACCGTGGACCAAATAAAAAAAATTGAATAGAAAATCAAAACAATTAATCGTCCCATCCTTAATTATCAGATATAAATGAATAAACCCAATAATGACTGATAGTATATCATTATATGTATGCTGACATGATGATTCCCTTAAAAATACACTAAAATAGAATCATTCTACTGTGAGAACACCTGCTAATAAAGTGTCACATATATTGCTGGAATTGTCTAGCTTTGCAAGTAAGTGTAATTGCTAACAACAATTAGAAATTAACTTGTTGCTTAAAACACTGATTAAAACACTTCTGCTAATGTTTCTTATTTAAGTTATTAACATACAAGTTACCAACTACACTGGGCTTTAATAGTCCTTTAGTAGAAACTCATTACTACCCTGCTAAACCCTGTTGATCCACTGACTGTCAACATGATGTCCCTACTCCCTAGGGAATAGAGCCAGCAGACACTGCTGCAGACACAACATGTAGCCTATTGTGCCAACATCTCAGTGGGGAACATATCAACACAATGATCTCCTATTGAGTATTAAAGACTCACACTAATTACTAGATTAGGAACCATGCAATTGTGTAGATAGTGCTTCCTTATCCCAAAACTGGAATTTAACCTGTGTATACCATAATGCACTAAGTGCTGGGGGAATTCCACCCACACTGTTAACACATACCAACAAACTGACCTTCCCACAGGGAAAAGTCAATTTACATGCAAGTATTGGAAGATGATTACATAAATCTGCTGTTAATTAAATCCTGGTACAATGCACCCACCTTATATCTGGACTTTCATTCTTTTTGGTGGCAAAAACACGAAACCTCGTAAGAAAATACAGGATCGATTACATCTGTCCAGCTTCTCTCAGAAACTCTCTGATGGTGTCCCAGTTGCATAAGCCTGGAGTGACCAGGGTATGACCCTCCCATGGTGGCCCTGCTTGGTGACAGCTGTGCAAAAAAGAAAGAAAAAAGACACAGTTGGACAAAAAAAGTGCAATGTATTTTTGAGAAATGATTTTTTTACAAAACTCACCTGCTCTGACATAAGTGCATTTGAGTAGTCAGATTTCCCGGTGTGATTGTAGAAGCTGTTGACAATAAAATGGTGTATTTTTAGCTGATTTTACTAAGCAGAAAGGTATTTGGCAGCAATTTGGCTAGTTGACCCTTTAGCCGGATTATTGCCTGCATCCATTCATAAATATTGACGGGTGTCACACATACATTTTACGAGAGCTAGAAATATTAGATTTTGAGATGAGCTTGTAAATACTGCCAGTGATAAAGTCTTTATGTTATGAAAGAATTCAGAAAACGTTCAGTCCTACATTGACAGTACACAGGGACATTGCAGGGTGCGCAAACAGGTACCCAGAGCAGAGGCAGAAGATGGTGTTGTTTGTGGCTAAGCTTTTGTATGTTCATAAGCAGAGTTCTGCATACGGTCTCCCTCTGGTCTGTCAGCATTGGTAATCTTGCTAAGACAATGTCTTCGTTGTGCAGAGGTTCCGTGGCTAGACCATCAGACTCTCCTCAATTGAGAAAACCCGGGTTCGAATTCTGTGCTGCCATGTCAAATCTTAGACAAGTTTGTTCACTCTACATTGCTCCAGTTCACTCGGCTCTATGAATGAGTACCTGGCTATAGAGAGTGGTGGATATTTGTGTACAAATAGTCTTCGCGCATTAATTGCAGCATGGTTGAATGATTCACAGAGAAGTCGAGATGGTGTTCGATTGATCATATCTTCCAGGGAGTAAAGTGTAAAGCGCTTTAAGCAGTCCTAAGGACTGGATACTGCACTATATCAGAACTTACCTTTTTTAACCCACGTCATGAAGTATGATCTATAATGTTGTCGCAAGTGTGAAAATGATGGGTTGATACACTGGACCTTTAGTAGGAACGTAGAACAATGTCTCCATGTTACACTGCCTGTTGTGTTGCAGGGCAGGAGGCAAGGGCAAGAAACTACTGCGGTTTGTCGACAAGATCACGCAGTCCAAGTACTTCCAGCAGGTGGCAGAGTACAAATACATCCGCAAGGCGATGGAGGAAGTCTCCAACACCCGTCTCGTCCTCACAGTCGAACTGAAGAGTCTCAGTGGAACACTCGCCATCAACATACCACCCCCACCTACTGACAGACTATGGTACTACGTTACTTTAACTTTGTCATCTCACTGTAATCGAGCTAAAGTATGTACGTAATACCAGGCCTTTAGCCAGAGACCTATTGTCCCGTTATTGGGATGGGTTTGGGGAAAATTATAACAGTTTTTTCTTTTTTAAATAATGATTCTTTATACAAATAATATGATTTTTCTTTTTCAAATATCATGATTATCTGTTGGGTAATAGCTCAATTTTATTTTCCCCAAAACAAAGTCAAAACAATGTGTGTATTGTCATAAAATGGGCCTCGTGTTAGGAATTATTATTTTTGTCATGGGCAGCGGTGGCTACGACATGTTATATAACCACTTTGTATTTCACTGGAAACATTTTGTTTTCAATCGCTCTTCAAATGTTTGCATTCACTGTAAATGTTGGCTGGTATTTCGTTGCAGCTAAGCATTATTTCTATCAAATTGTATTTTTTGTTTTATTAGTTCCTTAACATATTTATGATTATTATTCTTGTATAAATTAATGTATTTCTAGTAGTTTTTATAAATGTCTTAATTTATGTAAACGCTTTTTTAATTATCTCTCTTTTTTAGTAACTACAGTGTATATTTAAGTTAATGTTATATTTTTTACATATTTATTTCTTAATTAGCATTTCTTTTTATGTAATATACTATTATATACGTGTGCATGTATGTAAAGTGCCCGAGGGCAATTTTAATTGATCGGGCGCTATATAAGTACTTTTATTTATTTATTTATATTATAAATTGTTGCATAATTTGTTATTGTATCATCATTCCTGTCATTTGATCTTATCATTCCTGTCATTAGATCTTGTCATTCCTGTCATTAGATCTTATAATTCCTGTCATTAGATCTTATAATTTCTGTCATTAGATCTGATCATTCCTGTCACCATATTATATCATATCTTTTACTGTGGCGTGTCATTCATGTTACCCTGTTGTATAATTACTGTCCCTGTGTCGCCTAATTCATGACTCTGTGTCATAAAATTCAGGTCCCTGTGAAATAATTCCTGACACAGCGTCATCATTTATTTATATCACTCATGAGTCGCAAGTGTGTCGGATAATTCCTTTCATCATGTAATATAATTTGCCTATCCATGTTGCTGTCACCAACCAAGTGGGTTGTGCCTCTCATCCCAGGTACGGCTTCAGAACCAACCCGCGTCTGTGGCTGTCAGCCAAGCCGAAGGTTGGGGACCGGGAGGTGAATGTCTCCCATATCACCGACTGGATCGAGAAGAAACTTGCTGTTGAATTCCAGGTAAAATAAAAAGGTAAAAGGCGCACGACCATGAACGACCACGCATGACCAAAATGTATGTAGTGTTGATAACCAAGCGGGCTGTTGGTGGCACGTAGGAGGTATGTGTGTGCAGCTCGCCAAATTTCAGATATGTTCTTCACATTGGAGTAGCAAAATTCGCAACTTTTATCATCGCTTGTGGTAACTCGTCGGTTCCATTCGCCAGGTGGCGCTACTGTGTCAAGACTAAATGCTCGTCCGGAAGATCGGATAAAATGCCTAAATTGTGTAACTCCTGGGTGAAATACAGACTCAAAATGTTTAATGATGCACACATAAACCATATATATATACCATCAACGGTCAAACTATCTACCAACATATTATATGACATGGTCGTGCGTGGTCGTTCGTCAACTTTGTGGTCGTGCGCCTTTTAGTCAAACTGTCAAAGTGGCAGCATGTATAAATTTCTGTTATATCATCTTAGAATTCATGTAGAGCCCATGAGGTGGTCATGTATTAAGTTGACAAAATCCCAGAAATGTATAGCATTCTCGTTGGTGGTGTCTACATTGTGTACTAAATGACAAATTTGTTATTGAAAAGAGATAGTGGCCATATTAAATTTAAAACATGGTTGCCACTGCTCACAAAGTGTACTAGTGGGTGAACCAGATGTGTGTTTCGGGACCGTACACTAAGAACATAAGTAATATTCTTTTTATACAAAACAAATACTCAAAATTGAACTGTACAGCACACATATACACTTGTGTAATTGTATTATTTGGTGTCTTTTATACGTGACAGGGCAAGCAATATAACAGGCCTTCACCGAAATTTAGAAAATGACGGAGTGACAAACAGTCCACCGAAATAATGTAGAGGAGCACGAATTGCTCTCGTAAAATAAAAATACTATACAACCCATGTGTATGATGGGTCCCTGTGTTGTACTTCAAGTTAAGTGTGGCTAGCCCCTTTAGTGATGAATTTGTTTATGTTTCTCGCAAGTTTTGGCTTTTGCACCATATCTTTGTGACATTTACTCCAAACTACACCAATGATTCCGTCAAACATCCCACATCGTTTCAAGTACAAAAAAGACATGTAAGCTTAAAATGTACTCTTTTAGCGCACATTGCACAATCAGAACAACGCTTCGAATCACCTACAGTAAAGCACCAAAAACACTCATGTTGGAGGAGCACTGCCATATATGGCATGCTGCACTAATGGAGACTGACACAATTCAGGGTACTTCTCCAATCACAGTGCTCCAAAACATGATATTCCTAAGGAAGACATGTTGTTTTTGTACCTGGAACAATGTGAATGTGGACAGCTGAGACCTCAATATGAGTTTTTAGTCCTTTGGCCGAAGGTCCAAAGGACTATTGCAATCACTCTGCGTCCGCATTCTGCCGTCCGCCGTTAGCTGCCGTATCTCAGAAACCGTTCAGCAACTTTTTCTCTAATTTTGCATAGACATCTATTTTGCACTGCCACTATGCACGAGAAATCTGTATTTGATTGAATCATTCTAAGGGCTCCCTAGGGCCTCCAAGGACCCCAAAAATGGTAAAAATGTAACATTTTGCCTATTTTTTTAAAAACTGTTCAGCAACTTGTTCTCTAATTTTGCATATACATTTCATGTTGTAGTGTCACTGTACACAAGAAATCTGTATTTCATTGAATCATTCTAAGGGCACCTAATGACCCCCCCCCAAAAAGGACCCCAAAACTGGTAAATGTTCACATTTTGCCTATTTTTTCACAAACTCTTAAGTAACTTTTTCTCAAATTTTGCATAGACATTTCATATGGTAGTGCCACTATACACAAGAAATCTGTATTTGATTCAATCATTCTAAGGGCTCCAAATGTCCCCTAAAATGTTAAATTTTGTCTACTGTAGCAGTAGCTCTAGCAGGCTTTCAGTCCTTTTGTTCAACTAATCCATTTTCCCACAACATCTGTCACACCTCACTGTGGCTGGCTGGTTATTGTGTGATTAATCTGTAATTGGTCACTGGCAGAGGCTTGGGTCAACAAACACAGCACCTTGTACTAGAAATAGAACACTATTCCCCTTCCCAAAACTTCTGTCACATGCGGAGTCTGTGTCTTGTATGGATATATATTTTATGCAGTTGTTTTATATAAGCAGAAAGTTAATTGAAATTAGTTATTCTTAGGCCACAGAAAAGTAATTCCCGGTTTCGCATCGATGCATGTATTAAAAAATATGTGCCACAACATTTTATTTTCTATTATAATTATTCATCTAAATGCAAGACGTGGTGCAATAAGTGAACAGTAAACATGTCAACATTTTACTTCCATCATAACCCTTAATGATCTGTAACTATGATTCACCAAAAAACATTTGATTAATAATACAGGGTTGTTTGATTTATGCCGGGCAGAAACTGTTTCTGCCCGGCAGAAACTGTTTCTGCCCGGCAGAAATGGCAACAATAGGAAATACATGCCATTGATAGGCAAACGTGTTCTTTTTATAGAAAACGTCAGTTTCTTTCTGTACCTGTCTACATATGATAACCATTTGTCCGCCCTGCTCACAATAAACATCACATGCATGATAAAAGGAAGATCACTGCCACTTAACTTGTGGATTATTATTATAAAACTGCTCTGCTACTGCTTGGTGAACAGTAAGCTGCAATTGTCTTTGAGTTTGTTTACATTTTGACACACTACTATTATATAGCACTAATTTTTGAATTGGCACGACTAATGCTAATATATCGCACAAAATGACTTCTACGGGAAACAACGTTGGTGTAAATTATCATCCCATTATTCTTACTGACAAAGACCTGTAAGTTAGGTGAGTAACACCTTCGAAGTTCTGACAGCAGGACACCGCCTTCGGTGAAGTCGAGACAAAAGTTTGACAAAGGCTTCAAGTTCAAACAGTCTATCACCGTCCAGCTGACCCATTTAAAATTTTCTTTAGACTACCTTTTGCTCTCAAATAATCTGTCCTCTTAATTTTATACATAAAGACATAATCTGGCATAACTTTATACATTTTTGTAGCAGCACATTTGTATTTCAAGTGTAACATATATTTATCACTTGTTGTGTATTACACCCAGCTGTGGAGCTAAGATTCTCTGCCTGCTATTGTTTGATGGAAACTGTGACTAATAATCTGTAATTGGTCACTGGCAGTAGCTTGTGTCAACAGACAGCATTAAGCCATTAGACCCCTGTTAAACTGGACAGTTGCCTGTAGGTTTTAAACTGTGTCAAACAGTGAGTCTACCTTTTGCTCTCAAATAATCTGTCCTCTTAGTTTTACACATGAAGACATAATCTGGCATAACTTGATAAGTCTTTGTAGCAGCACATTTGTACTTCCAGTGTATCATTGCAACATAACATACATATTACATACTGTGTGCCACATTTGAATGTTGTGCATGTAATATTTCCATGCAATCCATTTGCATATATAATGTAAAACTTCAACAGCCGTTTTCTTCATTTATACTTTTTGATCCCTACCATGTACAATGCTCCATAACTTTACAACTTTTTGTAGCAGTCATATTTTATGAAACCGTGTAAAGCACCCTACCAAACCTTTACAAGGATGTAAGAAAACAATGTTACAATTTTTCCGACTTATCACTCATTTGGTCAGCCGGGGTCACATATAGACATATTAGTCCAAAGGACTTCAGGGCCCTTTTTTTTTTTTTTTTCTTCAAATTTTATGGGTGTGAAATTTTTTTTTCAAAAAAATTTACATTAGCAATGGTACAATGCACCTCTAAAACCAGGTCTGACATAATAAGCTTACACTTTCTCATCCTTTTTCAATATATATATATATTATTCTTTGAAAATTCAGTTGTGTTTGGTTTCCTGTTGATGTAATTAAAGTAAACATCATGATTATTATAAGTTTGATGTTTTCTCTTTCTTCAGCGGGTGTTTGTCATGCCCAACATGGACGACCTTGTGATTCCTCTCATGTGCAGTCACATGGCCGACAGTCAGACCAAGTTCCAGACTGATGACACCACTGCGGCTCGGTGACATTAACTCCGTGTCAACTCGTCAGTGTCACAACCACCATCAAGGCTAACGACAAGCTGTGTCGTCTCATTGCCAATCATTGTGTTTGTGTCAACCACTAGGTGTTGCCTGTGCTTGATGACATTTTTGTTGTGCCACGGTTAATGATAAGCATTCCAAGACAGATTGTGGCAAAATGTGCTGAAAACTTTGGTTGCATAAATACTGTGCCTGTTTAAGCCATTTTCTGTCACAATGACATTACTGGCAACATGTTTTGTGATTTCTGTTATTGTGGTTAAAAACAGGTTAAAGAAAACATTTTGCTGGCCAAAAAGCACTACCCGGTATACTCTGTTTCGATTATATTTTTACACGTAATTGGTGTTTATGCAATTACAGACCCAGGTTTTTGCAAGATGACCTTTTAAATTGGCTCTTGAGAATTGTGATTATTACTTATTTGTGTCTGCTGCCAAATGCGTTTTCCTATATGTGCTTATATGTACATTTTGTTGTTTTCTTCTTTCTTGCTGTGCCAGATAATAGGAAAGATATTGTTCTCACTGGTGCCAAGCACTGTTTAAGCATTTCACTGTCGTCAAGATGGGACAGAGGTTATCAATATTCAAGATGATGTATATGTTTATGTTGCAGCTGCACTGCCTGCCGTAAGTGGTTCAAACAAATAACATTTTTTTATAAGCCGATACCAGTTTTCTACAATTTATACGTGTTTCGATTGTTCAAAGGAACGTTTTCATTATCTGCCATTGCTTGTGGTCATGTTCATGTGTGTTGTGAACTTCGGGAGGGTGCGATGCCCAATGATTATGGATTTGGCTTAATTTTGGACATTTGCACTTATTTTTATTCTCTGTGCTTCTGTCTAATGTGCGATGCTGGTATTAAAAATGAGGTTGTTAAGCCTTATTTGAGATATTTGGTTTCCATGTATGAAGGTGTGGTGTTCATGTAGCATAGCAGCTATTGAAAGCACTTCAACCATTGGTGGAAATGTAAAGTTGCATAATATCTCAAAAAAATTTGTATGGAATTGAAGAAAGGTAATATAGTGTGTGGGACATGCCGATTTACTGAACATTTTTATTTAAAATATGGATGGAGGATCTTGGAATGGCAACTTTGGATTCGTAAAAAATACCTACCACCAGTATTTGAAATAACCGCAGAAATCACCTGCAGCATGAATCTTCTAACTAGCTAGTAATTGCCACAAGACTGGTTGGTTTTAAATATATCTGGCGATACTACCAGGGTAAGTGCTTAAGTGCTATTCAGTATTCAATAAAGTTCAGCGTAGGTTAGCTTGGTAGACTGGACACTAGAAAGCATATCGGGTTAGAGGACTAGGAAATCTTTCTTTGTGTGCATGTTGGCAGAATGGTTACCAAAGATGTGCAATTGCGTGTTTGTTTGTGAATATGTATACAGTAAGATAATGGAGGGCAGCAGACAGACGCATAATAGGAATGTATCAAACAAGTTGAAAGTATAATGATTGTGTAGTGCCAGCTTATTATGGGACCGAGATGGTTGCGTTGACGGAGCAAGAACAGTGAGGAGAACAAAGGTGTGGAGAATTACAGAAGCAGTGTTGGTGACCTGAGGGAACAGACTGGGACACAGTTTGGAGCCGAGAAAGATACCTGGTAGGTAGACCTATGCTGGACATACTTGATTGCTAGGATTGTTGAGCCTTCAAGTATGTTGATAATGCCCATAACATTTCAAGCCTCGTTGCACACTGCCCAAGGCTTACTGCAAATTTGAATATTTTTTTGAAAATGCTCAATTAAAGAATTGTGTAGATTCTTGAAACATATTCTCGACTGTCAAAACACAATTAGCCATTAATATTACCAATTTGATTACTTGAAAGAAGTTTCATACTTATCAAGTGTAGTTACCCAGTACATAGTGAAGGCCGATTAAGCTATTAGATGTGATATGGAGAGAGATGTGCAAGTGCATTCTTGCAGGTAGCAACAAGTCTACATTCATGTGTCTTGCTCACAGAAGTAGTTTGTGTGGGTCTTAAACCGACCTTGTCTGTTCCTTACCTTTCCTAAACTTAAAAGTGCTTCCACAATTCTTTTTTTCTAAGCCTACTAGCTAATATCCACTATGGCATGGTAGTTCATTTGTACAACTTTTTATATCTAGTTTGACTGCCTAGTTTAGTGTAATTATCAAAATATTACTTTATTTCTGTTGGACCCCTTTAATTGAAATCTTCAACTGAATACACACGATTAAGCGTGTTTTTGTAATCAACTGTCGTTGCTCTTGTCACTTGCGAGATCACTGGCCATTTCAAGCCAACATTAAATGTGCCACTTCAGTTGCTGTTGCCACCGACTTCTGTGTGGATTGCATAAAAGATATTTCATGATGTAGGATTCGTTCAAAAGAAGGACCCAAGTCATTCATTATTATGAACAGTTTGGTGCTGAACCAAAACCAAAACATTTAAAGCTTCTTCAATTCATTTAAGCCATCGGGAATCAGGTGCACTGATGTTCAAGTAACATGTGAAGTCGGTTTAGCATGTGTATGTATGTCTGCTTTTTCTGAAAATCATTACAGTTGATTTCAGTCTTTAGATCAAGTAACTAGCAAGAGAAGAAGCTACAAAGGAGCAAAGCAATTTTTGCCAATATATACAATAATTTAGCCCAGGCCCAATAAAAGATAATCACATAGTTCTGATAATTTCATATAAACTAAACACGCCTCTATAAAACGTGATAGCATGCGATTTTGTGCAAGAAATCGCTTTTGGACAGTCTGCAAAGATAATTGTTTCTCAAGAAAACCTAGCATCTAGGATACTTTTTTATCCTGATCACGATGCCATATCGGATGACAGGGTTTGTCATTTTACTCTTCCAATGTATGTGCTTATTGTTGTGATTTGTAAATGTATATATACCAGTCAACAAGGCCAGCAGGTATACTTGTTGTGCTTATGCCATCGTATTCTCGAGTTTTGATCCACAAACACACCAAATTTTGTGAAGTGATTTTTCTTTAATGTAATGCCATTAGTAACGCTTTGCCTAGAAACACATTGCACACCACAGCACACCCACTGGCCATGAAAGCACCGAAGACGACGACAACAAAAACACTTTGTGAACAAGACATTTTCCAAAACAAATGTTGCACACTAAAACATGATGAAGAGTTACATTGTTAATGTAATGCGTCTTGGTCAATTTCGGTTTTTCTATATTAACGACTGGAAAAATCACCGTCCTATCATGAAAATATCTGGAGTTGATACGCATGTAAGATGAGACGTCAACGGTAACAAGTGCTTTAAGTACAGAGGGACACACACGTTGCCACTTCAACTGCAGCCAATGGCCTAATCTCCCGCTCTTCGATGATCAATAACAATTTTACTCGGTAGCCTCTAACACTGCCTGCCTGCTAAAACATGTCGATCACCAGCATTACCCGATATCGATGATCACAACAACTGCAAGTGAATTACACAAAATGCACATAACGAGACATCGCCCGCTTAAATAACGAAACAACCATGGAGGTGGGCGCTAATCACTGATCGTCAATGCCGCTGTGTCAACACCACTACCGCCATCTAGCTGGCGGCAGCTGATAGCAATCGCCAACATGTCACTTCAAAAAAGAACTCCTTGATGTCCCAACAGTTCACACACAACATAATTTATGGTGGCATGGAAAAGATCTGTGGAGTCAAAAACATGTAAATAATATTAATAATAAACTTTTTTCACAAGTAAATATATAATATAGTCATTGCAGAACATATATTAACACCCATCAGCACATGAAATTCAAAATTTAAGTCACCAAATTCTGGTTTGCAAGTCATCACACGTCACTGGCAATGTTCATTTGACTACGAGGTTTCACATTTTTTTCTTTTTTTTGTAATTTTCTAATAAACCTCTTCAAAAATGCTGGGAGATGTTGCATTTGTCAAGTAGCAGAGAGTAATATGTAAAGTCAGCTTTGGAACTTTTGAAAGACTCGTCATACTTCACACATGCGGAAGTATTAAAAAATAAAAACTGTGCCATGGCTTCTTCGAAGCTGTTAGCACCATAAAAATCCTTGCTATTCTCAAATCGTAGACTATTTTTTTGTATTTTAAATCTTTCTTTTTTGGAATGCTCCAGACGACTTTAGCACGCATACTTCTCATCGCAAGTGCGCAGTGCGGGTGCGTCTCAAGTGAAGGAAGCATACTCGCTGTTTAGTATCATGATAGTAGTACGATACGTCGCGGCAGCGGCGACTAACTGGGAGACCATGACCAAGGAACGACGATGACAACAACGGTGACACCAGCACTATCCAATACTGCACGGCATCGCTGCTGACCAGTGGTCACTGCCCAGTGGTCACTGCGCTGACTGACTGCTAGCAAGTGTGGTCATCCTCCGTTGGTGCCCACAGGCCGTCGGCACTCCACACGCTGGCCAGGTTCGTCGTGCCGTTCCACGGACCGCTCTCGCTCACCTTACTGGTGGGGTTGGTCGGCATGGCGAGGGTACGGAAGCTGTTGGTGGAGGACGGGGTGTGGGAGGTGGACGACTGTGGCCATAGGGAAGACGACGAGGGTGTAGACTCCCCACTGCCAGCTGGGGTCTGGGCCAGCAGCTGCTTCATCTCCGTCTCACTGATACACTCGGCGAGGATCTGTGTGTTGCTGAGGATGCATGAGTTGAGGGCATTCTGTGCCTTCACCGCTTCCTGACGTGTGTTGTAGCATACCAGCGCCATGCCCTGGTTCAGGTAGAACACCTGTAGTGGGCCATGCTGCATGCATAGTGTCTTCAGGGTCGACCCGTCAATCTGAAACACACTGCCACATTAATCTACTGTTGACACAAGCCTTCGTTGGCAAATCACAAACAGCGCCATATGACAGTTGGGAAAAGATAAGACCAAGTTATCAAGTTGGCATTATCAAAGACAGAGGGGTACTGATTAAAAAACAGACTACGACAGGAGCAACTCTTGACAAGTCTTCATTCACAAACATAATCAGTGTCATACATATATAATCACAGGTCAATTTGAAACACACCACTACATTATAGACTACGACAAGAGCAACTGTTGGCAAGACTTCATTCATAAACAACATAAGTGCCTTATGACACAATTAGGTAAGACCAAGTTACAAAGTTGAGGTAAGACCAAGTTGACATTAGCAAAGACAGGTATGCTGCTTTAAAATGTGGCAATGCCACACCATGGGATAATTTGTAAAGGCCAAAATAAAAAGGTTTCAGAATAAGTCAATCGTATTGTTCCAGAATTGTTTTAGTGAACAGATATACTTAAACAGCAAATGCTCTAATCCAATGTAAATTTTGTTACCATTCTTTCCACAAAAAACATACATTTCAAAAGAAATACTAAAGTCTAAAGCTATTAATGAAAACAGCAAATCAACAGATAGGTGAATTTCACATAACTGTCAAGTTGTAAACCAAAGTATTCTTAAACCAAATTATTTTAAACTAAAGATAATACTTTTGATTGCATTTTTACTGGCAGTTACTAGATTAGATAAAAAATATTGGCAAAAGCTATGCCATATATACTCAACCGTTTTTCAACAGTCAAGCTTGACCGGTATAGAACTGACCTATCCATCAGCAAGATCCATCAAGCCATCAAAAAATGGATGCCGAACAAGAGGAGCATTTGTATGTTCCATTGTATACTTTGGTGAAATTCTGGCCCCCACAGACAACATTTCATTATGGCAAAAACATAAAGTAGTTTTTTAAAGTGACAACTGTAAGCGATATTGTTTGATTTATGAGATGTCAACCAGCATTAGTAAAGTAATTCACATACATACATAACTATTACCAACACTGTTAGCAAGGCAAAGCTTGACTGAGGTCTTAGCGTCTCGTGCATAATTTTATAACATAGGCGAACCATGACGTAGCGTGAACTGAAAGCAATCCAACAGAGCGGTATATGTGCTTGAGCTTACCTGAGGTGTGATGTTCTTGAGAACCAGCCAGTTGGTGGGACTCTGTGGACTTCCCCAGCCTGGACCTCCTCCTCCCACTGGGAAGGGAACAACAAAGTCAATACCAGCACATCCACAACACAATCGCAAAACATGATTACATGCTTACATCTGTTATACCTAACCTATATAGTGGTCTAACTAGTAACACCTCAGCTACTGCATGCAGAAAACAATCTGTTTCTTAAAAAGAAGTGTTACAATTTGGTGTTTTATTATGGACGGGACCCCAGCAAAATTGTCAAAAAATAGACAGGCAATTTATTTCTGGGTACATTGCATCAAAGCTCAAACATAGTTTTCTACTTATTTATTTAACAGTAATCTGATGCAAAACAATTTTTTCCAACCATATCCTTCACATTTTTGTTGACAATGCAAACTATCTTGTACCGAGGAGTATAAGCGAACAGGTTCTTTGTAGCATTATCCTAAATTATTTCATACATATGTATGTATATTAATACATGACTTGTTGCCAAAAGATGCAAAAACGAAACACTGTTCAAATGGCTTGTTGTGTGTTGATAATAAGTTAGAGATACAGTGGAAATAAAGTGATTAACAAATACAAATAAGTTTTGTGTATTCGTGTTCAATATTGATGAGCAAAAAATTTTGGTAATAAAAAACGGACAAGTCGACCCCATCTGACTTCAGCGCTTTGTTTCCCAAAATCGGTGCACATAATTCCGATCAAACTCACTTTATTTCACAACAGAAACATCACTTTTTGCACTGCACAAACCAAAAATATGTATTCTTTTCATTTTATTTTGGCTTGCGAAAATCACGGGAGTCGAATGTAATTTGTAATGTAAACATCAACTGAAAACTTTGACAGCCTCCATAGGGCAACATAGTTCTGTGACAACCGGAAACGTACTGATATATTGGCGAGATGACATCGCTGGCAACTTCCCAGCAATTTCATCATTCAAAAGCTGTATAGTTTTTGAAATCCTAGTGATAGTTCGCTCAGATTATGTTGTATGAAATGTCACGACACCTTATCGAATAAATCATCAAATTAGATAGAAATGATTATTGACATTGATTGTGTTG
Organism: Escarpia spicata; assembly: GCA_963995525.1. Classification (NCBI taxonomy): domain Eukaryota; kingdom Metazoa; phylum Annelida; class Polychaeta; order Sabellida; family Siboglinidae; genus Escarpia; species Escarpia spicata. The sequence goes on from OZ023210.1 coordinate 11,979,403, forward strand.
TTATGTAATTGCTGATGTTTGACACTTTTAGACAAATTTCCTTTAATTTCAAATTGCTCAAATGAGAAGCTATGAGAAGCATTATCTTCTCTACACATACACATAATGTTGACAGCATATGTGCCCAATCTAAAAATTAATTCATCCTTCTGATGATATCAACTTTGTTTTGCCCCTCCCTGTCCACTTTTCATGCTCGTCTTTTGGCAACAAGTCATATATACTATTTTACTTTGTACCAAATGCAGTTGGATATGTAGGTTTTTACCAAGGTGGTAGGTTTTTAACCAAGGTGCAAGTTTGGTTGGTTTGGTTGCCTTTACCAACGGCATATACCACTACATTTCAGACACAAAAATGGACTTTCATTTGACTCTTCAACGGCAGCATTAAAATTCCCTTGTTCTGCAAATGTAGAACAACTTCTAAATGCACTTACTTGTTGTTAACGAGCGCTCTCCCGGTGCCCACGACTGACTTCGATTGAAATGATGTTGCCACGTGCTGCTGCCAGTTTTACTGGTGGGAGCGAGCCCTGGCGGTGGACGGGTGTTCTTTGGCACGGTGGGCGCCTGCTGCGGCGGTTGGCTGGCCCACGGGTCTGAGCTGAGTGAGACGGCCGTTGGATCGGTGGGGGATGGCTGCCACGTCGACGACGACGACGACTTTGAGCGGGAATTCTTCGGCATGCTGAATGCTGACCATGCCGACGACGGGCTATTGCTGTCGGGGTTTGACTTGCCGAACATGGACATCAGGTAATCCTCCTTGATGGTGTTGATGCTGAGCGACCGACTGACGCTGCCCGGTGTCATGTGCGGGTCGTCTTCGATGGTCTTTGCCTCGACTCCCTGCCACTTCTTGCCAGGGAAGAACTCGACGATGTCGAGACTTTCGCCGGATGTTGGCGACTCACTGCAGGGCGATGTGGTGCCGGATGCCGTGGACGAAGTGACATCGCTGGTAGCCACCGTCGCCACAGCAACAGACGGCATGCCGGCAATAAGAGATTCTTTGCTCGTGGAAGACGCTGTGCTGTCGGTCAGTTCTCCAGCTTGGCTGGTTGAACAGGCTGTGACAGACTGCATGGCACTCGTAGTTGGCCACATCGAGGTGCTCGACAGGTTGCTTGACCAGGTGCTGTCGAAGAACGGTGGTAGGTTGCTTTCAAATTTTGTCTGCAAGTTTGGTGTGGAATGCGACTGCTGCAGTGGCTTGCCCCCAACCACCTTGTTGAGCATGATGTCACAAGGCTGCGCGACGATGTCTTTCTCAGGCGACGGCAGTTTCCACTGCGTGAGGCGTGAGCGCATCTGCTGCTGGCCTGGCAGTGCCGTCAGATCTTTCAAGTTCATGCCACCCACGTCGAGTGCAGACAGGTCCTTGATGAGCTCCTTAGAGAGGTGGTCGCCCGGCGCAGACGGCATCGGTGGTGGCTGCTTCACAGTCTGGTGCAGACACTGCTGTTGCTGGGCTGCGGCTATCTGCTGCTGCTGCCGCAAGATCTGCTGCTGGATCTCCTGTATTGTCAGGTCCAGCTGCTGCCGCGACTGCAGCTTGCTTGGCTGCTGCATCTGCTGGCGTGACACGAGCTGCTGCAGCATCTGTTGCAGCTGCAGCAGCTGCTGCAACATGACGAGCATCGTCGGTGTCATCTGCTGGTTGAGCAGCTGAGGACTGATGAGTCCGGCGGTGACTGCCATGTGCAGCTGCTGGACGATCTGTTGCTGCTGCTGCGCCTGCTGCTGCTGCAGGTGCTGCACGGTGGTGGCGGACAGCTGGCCGCCACCGCCGCCGCCAGTACCACCGCCAGTACCACCGCCAGTACCACCACCACCACCACCACCACGTATTGGCTGTCCCTGAGCTGGCATCGGTGGCGGCTGCTGGTGCTTCTTGGCAAGCTGTTGCTGGAGCAGCTTCTGTTGCATCGCCACAGCCGGGTTGTTAATACTGGAGTTGGCTCCGCTGACGATAAGACTAGACGATGTCTGAAGACTAGCGGGTCCCTGCTGCTGCTGCTGCTGCTGCTTGTGGGAGGTCACAAATGCTTGAGAGTTCATAAACTGTGTTTGAGCATTTGAGAACGGAGTATTCGGTGGCATAACGTGGCCACCGCCATTGTCCATGTGAATATCACCCATAATATCACTGCCCATCCCCCGCACCTGGCGGATCTTCGGCATATCACAAAAATCCAAGTCTGGCCTCCGACTGGCAGCGGCACTCGCAACAAGGTCAGCTGCAACATACGTCACGTCATTAGGCGTGCTCAAGAATGCTTACAGTAGCATGTACAGAAAAGTAATGAAGAAAATACTGGCAGTACTTTATTCTTCTACAACCGGACCTACCCCGCCAGTTGCACTAACACGTAACTGACCCCAGCCGGTGTCAGTCAATCTTATCTACCACAACAAGTTCAACACTTGGCCCTTCGTAACACGATATCATTAGACATTTGTCATTACAAATACAGATTGTAGGGCCAATTTGGCTGGAAAACCTTTGAGGGAAATCTCAATAATAGAAGTGTCTGTCAAACTGTGTTGAAATAAACCACCATCTGCCAGTAAAAGTCACATTTCTATAAAAAAAATTGGGCCAAGAGGCCCTGAAGTCCTTTAGACTAATACATCTATATGTGACCCCGGCTGACCAAATGAGTGATTAGTTCCACTATACACAAGAAATCTGTATTTGACTGAATCATTCTAGTATCATCAGCATATAGTAGAACATACATTTTCAATAAAATGTCTACATCATCATCACTAAGGTTGTAAATTTCACCAGCTGCCGTGTCAAGTCCCTTATAGTTGACTAACAGTGTTCAAAATTCAGGTAAATAGCAAGTAACAAAGGAGACAAGTTTTCGCCTTGCTGTACCTCTACATCACATGCCTGGCCCTGTTTTTTTCATTTATAACATTATCAATACCACATGCCTTTATTTTTTATTATTTTTTATTTGCATTAGTACCTCATTTTGCGTGAATGGTCTGTTTATGTGTTCGTTTGACTAGGAAATCTTTCTTGGGTCAAAAGGTATCTCACTAGCTGCAGTTTCACTTTCAGGTTTTTCAAAGTGGTTCATAAACTTATCCAGTGAAATATTTCCACATTTTTCACTGCTGTTACTTGCTTTATTAAGTATATCCCAGTATTCTGCAGGCTTGCTATGTTTTAGGTTGCACAAATTTTCATGTAACTGTTTATGGTAGCATTTTTATATTTGTTTTATCAAGCATTTATACCCACTAGCCAATTCTCTTAACTCTGCATTGGCTTTGTCATTTTAAATTTTAGTCTACCTTTTGCTCTCAGATAATCTGTCCTCTTAGTTTGACACATGAAGACATAATCTGGCATAACTTGCTAAGTCTTTGTAGCAGCACATTTGTACTTCCAGTGTATCTTTGCAACATAACATACATACTATGTCAACTATATTGTCAATCTGTAATTATTAGGCTATATTGACACAATTTATTTACATAGTACCATGTCTAGACAAGGCATGGCAAGTGTAAACAGAACAGTAGAATGCATTTGATATCAATAAAGTGTAGGATATTTCACTCTATAGTTGTCCAGAATATTAATTTTCTATGTTTGTTACCTACTGGTGATAATACATATTTTAAACGAATAGACACCACTATCACACCATTTTACAATAATTAAATGAACATCAAAATAAACAAAACTTGCAATTATAGAAAATCAATAGTTTTGAAGATACAGTTTAAAAGCTGCAGGCAACTGAGTTTAACAGGGGCAAATGTGTCTGCTTAGTCAAGGTCTCAATGTAACAATGCAGAGTGGAGTGAGGCCAGGGCAGTTTCTGGCACAATACACAACATCTACTATTGGGGGTGGTCTCAAGGGCCCTTCTCAAAACCACATCACTAGATAATGTAACACTTTTGCACTTTGGGGGCCCCTGAGGTGCCCTTAGAATGATTAAATCAAATACAGATTTCTTGTATATAGTGGCAACACCCTAAGATACATCTATGCAAAATTAGAAAAAAAGTTGCTGAACAGTTTTAAAAAAATAGGCCAAATGTTACATTTTTACCAGTTTTGGGGTCCTTGGAGGCCCTAGGGAGCCCTTAAAATTATTCAATCAAATACAGATTTCTTTTTGGGCCCTTGGGGGCCCTACAGAGTCCTTAGAATGATTCAATCAAATACAGATTTCTCGTGCATAGTGGCAGCAAGGTCAGTATCTTAAGATACGTCTAGGCAAAAATAGAATAAAAGTTGCTGAACAGTTTCTGAGATACGGCAGCTAACGGCGGACGCACAGTGATGGCAATAGTCCGTTGGACCTTCGGCCCAAAGGACTAAAAACAGTAGTAACGACATAATACTGATATAACTGGAGTGACGGAATAGCTGCAATATGTATAATAAAACATCTGAATAATATTCCTTATAATTTATGGCTAAATATGCTTTAACCTTTTTGGGTATACATGTTATTTTACTTTATATATTATTTTAATTCTAGGTCATATCTTTATATTGCATTGATAATTATGCCTACTGCTGTTTTAAAGTTCCTTAGGTTCTCTAAACAACATACAAATTTGATTCTTTTTGGTCTCGAGCACTGTTTAATGTGTTAGGCAAAGTCTGAGAAAGAATTGTTAGTTTAGCTTCAAAACTTTACATTTTTTTAATTTAAATCAAAACAAGCATGTCATTAGCACATTTACCACCTTAAAATACTTGGTGGTCTAACAGCTTGGCTAGGCAAACAGAAATATTGAATAATATCAATGACTGTACAAATTTGTGGTTTATGAACACCTATGCCTACAGCAGATACATCTGATGAATGAAACTAAACATGGATTTTATTTTTGAATGTGAAACATTCAACACTGATGAAGAACCATTTAGCAAATAACAAAATAATTATTATATTGTGTGGTTATCAGCTGTAGGATAATAATAAACCAAAAAGTTATGACAAAGTTCACCCCAACAGCCAATTGCCTAGTGAATTTGAAAGTAAAAAATAATCGATTGGTTCTCATACTCATGTCACATGGCTAATTTATGTGAGCTACACTAAAAATGATATCCTAACAGCCATATACATGTGCACAGGTGTTCTTTGACATGATTAATGGGTCTTTTAAAAATGTTGATTCGTATGCAGACATGCATGAGCATACACATGCACTCACGCACACACGCACACACAGACAAGCCCATACGGAACGGCATTGAGTAACTGATAATCTCAGATCACACATTAAAATTTGAAGTCTAAACTTACCAATGGCACTTTCAAGGTTCATATTGTTGCGTATCAATGCATTCTGAGCATCTTCTTTCTGTAATGGTAAGAGGCCAACTATTTAGCATATTAGTAATTATCACTGTACAACTTACATTGCGCAGCACCTGGTCAGAAGCACTTTACACTACATGTTGTTGTTCTAACACCATCTTGACACGTCTGTGAAGTTTTCAGCCACACTGCAATCTGTGCGCAGAGGCTACTTATTCATGTGTACCCACCACTGTCTACAGCAAGGTACTCAAAGCTAAATGAACAGGGGCAAAATGGAAAATTATCCAAGCTTTGAAACAGTGGATATGAGCCCGGATCATCTTGACTGAATGAGATTTCCTAACAAGAATGCCTCACTAAAGGAAGGTATGTGAAGGCATAACTTGCCTTGAAGCCCATGTCCATGAGCTGCTGAATGAGACGACTGCGCATCTGTGGCTGCTGCTGTCTGCTCACTGACCCAAAGTTGGCATTAATTGGCAGCGGGAACTGTCAATACAGCAACAATTTATTAAAAGTAAATACTAAATAAACATTTTCACTGATGATTGAAAACATTAAAGCCTGATGATTAAGATGAATATTCGGAAGAAACATATTCTTGCATACTTTAAGTTTAATGCATGTATGATCAAAACAAATATTCCGAAGAAACTCCGACATGACATAGTATTGTACATTTTCAACTTATAGTCAGTCACCAGACACTGTAAATGTTGTGAATACTGTCATGCCATGCCAGAGTGCTACATTGATAGCTGAAAGTCAAATTACATGTAATGCAATGTGATAGTAGAACTTACTCGTTTCATGTTCCAGTGGTGTGGATCAGGACCACCGTCTCCCCACGAGCTGGGACCTTTGTGTGGCTTTGGAATATTCATCCAGGACGGATCACCCCAGTTACCTGGCTTCTGCTAAAACAGTCAAATTATACTTCTAGTCAAGTAACTCTATAGTCAAGATAATAGTTGAACAACTTAGGTGGCCCCGATTATTCAGTTCAATCAAAAATGTACAGTAAAAGGCTCACTTTAATCATTCGCTGATGGATAAAAAAAGTTGGCAACTTGATTACTAGTCCAAAAAAATTATTTGTTATAAAATCGTCACAAATTGCCAGAATTAGTGGATTCAACGTGTACTTTTGTTTAATTTCAGACCAAACATCTTATAAATTCAAAGGATTTATTGTAGCAAGACCTATATACTCAACTGCCAATACTGTCCCAACTACATGTGAATTCACCGGGAAGTTGAAGACAATGAAAGAATGAGAAAAATGGCCAACACTAGCATATCAGAAGATATCACAATGGAAGCTGTTTTTCAAAATCCATCTCAATTCCAAGATTGTGTCAGGAACACAAATTATCAAATCTGAAAGACTTTCAGGAGTTTTAAAAATGAAAACTATTTTTACAGATGGAAAACAAACACAATTAGTTGTGTGGAAAGAACTGTGAAAAAGAGACGTCATCCAATCGTTTCCCGAATAATGAGAAAATTTCCACCTACTTGTACACCACCAGGTCCCCAGAAAGCATCATTCATTTGGCTGGGCATTGGTCTACCATCAACATTGTCGCCGTAGCTGAAGGGTCGGTGGAGAGGGTGTGGAGGAGGTGGCTGGTTCCACATTGGTGGCCCCTTATCATCCATCTTCCCAGAAATCGGACGCGGACCCGGTGGACCATCAGGTCCGTTCCAGCTTGTTGGCCTCTGGTGTGTATTTTGCTCGCCCCAGAAAGTAGTTCCGTCATCGATATCAGGCGGGCACGGGGGTTCGGGCCCCCCTCCGCCCCATCCTTCGCCCGAATCACCGTCACCACTCGTCGAGCTGCGCCCCGACACCGACTGCTGGTGGCTTCCCCATGAGCTGACCTCGGCTGGCTTGACCCCGCCATGTTCACCCCACATGAGTGTTCCGTCGCGGTTGAACACGCTGTCGTCCTTCTTATCAGCGCCCCACTCTGACTTCACATTACCTTCCCAGCTGCCACTGCTGCTGCTGCTCGCCCCGGAGCCACTCCAGTTGTGCATTGGGGGCGCAGTACCACTGTTCCAGTTGCTGCCACCCGGGGGCCCCTGCCAGTTGCTGGGGCAGGGCTTTGACTGCGGGTACATGTTGGCCTGCTGCGAGGGCGGGCCGTTCCAAGTGTTTGGGTCGACGTCAGGGCCCGCAGCGCTGGCATGGCCGCTGTTCCAACGCTGCTGTGGCGGGGGCGGCGGTGGCATGCCAGAGTTGTCCTTTGTTGCCTCCCAGATGGCGGTACCATTGTTCGGCTGGTGCCAGTGATTCGCGTCCTCGTCGGGGCCCATGCCCACTCCCGTGGCCACAACCTTCTGTGGCGGAATGTGTTGTTTCGCGCTGTTGACATTCCACGCAGTGTCCTGGCGCACTGGCACCTTGCCCCATCCCTCACTGCTATTCACAACCTGAGCAATTAAGTCTTCCTTACTAATACGAGATCCTGTGTTGACGCTGGCAGCTGTGGTGCTTGTGTTTGGCATGTTAGTGGGCACCACAGTTGGCGGTGGTCGCGTGGTGTCGCTGGTGGGTGGCAGTCCACGTCCTGCGGCCTGTGCCCAGGTGCCAGGCGCTCCTGGCTGGTGCTGTTGCTGCTGCTGCATAGGTGGTGGTGGGGGTGGCTGTGACCCAACAGGGCGATTGCTGCCAGCCGTCGCCATGGGGTTATTGTTACCCCACGCCGCAGGTGTACTCATGCTTGTAGTGGGCTGACTGGCACCCCACTCAGATGACGGGTTAGTATTACCTCCGGGGCCGACTGTCACATCCCAGGGCATCTGCTGTATGGGCGGCGGTGGCTTATCACCCCACGGTTGGCGTGACATCTCGACCTCTGACTGACCCCACCCAGAAGGGTTTGATTTGGCTGGGTCCGCATTGCCCCAGCCCTGTGCCCCTGGCCTCTCCATCTGACCCCACCCGGCTGGAGTAGACTTGGTGTCCGGCGGTGGCACCCACCCACTGGGCGGCTGACTCCCGGGCGCCTGTCCACCCCAGTTCTGCGACTTCCCGTCACCTGGTCGACTCCACTCCTCCGTGCCCGAGTTGGGTAGGGGACTCGGTGGTGAGCCCCATCCAGAGGACGACTTCTCCGATTGCTTGCGCTCCTTCTCCCCCCAGCTACCGGCCACGTCCGAGCCGCAATCCCATTGGTTGATGGAGCCTGACCGCTGGAGCATCGGTTCGCCCTTGTTGGACATATCCAACGATGCCTCGGACATGGCGCTTCCGAGACTGGAAGAAATCACAGTGTTGCCAGCAGATAAACCTCCCCAGCTTGACTCAGCCAGGGTTGCTACAGCAGTCGATGTCTTTAAGTCCATACCCTGCCACGCAGCACTGCTGCAGCCCGAGCCAACTGGCTGCTGTTGCGCGCCGCGGATGTTCGCACCGTCCGCGCTTGTCTGCACACTGCTCACATGCACTGTGCCACTCACTGATGTGGTGCTAGTATCACTAGTATTGGCACTAATTTGTGGTGGCTGCTGCTGGGAGAGCATGCTGTTCTGAGATATGTTTGCCCAGCCGAGCGACTTGGTGTCGCCACTGCTTGTATACGGTGGCGGATTCGCTGCATTGTCGCCGCTGCCACCAGGGTGTGCCTGGTCACCTTGCATAAACAAATCGTGCTCACTGCTGCCCGACGAGCTCATAGCAGATGGTGTGTTGCCCCAGACGGCCGAAACACCACCCGTCTGCACATCCCACGCATGACTATTGCTTGCAGCGGGGAACGACGAGCCCCACATGTTTGAAGCACTACTGGTAATAGTATTTGGTCCCTGGCTGACTGCGACACTACCCTGCCCTTGACCTGGATTACTTGAGCTAGATATCACAGACCCAGACTTGGCAGAGGCATTGTCCGTGTCGGTTGGCCAGGGATCCTTGTCGTGCGAATCGCATGCCTTGCTATCACTGTTGCCACTGCTGCTGGCCACTGATGTGAATCCCCGGTGGGAGGAGTTCATCCACATGCCAATCTCCTGGCCATCGCTTTGATGGGAGGCAGAATCTGAAAGCAAACGCATCTTTTAATACCAAACAAAACCCCAGGTTATTCAACAAAAGCCAGTCAGTTGCAACACAATAAAATTAGTTGTCGAATGTGTGTTGAAATGCTGTACAGTGTATGCAAACATGAGCTATTTAGTAGGCTTGTAAGCAAGACAGGAAGCCATGCAAGAAAATTGTTTTGCAAGAAAAGGTTACTAAGGTAACTTTTTAAATGTACACTTTCTAACAGCAATCACGGTACTGCAGGCATTAGTAGTAATTAAATTTGCCCTTTCCACCAGTCATCACTCAACATGTAGCTAAGACCAATGACAAATTTACAACACATATTACTCGAACTTTACACATAATACATAATAGCGTACCGAATCATGTTAATAAGGGTAACATACAACAAATGAGCGATTAGTAGGAATTAATCTGAGAGGGTATATTTCCGATTTTTCAGATTAAATCTGCAGATGACTTTTAAAATTTACTAATAGTTCCGAGGTTATCATAAAAATGTGCTACTTACTACTGAAATGGTCTAGAAAGCAGCAATTTTGTTAGCCGACAAGCAACAGCAATGCCAAATAGCAGTCACAGAACTTGGACACTGAATGTTAACAGGAGGTAGGCTTTTTCCATCACCTACTTCATTAGATTCCAAATCATGCTTCCAAAACCTATTTTATGGGTTTATAAGTGAACTCGTGATTTAATATGTGTAATACTTTCACTGGTCAGACTCCATACCAGGCTTACCTGAATCTGACCACCCAGTACCCGTAGAGATGCCTTGGCCCCATCCCTCCCCATCTTCCCAGTTCCACTGGGCCAAATTCTGTCCAACTGCAAGACAAATATCAAAACATTCAGTGCAGTGAAACCATCGGCAACATCAAAGGTAAAAGCACCAGCGTCAAGGAATCTTGACAATCGTTTCACGTTTCATCACGATCTGGATGTCTGTGGTTATGCCATGTAGTAATGTTACTGTGTAGTTAGGATCCACAATACAGAGCACACAAGGTTATTACTTCAAGTGAAAGCATGCAAGCAGGCCAAGCAAAAGCAAGCTTTATAACCACCAATTTCTAGTTTTCTCACAAATATTCTGAAACTAACTACAGTATAATGCCAAAAAAGTTCCAGATATATTTCAGTGCAGAAGATGGTATATCCAGTCATTTTTGAAAGGAAAACAGACCAGAACAACTAAATAATTCAGCATACTTTTTTATGTGAACTGCACAGTTGAACAGAGGTGATTAACTTGTTGGTAAGAAAGCAAGCAAACCAACAGGAAACACAACAAGCAAAATCATTATACAGTGGTTGAAGACCTCAGGCCCTAAGTATAACAGAATCCATGTTCAAAAATATTTTAAAGTATTTTGGAAACTGTCAAAATGACACTATCTGGCTAATATCGTCTGCCAGTAAAATGGCTGTCTAACTATATCACAATTAATTATATTTTCCTTCACTCTACTATGATTCATATGAATTTATAAAGTACAAACCTGGTGGGTTCTTGCGCTGACCTTGCTGGACCTGCATTGTGTATGTGTGTATATTTGTGCAAACCGTCGAGGTAGTTCGCTGTCTGGTGACAGCAGTAACGTTACCTGTCTTTGGTTTCTATTGGTGAATGCAGTGCAGGCGCTGCGCTGGAACAGACACACAGCTACTGGCAGGATGGCTATGGCAATGCAAGATACCGTAATGACAGGTGTATTCAGACACCTAAAAATAATAATTTTTCAGCTGATCAAAAACATAAGGTTCAAAGCACCTGAACCTTAAACATACAAATATTTAGGAACACGAAAGAGTACTGACGCTGTTTCATTTGAATAACTGTGCTATTAAATTGGCTTGGTAACGTTATCAGTGAGAAATTACACTTCATAAAAGATCACTAATAACGTGTGTCCAATTACATAAGAACAAAGAAAATTATTTTTATAGGTGTCCGAAAACAAAGGGTACACAAAATAATGCTGTAGATTTTAGGATATCCAAAACATGCAATACCATACAGCTTTATTCATCCCTGTAAGGGCAATTACATTGTCGTTTGGGCGGGCACAGTGTATACAAATATATATATATAAATATTAAAATATAACATAATAATAATAATGACAAACTTCTATAGCGCCTAAATCCCCAGGAATCTGAGCTCTGAGGCGCAACATTCAAGAATAGTTTGGCAAAATCGTTAACAGAGACACGCAAAAGTCGTCATAGGTAACAGCCTATTACTGGCACACTTCATCATGGTCACAAAAAGGATAATTTATCACATGAACACACGGAGTGCATTTCTTCACACTGTAACCTCTAAATATATAATAGAACATACACACACACTAGTCATTTCACATCGTTAAAAAGACATAACAATGGGAATAAAAGATAATTTCTTATGGTTTGCTTTGCACGAGGGGCACCTAAAACGGCGGCCCGACGGTAGAGTCTCAAACATGGGATATAGAACATGAGTATCATTGGCTAAAATAGAACGTGTCTTCCTAAGTACCTGTTGTTCACAAAACTGAGTGATGTCTCTCCAGACAGACAATTAGGAACGCCACCTAGCTCGTGCTAAATTATTTGGCATATTAAGGTGAGCGATTTACCACTCGCCTGTTTTTTCAAACGTGAAGCACTGAGATTGCATAAAGATCTGTCTACATTGGGGTTTCCTGTGAAACATTTCCATTTATAATGGGTATAACACATTTTATTTGCATTGCCCACTTTTTTTACTGTAGACATAAAAGTTAAAGTGGTCACACTAGATATATTTAGACATAGCTAAAAAGAAATAAAGTACTGAAACATATGTACTTATTGTGGGGAAGCCAGTATGAGGTTAACCGAGATGTCGTGCATAGTATCATACATGTTTTGAGATTATCAGCTACATCATAGGACCAAAGGTAATGGAGGAATAATTAACACGTCATGAACAAACAATGTGTTGAGCATATGAAAGTATACCCAAAAGATCAGAACTCTGGTCATAACAGCTCTGGAAAGAGCAAACGGATTAGTTAACATAACTTACCTACTGCGTAGCAGCAGCCTGCGTCATTACACATTAACCCCTCAAATGAGTATATTTCTTTCACTCCTGCAACAGCACAACAGTTACCACATTTAATAAAGTCAATAACAATATTACCGCAGTTAGTGCTGGTTCGATACCAGAATTCTTCGATATATCGATCGATATCAGAATTTTGTTCAATAATCGATACTTACGTTGTAAGTCTAATTCATATACAGTATAGATCCCAATAGAAACACACTATCCATCTAGACTAATGGCATAGAAGCACACACTGTTTTACATTAGGGAAACATAAAAATTTATTTTTCATGAATGAATGCATGCTAGACATAACTGATGGCAATACTGTTGCTAGCGCCACCTTGCAGATGCTTGATAGGTCATTCATAGTGTGCCTTTAGCTGCAACATGTTGCATTCTTGTCATGTGTCGATGTTGCATCAGTCAGTTTGGAAGATGTGCACTGCTGACTATGTATGTTTGAAAAAGTGTTGCCAAAGTCTCAGCACACGCTCTGAGCGTCTGTTGGGAACTATAGTAGTCTATATGGTACACCTATTCAATTTTCAACTTAACTATTGATACATACTAATTGATAGTTATGCAAACAAGGATTAATATGCAATTTTCATTTTATTTCAATAACCAAATAACAGTTGTAAATTGTAATTGTTTAATTATAATTTATTAATGTTGTAAAAGTAATTGTAATGTAACATTACAGCCAGACACCCCAGGTGAAATGGTGTTTTTTGACAAAAAATACTGAAAATGGTTTTCTGCCAGATTATTATACCTTTGTATGCATACTATCAATAAAGTTCATTTCTATGACAATTATGTACCTCTAAGTGAGTTTTAATCATGGATCAAGCATGTCGATATCATGTAATGAAATCCATTATGCAATCTTTGACAGCCATTTTCTCCCAAAAAATTCTTCAAATTTCTGCATTTGGAAACGGGATATCTCTTGGAATAATTATGCTATATAAATGTTTTCAGTGTTGCATTCAGCATATTATACTGTATGCAATGATCACACTTTAAAAAAAATCATGAATAGTTTGAAAGATATAGCCATATTTGTTGCCAAAAAACAAGATTTATTGTCATATTTTACCGAAAAATTATTTAAAAAATAAAAACACAACATTTAAAACAATGCTCTGATCATTTCACAATAGAATCTATAGAGAACATGGATTTGCAAGTATTATAACTATATATGGATTCAATAAAAAATGGCAGCGTCTCAAAATTTGCCAATATTTGCTCAAAATGGTGGCCATATATATTTTACTCAGTAAGACCCATTTCATGCATTGGGCAGAACAAATTGACCTGTTTGCACAAATAAAACAATAATCCTATCTACCTGCCGTGTCTGGCCTTAAGGGGAGACACGGCAGTCTGAAATACGTCAATAATTATTTTGATGAAATTTTTTGTTTCTTTCAGTTTTTGACAGATTGACATATCTACTCACAATAAAGATCGTTTTTTAACAGTTACTCACCGCTAAGTCATTATATTAGCACTAACTTAGATGGCCCATCAAATGTGAAATGACAATAAATATTTGAATCGATGAAACACGCCAAAAGTAATCCAAGTTTATGCCTTGACAACGACAACGTTTGTTCATGATACGCCATTTTGTTTGGTATCAAAAGAACGGCCGTCTTCTTGGCTATCTGTCAGTTATGTTGATAGTCACGCCCCTTTTCTCCAAAGTTGAGTTTTCCCACGTTGAAACTGAGTCCAAATTTTCGATGATCTCCTTATTTAGCACATAATTATGCAAATTAGACACGGAACTGGCCGAAAGCCTCGCATTCGTGGTTTTATGACGCGTTTTTTCTCAAAATGAGGCACGCAACCAGCCGAAAGCAAGTTCAAGGATCATTCAACCGGTTTTATAACGCGTCTTCGTTCAAAACGAGGCAAATCAATCCCACGATGCTTTGCGTTGTCTGCTTTCCTGTTTACATTGTTGCTACGGAGAACAGTTTGACACTCGATAAACGGACGATATATTTTGTTAAAAAGAGAGTTTAAATGAGATGCCGCCAAAGAAATCAAAAGTTATACGCAAGCGCCTGAGTGAGTGCAATGCTGCACGTCGTTGGTCGTCCGAGGAAGCCGACTTAGCAGCCGTAATCGACGGCGAAAGCGAATTGATTTGAAGCAGACGACAGTCGACACTGCGACTGACACTGACAGCGCCGGGAAGATCGCAACAGCTGACGCCGGAGCGACTGCACAGCTACCAGGGATGGCCCAGGCAACACCGTGTCGCACTAGTCGTCTCGTCACGCAAAACTGTCACCATGAACGTCGTTAAATGTGACAACCCTGACGAACAGAGGGAACTGAGCAGTCGAGTTTGGTGTATTGTCGATGTTGGCCAACTCAATGAAGTGGTCGCTGATGTCTTCTGCCCTGCACTGAACACTTCTAATGCTATTGCATTATACTGTTGAAACATGTTGATCAGAAGTGACTTTTTATGCTCCACACTGTGCCATATGGTGTACATGGATGTTGTGTTATATATAGCAAATGTTTCAGAGTTAGTGATGACTGACTGACATGTCAAACATGTGATGATTGTATGGACACACGGCTGTTGCATTTGTAAAATGCCTCAGTGAAGTGGTGCTTAGGTTGACAAGTCACAACCTGTGCAGAGTGGGAAACTGTCCGAATTCTTGCTTCAGCTATGATTCCTGGCATTATAATGTGTGGGGTGGCAGTGGGGGGGTGGGAGGGGTGGGGGTGAAAATGTTATAATGATGTCACTTTTAATGGACTATTAATCCTATAAACATTTATGTATATTACATCTTCGTTATCTAACATGCATTTCAGAGTTGAAGAAAACAGGCTGACATGTCACGACTGTTGTGGATACATACAAGCTGCATTTGTAAAAGTGAAGTGATGCTTACTTAGGAAAATACATATCTGATCTCATAATCAGGTTTCTTTGCATAACCAATGCATATGGACTGTTACATATGTTGGACACAAGTCACAATGTATGCAATGTGAATTATGTGTGAAAACTGTCTTAATTGGTGCGTCGACCATGATTACTCGCATTATGAATTAGGGGGGTAGGGGTAAACAATGACATAATTGTGTCACTGTTAATGAAATGTTTCACTTAGAAACACTCACATATTGTATATACATGGTAAGCCTACCATATTTATGCTTATTTGTAACATCTAGTATGTGCAAGACATTAAAATTACTTTGTTCATACTTTGAGTGCCGTTTTCTCAGTTATCACTTTTTTGTAGGAAAAATGAATAGAACTCCAAAACTAACAAAGCAATTAATACCAACTTTTTACACAGTAATAATGACATAACTATCTACATTCCTGTGCATTGAAATTATGATCAGTCATTTGGATTATATCCCATAGGGGTTTGAATGTGAAAATATTGAAGAAAAAAATTAAAATAAAACAAAAAATTGTCCCAAAAAATCTGAATGACATATACAAATGGCTATGCACAGAAAGTTAGAATAGTTCATTATCTAAATAAAAACATTTGAATTGCATAAATTAGGATAGGGGTTTCAGTGTTCTATTCATTTAAACTTTTGCTGTTTTATGCCTTATTTTTTCGATTAAAACCCCCTAGCGCACTGAAATATTAGAAAACAAAAATAAAAATCATGAAATATCCTTAGTTTTAGTACAGTTACTTCATACAATACATAGTTGGTGAAATTTATCAGCTTTTAATTAAAAAAAAAATTCCGTGTCCTGTGATCCCTTAAATATGTAGTATTTAACGCGGACTTAACGATGTAAGGGCTGCGTGACCGGTGATCTGTCGTAGTTTAGCGTCAAAACTGGCCAGATCCAACAGCCACGGCGGCCTTTGTGGTAATGCTACTTACAAACATGCAATTTATTTCTTATAATAACTATCACATACTAAAATTATGTGGATATTGCTATACGAACTTCATAAAAAATAGTAAAAAAAAAAAATGTTGTTGTGCTGCCAGATAATTACCGAGTGGCTGTCTTTATTCGCTACATCCGGTGAGACAAATGTAACCATGTACGTTTGTTGCCAAATAACAAAAAAATTAATTAAATCTGTTGAGAACTTTTATTTTAATGATTTTTTTCCAACAAAAAAATAGGTCGATTCAAGCAGGCCCATCACTACTACTCGATACTGTTGCAACCAAAACACTCACCCAGAAAAACATCACGATGCTAATTTTCACATCAAAAAACACCCCAAAGTCGTTCTATCTGAACTAGTATAACCTTATTTAAGAATACTGTCAGGCATTTTGTCAAAATATTGATGCAGAAACTTGAGATAATCCGAAGTAAACTTTCGAAGTGGATAAGTAGCCGAACAATACCCGCCATTTTGTTTTCGACTTTCGCTTTGGAGGGCTGATGACAATACATTTGAAACCATGGTTCCGATTCGCTGAATTACATTTTGGACAGATTGGCCAATGACAGAGCTTTCCATCAATACCACATTGCGGGGGTTTAGACTTTATGAATGGATGCATAAATTCAGTACGGAGGACGTAGTAAAATCACAAAAATGTGCACATCAACCGCGTCACGTTTTGTAAGCTAGATTGTGAATAACTCTCATTGAATCTGTTCATGAATAAATATACACGATCTCGAAATATCTGTCAGCTATCCACAGACACCAAATGTTCACGTGTCAGTTGCATGTGATCAGGGATGAGTGACATTCAGAGAAAAAAAACGGAAATTTTGCTGTGGCCCACATTTCAGCCCGATAGGACTGTCTCATCTAATATGGGGAGGGGGGACTCTTCAGAGATATTTTTTATTGTAGACGACATATGGTGTATTTTGAGCAATATTAAATAGAAAATCTTAACATTTCCAATAGCAAAAAAAGCACAGACTCACGCACACATTGTCATAGTACTAACTCACTTGTTAATGATATTTTCTGGGCTGAACCCGAGTTGGCTGACGGGCAGCTTTCTCCTTGGCCAGCTTTGTCAAAACAGCCCATTGATGGGCCATTCTAGCTTTCTTCGCTGCCAGCTCAATTGCTTCCTTAGCTTTGTACTTGGTGGCTGCCTTCGTCTTTGACAAGTTCAGCTCAGTTTTCTTCTCCTCCTTCATCTTTCCTTCCTCGGCAAGATGGATGGAGTACATTTTGTATGCACCCCTCGTGTTGTGAACGAGGCAACCAGTTCTGTTTGTGGAAGTCCTGTATAGCAGTCCTGTTGCTTGCCATGAGTGAGTACTTCACTGTCTGGATAGTGTTGAATGTACTAACATTCTTTCTGGCAGTGGCAGTATTCATGATGCTAAACATGTGACTATAACACCCTTCCACTTGAGGACCATGAAAGCAGCTCATCATTGCAGCCACCAGTTTTGACAAGGCTGGGAACTTGCCAGTAAAGAATATGGTAGCCCACCACTAATCCAATCTGGAACTTGTGGTGCTTGTGGAAGTGTGTTGTCTACATGGAATCGGTGAAATTCTATGTGATACGCCCTCTGTTCAGGTTCTAACAGAATATTGGTGACCAGTGTGGGCAGTGCCAGCGTGTGTACTTCAATGCCTTTGGTTCCCCTCTGACTGTAGCCTGTAGGATCCAATCCGCATAGTTGACATCGGCCTCGCACCACAAACAGTAGGCTTTCCCTGGTGCTGATCATTTACTGATGAATATATCCAACATGTCTTGCCGTACAACAAATCGTCAATTAGCCATTGTGTTTGAAAATGATCGACATCTCCACAAAATACATCGTCGTTTCCTATTGGTCCACTGCTTTTGTGCGTGCACTTCGAAAGCGCTGAAGCGAACAGCAGCAGAACTAAGTGTTTTACTTCGCAGATTCACGGGTTTGGTTGGGTCGGTTCTGTCTCTCATCGCCAGGCAGCGTCATTAACACGTGGCAACACCCGGTGAATGTATGGTTAACTCAATCCGCAGATAGATCGTCAGCGAATTGTCCAGGATTTTATATGCCCTACCCCTCCCAACATTCATTTTTTTTCTCCCTGGATTTACACGATTCACAAAAGTGATCTGTGGAGCAGTATAAAAACTGGAATTCCGGCAAAAACCGAAAATTTCTCATCCCTGATGTGATGGAAATTAAAATTGTTACAACAAAGGCAGGTACAGTTGGGCTGAATTTCGGCCCTGGCCATTCCAATGGGTAATATCAAATAACGATAATACATAAAATATCTCAACATTGCATAGAATGAGGTGTTGTAAATAAAAAATAGAAAGAATTACACCGATTACTGCATCATTGGAGGAGCTACAATGTTTCCATATTATGCTATATTTTCCCTATCCGGCAGCCATCTGATTGTTCTGACAAATTCTGATTCTGACAAAACAAATTCAATAGATTTTATTCAATAAGACCTACTGTTAAACTTTGGCACAAAACATTATATTAATTATGCATTTTGAAAAAATGCCCTATCTAGCTGTCATATTGCTCCTTAAGGCCTGGTACGGGTGCTAATTTACGCTTTTTTGAAAAAATATGTCAATTTAATTTTCCAGCGCCAGATAGTAGATTTGTATGTTTACTATAAATAAACTTCACTTTTAGACCAACAACATACCTCTAAACGACTTTTATTCGTGTATAAAGTCCACCCTTATCACACTGCTATATCCATTTTTATTGGGAAGACGCGAAATGCGCTGAAAGTTGTCAATGTTTACGCCATGACAACGCGGTCCTTCCTTTGACTTACGCCATCTTGTTTGATATTTTTGGAACCGCCAAAACGTCGTCTGTCAATCACCGTAGTCGGTAATCCCGCCCTTGTTAAAGCATTCGGCCAACATCGTTATTTATGCAAGCTATATTTTGCCGAGAATGACCTTATTTGGCATTCGGTAACCGTCGTGTCGTCATCCGCTAAGTTCCGTGACGCGCCTCGTGTCTACGAACACTGATTGGTTTACGAAGTTGCGCGAGCACAAAACTCTCCCAGCATGCCACTTGTTGCTACTTCCCATTGTTTATAAAATATGGCGGTTTTCTCGAGCGATGTGAGTTTTGTCTCTGACGATGTTGATAAGAGATAGTTTAGAGTTAGTTAGCATAGAGAAAAGTTGCGGAAAAGGACGTTGTGGCTGAATGTCATTTGTGAAGAAAAGGCAGCAGTTATTGGCGGCTTCTGCGTGGGGAAAACGCAAGTTAATTTCGTCGCGTGTCAGAAACGCTGGCGAAGACGCGGCAATGCCAGTCGGAGCTGTCACTTCGACTTCGCTGCCCGTTGCCATGGCTGAGTTTGGGGCTTGTGCTAATGTTACTATCGGCACCAGTGACGGTACGATAGTTGAAGAGACTGCAGCTTTGCCAAATAGTGCGTCCTGTAGCCGGACAAAGCTAGTACTGATGTGTGATGACAGCAGGCCTGTTAACAGGCCTTGCCCTTGACATGTTAACTGTTTGGTATATAAGACTAAGTTATTGCTTTGTTAACTTATATTTACAGAACTGTGCAACTTATATATGGGCGTCTGTTCTTTTCAGTAAAACCTGTAACTTGCTGTTGCCCCAGATTTGTTGGCATATAAATAAAATTGTATTATTATCATGTGGATATATTTCATTTGTTGGCATATAAATAAAATTGTATTATTATCATGTGGATATATTTCATCATAAACATGGCTTGTTATGCATAATTAATGTTGTGAGAAAACAAACACCTTTAATTGAATTGTTTTGGCTGTTTACAGCCATTACTATTCACATCTTGACATTTCAGTGTCAGATGGACGTTTACAGAAAATCAGATGATGATGCAAATGACCTTTATATTTATTTAAAAAAAGCTAAATTGTATAAATTCTGTGGATGTATTTCATCTCAGATATTATTTATTGTGCATAATTAATGTCTGGGAGATAAACAAACACAATTTATTGAATGTTTTACTTGTTTACAATAATATTATTCATATTATCACTGTGTAAACTTTGACGGCCGTTTACAGAAAATCACGTTTTTGGCCATATAAACTTGCAACACTCTGGAAGTAAAAATGATATGATAATCTGGTTTTGATTGTTGTGTTCTCCTGAGTATTCTGCACAATCTGTATAAAAAACATTTTGGATTTGTGTTTTATCTTTGTAGTTATCTAAAAAAAAGTTGCATTTTCAATCAATCGGTTTTGAAAATTCAAAATAAAATATAAATATTTAAAAAAATTGAAATGTTTTTTATACGGATTGTGGAGAATATCCAGGAGAATACAACAGGCTAAGTTAGATTACCATATCATTTTTACTTCCAGAGTGTTGCAATTTTCTAGATGTGCTATGAATACCACCATTTGGCGGCCATTTTATTTATTACCATGGAAACGGGGGGTCTGGCAGAAAAAAATGTCACACATTTTTTACTCAGTAATAGCTTTTCTACAGCTTGGATGCCAAAAAATTATATTAATTATGCATTTTAAAAAGTGTCCTATCTAGCTGCCATACCTCCCCTTAACCCTCTCAAGGCCAGATTAATGCAAATATGTGCCTGTTATTGAATCCTATTAAATTGAGAGAATGTGCTGTGAGTGAACCATGTGAAATACTCGGGTTGCATGAATGCAAATAAATTAATAATTTTTGATCCGATTCAAGTAACATTTTCACTACATTTGAGGAACTAATTCCTGGTGTAACTAGCCAAGTATGTCACATATATGTCAATTTATTACCCAAATATGAATTGCTAAAGTTTGACAAAAATAAAATACTTAAATAACTTTTAAACAATTAATTTTTTTTAAATATTTTTCATTAATAATTAGCGGTTACATGCTGCATATGAAATGTTCATAAATTATTATGCTACAGAATGGAAAACTAACTAGTCTATGGTAAATAAAACTGAAATAATTTGTTTTTCAAGATTTTATAAAAATGGCGTTCTTTGTGATCATAGCCGTCATCCCATCTGAACTATTAAGTGAGGCATACTCGGGTTGATTCAGGCGTTCTGACCACGAGAGGGTTAAATGTAAATAATGATTTACAGTTATATGCCATGATTGATTGGACAAGAATAATCTCATGAATGAACACACAGAATGATTAACAACATACCTAAGCATCTAAGAATATCTTCAGAGTTTCTCTTTTATTCCTGTCTTCATCTTCTTCGCACATCTCATTAGCAGTATATCCCTGCAAAAGTCACATTTAATCAGCAAATTACGTCAATTATTTACAAAATGAAAGCCAAAGGGTAAATATATATATCCGGGGACCGTTTCACTAAGACATTAAGCTCTTAAGGAAAATCCATCCTAGAACAGAATTTGATAAAATCTAGGAGTATTTTTAAAATGTGTTTCACTAACGTGATCGTTAAATGACTCTTAAGGCAGAGCGATATTTCCATCATGCTATTCGATAATCTACAAAGCTGGCACAATTTGGCAAGAGATGAACAGTTGTCAGTGTTTGAAAATTCGGCCCAACAACCACTTGTCAACAACATATAACTTTTTGTTCACTGTGCGAAGAAACAAAATATTGCAGAAGCCGTCGACATATCACAGGGGATACTACTTCCGCGTCACACACAGTGCAATGTTTTGATGGGGGCATCGGTGTTGACAATTTTTAGTTACTAGAGCGTAGAGAGCGCCAACAACTTAAACCGAAATTGTGCCGTCGAGTATTATAATATAAAGGGCAGTAGTACGCAGGTTAAGTTAGATACAGCTTAAACTTTGCTCAAAACTGATTAACAACAACTTTGACCTTCGCAAAGCCGTAAACCGCTACGCACACGTCAACCGGTCACAACGCTAATGTCGTGTAAACAGTGTTCCCCCTGGGTAAAATGATGGGCGAGGTGGCAGGGATGGGGTATGCTAGTGTCGCAGGCGCGAAGCGTTGCTAGTAGATTTTTTTTAAACTACCTTTAAAATGGTGCATCTTGAGGTATGTTTTAACCTTTACTCTTGAATATAGAGGGGGAGATATAAAACAACAAGACACTACTTGTAAATGTAGTAATCATGATTGATAAAAGTCAGTAATCATGATTGTTTCATCGTGTTGAGGTGTGGTTTCCATTTTACCACTGGTACTCAGTAGAGGTGTGGTTTCTACTTGACCACTGGTACATGTCTGTGGTTATGTTTTTTTGCACTAACCCTTGGCCTTGTTACCACGCTGAGTCAGTAAAAAATTAAAAGGTAAGATCTTATAAAGCGCAGGACTGCTGAAAGCACTTTACATTTTTACTCCCTGGCAGATCTGTTCAGTCGAACACCATCTCGACTTCTCTGGGAAGCATCCACGGGTATCATCTGAACTCTTTCATCATTACCTTTAAATGACTATAATAACATAATATTATGGTAAATTGGAGGTTTATGTTCCAAAGATTATATTTTATTTGCTGCTAGCATGCTATGCATTTAATTAAACATTCATTTCTGGAATGCCACAAAAGTATGTTTCTATTAATCATAAGAACATTTCTCAAATTGTGTCCTTTTATAAAACAGGATAAGTTGTTTAGTATATCCAATTTCTGTGCAAACATATCATTGTCTAACCCAAGTTATTGATAATCCATTAGTATACACGGTTTTGGACAGTAGGCGTCTTTTATGGGATGTGAACTTTGGTGGTTTATAAATAAATACTTACGCCCATGAGGCGTAAATAGCGCCCTGGTTTATATAAACATACGCTGCTACAGCATAACAGCTCTCATTTTACGCGCGCTGTGCGGTAACAGACTAGCGCAAACCGGGTCTCTATTTGAGCTGCCGACTAGTGAATAGAATGCACGGTTTTTATTTGGGCTTCAAGAGTCCGGATTCGAAGCAAGCGCCGACTAGTAACGTAGTGCCATCAGCCTGCACGATTTTCACTCCCACCACAGTCATAAACCAAAACGCATGTTACCGTTTGGGCGCCATTTTACATGAATGTCAAGATTTCTAGTATGTCGAAACTCCGCGAGGTGTCACCATTGGAGACACCAGGGATACTGCAAGAATACTTCGAAAAACTTTACACCATTGTAAAGAGTGTTATGTTGTCGTTACAATGATATTAAATATGTATTATCTAACGTGGACTGAACGATGTAAGGGCTACGTGACCGGTGGCATGTCAAAGTTTAGCACCAGATCCACCGGCCACTGTGGTAATGCTAGTTA
This sequence comes from Escarpia spicata, assembly GCA_963995525.1. Classification (NCBI taxonomy): domain Eukaryota; kingdom Metazoa; phylum Annelida; class Polychaeta; order Sabellida; family Siboglinidae; genus Escarpia; species Escarpia spicata. The sequence continues at coordinate 12,003,060 of OZ023210.1, forward strand.
GTTATTGTGATGGTCAGTATTAGTTGCTGTTGTCTTACAACATCAGTGAGATAGTTCCATCATTCAACATTATCCTAGCCTGTTTTGTATAAACATACGCTGCTATAGCATAATAGCTCTCATTTTATGCACGCTGTGTGGTAACAGACTAGCGCAAACTGGATCGCTATTTGAGCTTCAACAGGGTCTGGATTCGATACAAGTGACGACTAGTGAATAGGATGCACGGTTTTTATTTGGGTTTCAAGAGTCCGGATTCGACGCAAGCGCCGACTAGTAACGTAGTGCCATCAGCCTGCACGATTTTCACTCCCACCACAATCATAAACCAAAACACATGTTACCGTTTGGGCACCATTTTACATGAATGTCAAGATTTCTAGTATGTCGAAACTCTGCGAGGTGTCACCATTGGAGACACCGGGGATACCGCAGGAATATTCCGTGATTGGACAACTGACAAACGATATCTTTCACGTTGTCCAATGGAGTTAAATCCTAACCGCTCTGAGTGAGCGACATTATCGTTAAGACGAATAAACGATGTTGCTACAAATCCACGATTTTGCAGGAATATATCGTGAAAGAACGAAAAAAATAGTCGTACAAAATAGTTACGATGCGGCAATTTCAGCAAATTTTGGGCGAGGTGGCACAGAAAAACGGCGAGGCGGCCCTCCTCGCTTGTCATATACCAGGGGAAACACTGAAACAAATCATGTTTTAGCAAATTTTTAATCGCTAACACTTGGAAGACTTATTTAGTAAATTAGTTAGTCAATTATAGCTGTTTATGATAATTAAAGAGTGCTGTAACGTTGTCTTAGAAATTTACCATTTTTTACAGACCATATCAGAATTGTCACTGAAATGCAGTTTTTCATTTTCGCATCTAGGTAAGGAGAACACTCAATTTTATGGAGCAAAGTCGGGCTTAAGAATGTTAGTGAAACAGTCCCCTGATCTTCCAAAAAACTTTGTAAATAATGGAAATACTATTTTATAGTGGTCGAGTGCTGAAGTGTAACTGGTTACATTTTACATCAGTCATTGAATGTTTTTTTTAAAATAAATCTTAAACAAGTGGGCATGATCATGGCTTGTCAAAAATCACATTATATTTATAACAATATCCACAATGTCATGCACAACGATGTGATTTCAAAAACCAAGTTGGTTACAAAATGTGGCTGCTGTGACAGACATGTTATCTGCTTTGAAAATTTATTTTCGATTAACCCCCTAGTTTCAGCATAAATAATTCAGCAAACTGCCCAACAATGAATAACATATTACAAGTTTGGGCAATCAGAATGATTAAATGCCTTTTAAGGTGAGTAACCAATGTTGGTGTGATATGCATTATCAGTGGCTGCTTTAAAACGATATAACATTGAGGTGACGAACCCGCTTGGATCTTCCAAGTAATTATTTTAGTCAAGTGTGTGAAAAAATCTTTAAATTAAAAGTACTATTCCTTCACATTTGTCAACAAGCAGCAACATTTTCTCAGCTTGTCTTTGAAATACAAGTAATAGTCCAGAAATAAACTAGACTAAAAAGACTGTCTTAGATTTGCACAACTGATGTTTCAAGATCGTTAATACAACAACATGCATGTCTACATCATTATGAAAAACATTGTTAAGTAAGTGCTAAGATACTAAAATTTAATATTGGAAAAACATGCATACCAATAAAATGCAGTATTGTAAAACGTTCTCAGAAGTTGGACAAAAGCCAAGTGTTTCACAACCACATGTAGAACTTTGATTTATTTACATCTTCCCAAAAATTACAATTTCTAACAAAACGTAATTAACAAAATTGCATATCATTATCACTGATTTGGCAACTAAGTACAGTTCTTCAAATATAGACTCCTTTTATTTATTATAACAACTGCTATATAGGATATGCCTACATAAACAAATGCGAATGTGTTAGTTCTTGAATAACACTGTATATCGCACCATCATTGCCATTGGTATTTATAAGAACGACCATCGTTGGCTTTTGTCATAAACTGGTCACTTCTACAATTAGCATATGTTGGTTAGGTTGAAGAACCTCATGAGATACATTACGACCCACAACAACTTCCCGTTGCACTCGTATCATGGCTACAAAGTGCAAGCAACACTGACCGAGTCTGAGAAGGCCAACACTGGAAACGTCAACGCATAATTTCCACAAGTTTTACAAATCAGCGTTCTTTCTAACTTGTGCAGGAATTAAACGGCTACACTCACAACCAGATTGCCACATAGAATCAATGTGCATCTCGTATAAATACTCCAAAGTGACAAACCCATTCGTAAAATATGTCTACCGATTCTCGCTCGACTCGGGTTGCCAATCTCGGCGGAAGCCATATTGAATATTTAATACGGTATGCATAGCCATAGGTCACCTTGCACGATGGTTTTTAGGCATTTTACACGTTTAAATTCATTATTTTATATTACAGAAGATCAAGAATATCAAACACCATTACCTACCATATGAATAAAAAAGGATAATGTAATTGTACACAAGAGATTCATGTACTTTTGAAACGGCTCCGCACTGGCCACTGCGGCAGCCGGCTACATAGTGATCGATTGGTATCGCCAATCACAGCACTGACCCAGCACTTCACTTCTATAACCTAAATAGTGCACACAATTTCCTACGCATAAACCCAAATCGCAGCAGCAAATCAGTCAAGTTTCAAAACAGGACGTGACCGACCATCTGAATACAAATAAACTATAACTAGATTTAAACAACAATGCGACGCGAACTTACCAAACGTGTGCGTATGTCCATAATAGTTTTAATACACAAACTCGCCTCGCTGCCGTGACACTGACAGAACTCAAGACCAAGTCCAGTATTAAAACATTATTCGGCGAAACGTTTTACGAGTATTTCTCAACAATTAAAATGGCAAGACATTTTGGTTAAACCGTCCATCTGTTTATTGCACAACGCCACTCATCGTCACCAGATCTAATATGATTAAAATGGGCGTCCAACGCATCAAGTTACTACGCCATCCGCCCTACCGACAGCCCTCGACGGTGCGTAGACACATGGCAGTCGTTCGCTGCGGACCAAATATTTGTGACACAACGTTCGCGCCCCCTGGGGACCAAATGCCAATGTACATTGGCTTCCTTCAGAAGACACAGAACAACCGATTGCAGTGTTGTACGTGTAGTGCTTTGAAATCTGTTAGTGTTATACTTTTATTTTGTATAGTTTATCTTGACATTCACCCTTTTGTTCCCAGTTGTGCCTTCCACCCAGAATTAACCATGCCTGTTAGCTCAGAGAAGAAATGCAACCAGATGCTTACCATGCCATGGCATATAATAAGCCATATATTTCATAATGTAATCTAGCAATAAGTCAAATGAGCACAATATGCATGCCAGAAGGTAAGTACATATCATTCGAAAATGCTGCTACACATTATTAAACTAACTGATTGTGTAATATCATTACTATAACTATTTTTGATTAATTTTACTGTACATTTCTCTGGTAATCGTAAATCCAGTGTGCTAATGTACAAAAAAATCAGTTCAATGTATGTAGCTATACAAAATCAACCACTAGCAACACATTCCAGGTTTTTAACAAATGTTAGAACTGCAGAAAAATGTAGGCTAACAGCTTGCCATCTTCTGAATTTAATCAGTAAACAAATTAATTCTAACTAAGGAATATATATAGATCAATGCAGACATGAATATATAAGTGATATCCTCGACCAAAGCACCTAAAGATTTTAGCATATGGCAATTATTTATATTTACAGCAGTATTCACTATTCATCCCATGAATAATAACAATAAACTGAGCTCCTGATGCACGAACATAGTCACATACACATTGCTTGAAATCAGTCACAAGATCACTTGTAGCAGTAATTATTTACTTGCCATCTTTATCAGGGTTATCATATCGGTCACTGATTACAACTGATTCTCTTGAATGCAAACACCAACCAAGTATCAAAGGTCAACACTGAGGCATTTGTAATCACATGAAAACTATGTTTTGTTCCATTTCACTTGTGTATTCCCTGCATTTAGCTCCTTTGTGTCAGTTTCAGAACCCAGTTTCAGACGCCATCCCACAACCAACTGACGACCACTTGAAGGTAGCGACACATTTCTCTGAGCCTGGGAGCAGATGTGTATTGTCTTCTAGTCTCTAATGAGATTTTGACCCCAAAAATGGGCCAAGAGGCTTGAAGTCCTTTGGACTATATTGTGAGATTGTAATTATTAATTAAAACGTTTTTGGTGAATCAGTTACAGATCATTAAGGGTTATGATGGAAGTAAAATGTTTACATGTTTAGTGGACACTATTTGCATGCCAGTGAAGATACACCTGGAAATAATATATATTCGAGTAGACCTTTTCGTGAAGATTGTACGTATTAGGCCGATTTCTAGTAGTTGTAGAAACCTTGCAGGACAGTTTGTGAGCCGCAATCTCGCATATAGCACATTTAAAGTTGTTCTCATTTTGCCCCTACCAGAATGGAAAGAAGAACGAGTTGAACTATGATAAAACTTTATTTGTTCACAAGGTACAAATACATAGTGTGCATTTTTACTTAAAAACAGTAGCAATTAATTACATAAAACTGATTGAATTGGAGTGAAGTAATAGCTGCAACATGTATAAAAACATCTTCATAACATTCCTTATAATTTTGGCTCAATATGCTTTAACCTTTTCAAGTATACTTAAGTTATTTTATGTATTATTTTATACCTAAGTTATTTTATTTTAATCCTAGATCATATCATTATATTGCATTGATAATTATATTTATTACTGTTTTAAAGTTTCTCAGGTTCTGCCAGTCCAGTAGAGATTCCCATTACACATTTTAGTTACAGCCCACATGGAGGCATTCAGTTTAACACTGGGACAATGGCATGCAGTGAGCAAAGGCTAGCCCAATACACAGGTTTACAGTCACCCAACTAAGCAACCCCAGTGATCAGGGCAAAGTCCACTATCCAGTTATAAATAGAAATCATTCATTCTGTTCAACACTGAGACATTGGCAGGCAGAGCAAGCTGGCCAGGTTCTTTGGCAGTGACCAATACATATAACTTGGCAGCTGGCCAGGTTCTGCCACAGTATTAAGGACAGACAAATTTTGTAAAAATTTAGCATTTTGGGGTGAGTGATACTATACTATAGTGACACTATCACATGAAATGTCTATGCAAAATTAGAGAAAAAGTTACTGAAGAGTTTTTGGAAAAATAGGCAAAATGTGAAAATTTTACAGATTTGGGGGCCCAGACGGCCCTTAGAATGATTCAATCAAATACAGATTTCTTGTGCATAGTGGCAGTACCCTAAATTAAATGCAATTAATTAAATGCAAAATTAAAGAAAATGTTGCTGAACGGTTTCTGAAATATGGCAGCTAACGGCGCACGACGGACGCAGAGTGATGACATAAGTCCTTTGGACCTTCGATCCAAAGGACTAAAAATCATAAATCAATAGGTTTTTTTTGTGTGGAGTTATTTAAATCAATGATTTAAATCAAATGACTTAAATCAAACAACCCTGTTGGTAATTATTAATCAAATGTTTTTTGGTGAATCATAGTTACAGACCATTAAGGGTTATGATGGAACTAAAATGTTGACATGTTTAATGTTCACGTATTGCACCATGTCTTGCATTTAGAGGAATAATTATAATAGAAACAAAAATGTGGCACCTATTTTTAAATACATGCATTGATGAGAAACCGGGAATTACTTTTCTGTGGCCTAAGAATAACTAATTTTACAAACTTCCTGCTTATAATTACATAACAGAAAAGACAACCTCCATATAAAACAACTGCATAAATATATATATATCCATGCAAGACACAGACTCCGCATATGACAGATGTTATAGGGAAGGGGTTTAGCTGCGAGGTTCTGTTTATGGCACAATACACAAAATCTACTTTTAAGGGGTGGTCTCAAGGGCCCTTCTCAAAACCACATCACTAGATAGTGTAAAAATTAGTATGATTCAAATACATATTTCTTGTATATAGTGGCACTACCACATTTAATGTCTATACAAATTTTCCGAAAAAGTTACTGAAGAGTTTTAAAAAAAAATTAAAAAAATGTGAAACATTACCAGTTTGTTGGGCTCTGGGGGGAGAATGATTCAATCAAATACAGATTTCTTGTGCATAGTGGCAGTACCCTAAGATATGTCTATGCAAAATTAGAGAAAAAGTTCCTGAATGGTTTCTGAGATATGGTAGCTAATGGCACACGGCAGACGCAGTGTGATAGCATTAGTCTGTTGGACCTTTGGCCCAAAGGACTAAAAATGTTGTTTAGATTAATATAAATTGAACATTAAATATGTATTGAATATTCAATAAATGAGCATTGCACAACATTTATGGGTAACAAACATTTGATTCCTGATAAGCTAAAGGTTTTCTTGTCGACTTGCTGTCTGGGGTTTCTATGCTCTGTGTTAAACATATTGTTACACATCTCTACAAGTCATCTAAATCATATATCATTATATGTCTATATGAATAAAACAAATTCGTAATACATTTATTTGAAAATTAAATATATTATTTATGATAAACTATACATACTAATTATTTATTTAGATATATTAGATATATAATATGATTTAGATACAACAGTAACAAAAGGTATAATAGTGAAAAGAATCAATTAAAACAAACACAATCAGATGTGAATAACATCATATTTGAATTAAATTACAAAGAAAGACCAATGTCAACAATTGTTGCAAAATAGCCATCAACAAAATTGTTGTGTTTTCTCATAAGTCCCATACACCGTATTTTTTTACACATTTGATTGATCAAAGCTCAGGGCATTCTTACATTTGACGTGTAAGCCAGCATACTTAAGTGACATCTAGCCTGCACCTGGAACTGTGAGAGGTGTGAGTACAGGAGGTGGTAGGTACATTTATTTGGATGTTAACATGAAGCCAGTGTGGACAGATGCCATTAACTGCTTATAACATTTGTAATTACATTCTAATTACAGGATGTATTGTTCTTGGCATTAAATGCTCTTTTTCAGGTAGAAATGTGTGCACCTAGAAATTGTAATTTGTTTTAAAGAAGTGTCACCGGGAACCACCATTTTTAAACACACAATTTTGTTGTGCTGTTAAATAAAGGTGATTAGTGAAATGTTGTTGACGGTGAAGACATTTTGTATATAATCCTTTGGCCACAGGATTCACGGACACATACTATGGAACCTTCAAAATATGATAAATTACTTGACAAACCAAAATGGTCAGATATACTTATTTTGTTTGGAGGTCCAATATTTTATGTATTAAGAAAATGGTTACATTTTGTATTTGGTTAGGTGATCGAGTGACCGGTTTCACAATAGTGCATTTTGGATTATTAAAGTCAGTTTCCACATCGGGCTGACAAGCATACCTGCAAGCATGCTTTCTGTAGCTGCCATACCTGTCAACTAATGGTCTGCCCTGGTAAGCAACTGACACACATACACAAGTCGACTTAGCTGTCAGTTATTGATTGGAAAGTAAGTAGGCCACACTAGGAACTGCTGAAGCAGTGGCAACAGCAGCCTGCTGTCAACAGATGCCTGTGGGTCTGTCTGCCTGTGTTGGCACAGCATCAGGTGGTCATTGGTCCATTGCACTGTTGTCACCAGGACACATGTGGAGGTGTGATACAGCAGCAGCAACAGTGACAGATTCATCTTACCTGTTTACACACACAGACCCATTGCAACCTGCTGCACTCAATTGTCAATATTTACTGTCCAATCCAAGAGGCCCATCGAGTGCTGTACATACTTAGCGTGCCTGTGTGTGACAACCAGACATTTGTGTTTCACAATAAACGGGTGCTGAACTTTAGCCACCTTGAGCATAGCTAGGCATATGGTACAATGAATGCTAAGATAAGATATACTTAATCATTATGTATGTGTATGAAACATGCCCTTGGATAAGGCGGTTAAATACTATTATGTAAATATCCACACTTATATAAACTGATAACAACATATAACAGATTTATGCTAAGGATGAACCAGTAGTAACTGTCTTACAATAATGATGTCCTGATAAAACAATCAAATCAATACAATAAACTAATACTCTCAGCCTGTACCAATTACCCAGCATTCTGTGTCCAGGATACACCTTGACTTTCAGATAGACTCTGATAACAATGACCCCCACCTGAATAACACCAAATTTTGGAAATCCCCTATTCTAAATATATCCAATGTCAGTCTAAGAGTGAATGAGGCATTAATGTTCTGTCACTTTGCACAATTGTGTTGCAGTTAATACCCTATAATCTTTACTGATTATCACTGGCTTATGACACATAAAATAACCATCGAGTCAGTATTTGACATGAACCGTATTCTTCTGCCCACACTATTCTGTCAGTTGCAAAAAAACTAACAGTACGAAGAAAAAAAAATGTGCGTCGTTTGGACTATATTGTGAATTTGTAATTATCAATGAAATGTTTTTTGGTGAATCATAGTTACAGATCATTAAGGGTTATGATGGAAGTAAAATATTGACATGTTTAGTGGAGACAATATGCATGCCAGTGAAGATACACCTGGAAATAAAATATTCGAGTAGACTGTTTCGTGAAGATTGTATATTAGTTAATGTTTTATTAAAAGTAATGTAGAATTTTATCCAGATACTCTGCTATTTAGGCCGATTTCCAGTGGTTGTTGTAGAAACCTTGCAGGAGAGTTGGTGAGCTGCAATCTCGCATGTAGCACAGTTAAAGGTTGTTTAAGAAGATATGCACACATTTTTTTTCTCATTTTGCCCCTACCATCCTCCCCCAGAATGGAAAGAAGAGACGAACTATGATAAAACTTTATTTGTTCACAAGGTACAATTACATAGCAGGCATTTTGACTTAAAACAGTAGCAATTAATGACATAATACTGACTGAATTGGAGTGAAGTAATAGCTGCAACATGTATAGTAAAACATCTTAATATTCCTTATAATTTTGGCTAAATATGCTTTAACCTTTTCGAGTATATGTACCTAAGTTATTTTATATATTATTTTACACCTAAGTTATTTTATTTTAATCCTAGATCATATCACTATACTGCATTGATAATTATGTCTATTGCAGTTTTAAACTTTCTCAGGTCCTGCCAGTGCAGTAGGAATTCCCATTACACATTATAGTTACAGCCCAGTGGAGGCAGTGACCCAAGGCTAGTCCAATACACAGGTTTACAGCTGGCCACTCCACTCAGCCACCCTAGTGATTAGGGCAAAGTCCACTATCCAGTTATAAATAGCGATCAGTGGCTGTAGGAGACTTACAGCTGTAGGAAAATAGCAGGAACATTTTGCATTTTGGGGGGCCCAGAGGTGCCCTTAGAATGACTCAAACACAGATTCCCTGTGTATAATGGCATTACCACATGAAATGTCTACGCAAAATCTTTTTTTGGGGGGCTCTGGGGGGGCCTTAGAATTATTCAATCAAATACATATTTCTCGTGCATAGTGGCAGTACTCTAAGACATGTCTATGCAAAATTAGAGAAAAAGTTGCTGAAAGGTTTCTGAGATATGGCAGGTAACAGCAGACGGTGCATGCGGAGTGATGGCATAAGTCCGTTGGATCTTTGGCCCAAAGGACTAAAAATTATTCCATTTTGTATGCATTTGACACAAGGAAGAACCTAGCATGAAACAGGATAATGCAGTTCTATAAATACTACCTCGGCACATTCAGCAATGTTATACCTCGGAAATCAATGAACGGACTAGCCACATGCAATTTGCTTCGAAAATCACAGCCAATAGCTGCAGGACTGAACTGATGGTTGCCAAGACACTGCCCGGTTCTGATTTCCTTAATAGTGTCAATGTGCATTAATACCTGTTCTACATTAAATGTAGCACCACTGCATGTCAACTATTTATGTTCACCGCAATATGTGGTGAAAACCAAACCACCACCCACCTACCTGTAATGCACTCATACACAATGCCTTCACAATGCACTAAACCACATTTGTACCCTCTAGTGGGCCTCTACAGGTCTTAATAATTGGTATGTTGGATGACGATTAATGATACATATTGTGTGGTGTGCAACGTGCATGTCCATAACTACAATATATGTGATGAGTGACCTAATTTCAACTGCAGGAACAAACTCATTCTGAGCAATTATGTAAACAAACTATCCCTCACACATGATTATATATCAGACAAAGAATCACTTACCATGTCCCCCAAACTGTGCATTTTCCACATATCAAAGGTATCCTTATTAAACTTTTCTGTTTTGAATAGTAAAACTTGAAGACTGGACAAGTCTCTCCTGCAAGCAATACTTGGGCAGTCAGACAAGTGCAATTTAAATAACCAGAGTACTTTGGCAACTACAAATAACACTTGTATTGTGTAAACTCACTTGAGCCATTTAAAGTAGCCAGTCACTGTCTCCCAATACCCAGCACAGTCTTAGGACAGCCACATTTGTTTGTAAGTGGAAACTACCCCAGGGGTATTCAATCAAATGACTACACATAAATTAATATTCAGTATACACGCTTCCTTTTGTTAGCTTAGCCTACTAGTAAAAAGAAAGTACTTGGTGCTGTTCTGGCTTTTGTAATAAAACTACCCAAAAAGCAGTAGATCACATTGCAGACATTGCCAATGAATCATCAAGTCTGTGTTCGTTTAATTACATGCAAGTGTGGGGATGCTACATGCTGAAATAAACAGAAACACGGTTAGTCGCCAATAAATGTAGCCCAGAATGGAATCTGTGATGGAAATAGGCTAAGTATGGGTGATAAAAATGATATTTATTCTACAGTGAGGGTGTCGACTGGTGGTACGTTGCATTCTGGAATATGGCATTGGGAATGAGACTGATAAAAAATAACATCCCGTAACGGGTAGTTGTTGATGAAAATCAGTTTTGAGTGGGGTTCCACACGGATCAGTACTGGGACCTATATTATTCTTAATATATATAAACGATTTGTTTTATCAAAAATATGGCAATAGTGAAATAATATGTGGATGGTCTCACAGGTATGGGTCAAGTAGCCAACTCAGTGTGTATTTGGAAATGGAATTAATTATTATTATTCATAACAAGTTTCTTGGCAGCTGGTGGATTAACATGTTTTATTGCTAGGTGATATTTTATCCAAAATTTTTTAAAAGTTCAAAACTGAACATAAAAATATTTAATTGGTAAACCAAAGTCTAATGATTTACCAGATTACTGATGCAGTGTGGTGTTTGGGTGCTTCTACAACTACAATACAGCAACAGTATTGCACTTAACAATGTTATACAATTATTTTGTATACAACATTATATTTCTTTATTAGTATTATTATAAAACAAAAAATATTTTAGAACAGAAAACTGCTTGAAAAAATAATGAAAATTATGGCCCACCCCAGTATCATGACCCATATCACATATAGATAACAGTGGCGCAGTATCACGAATGACATTGTGGCCACGTATAACAATATGTATTTTAGTGCAATACAAATACAGTAATATATATCACAATTCAGCCTTTTTATTGGAAGAAGAAACTATGTACAATAGTTCATACACTAGCTGCGACAGATCTTGCCGTGAAAAGAATACAGTATTGTTGAGTGCACTCACAGGCAATCAGGGGCACAGACTCTCTTCGCCTGCTATTTATAAACAGATCCTATTCAAATGTGCACTTCATTCAGCACTACTATCAGGCTGCATTATTTGCCTAGTTCATATGAAGAGTTGACCTACATTCCTCCCCACCGAACTGAATAAGGTTTTTAATGCACACTTAATAAAAATGAAACTTCAAATAGATCGGCTAATATCTGATTATACTGTTTTAAATACTATTTTTTATTTTACGCGTTATACGATTGGGATTTGTAAGACTTCTGGGATCTAACTTATACGCACAATGATATTTGCAGCTACTGTATGTACAGGATAAGTTATGAGCTACTTAACACCTATCATGGGTCCAGTCCTACTTGCTACTACACATGCTGCAGGATTATTATTTTGTTCTTGTGAACACATATCTTTTGAACATTATTTGACAGTCAAATTTTCCAGAAATATTTACCAGCCATTCATTATACCAGTAGTATTTGTCACGTGTATGTAAGGATAGTAATAAAATACATATAATTAAGAATTTTTCCTCTCCAAAAGTCCACATGCAGACCGAGCTGCTAAATAAATAAAATGTGTCAAGTGACTTTTAGGTATTCAATCTTTGAATATTGACAAATAGGAATGTCATAGTGAGGGTTATCTTTGGTAGATGCAAGCCTACAATGTCATTCAGCACAGGTTACACTGATACAACAACATCCTTCAGACGAACACAATATTTACACAGAAACAAAACATGGAATTTGACCCAGATGTTCAGTGTTCATATGCACCAACTCTCTTAAGATTTCCCCATCATTTTTAGTATTTCTTTAAATTTTATGATTGTCAGGGTTTACTTTACACAACATTCCTTATATTTGTGTGAATCTTGAGTGGGATCATAGCATTTGTCAAATGGTACAATTTCGCACAAACAAAATACATCTGAAGAGTTACCCTTGTGAACATTTTAGGATAATTGAGATAACTCTTAAAATCGCATCTGACTGTTTGACAGAGGAACTATTAGAACAAAGTTCATCTGCATATTTGCTTATGTGATAGCAGTACCGGCACTGCCTCACAAGGATGATAGGTTTGATAGGTACTAGGTAGGGAGGACAAGACAAAGAGAATGTTGAATAATGCTGATTGATAAGAACAGCTGTGATGGGATGTCTACGGAAGGTCATGTGATGACTGATGAAATTACATAAGAGATATCATTAAATATATATATATATTTATAAATGCTACTGATATGTGTCAGACTGCCAAATGTATGATTGTGTCACACTTTATTCATTGCTTGCTGATCACCTGAACTGATGATTTAGCACAATGGGAGACTCGCTCCCGACACAGCCTCGATGTAGGCCATTTACCACCCTGCTTGTGTCTTGATTATAGGAAAACACAGAAGGCAATCATCATACATAACCCTTCTACTGATTCATCGTAACACATTCTCAGAAATGTATGGCAAAATTAAGCCTATCGCCAGAGTGCAACCACGAGTGGGTCAGCCGTGCAGAATGAGTAGCACCAAGTACTAATCATTATGAATAATATGCCGGCTGGAGAAATCTTATGATTTCCAGACATTTCCAGCATGTTACTAAATGCTCTGGGAAATGAACGGTTGGTGATTAGTAGAGGTACGATAGATGGCTTATGATCTAGCATGTGAGGCAAAACTATACTTCCTACCGAGTCCGTCCAAGACAGTCGATGCTTCCCAGACGGGCTTTAGTTGGAAACCAAACACAAAATCAATACCATGCCAGATTAGTGCCAGATACAACATATGAGAAAAGACACCCACATGTGGTGACAGACATCCACTACTACTGTCTGGGCAGCTATGTCTCTGCTTGCTAGAAATCATAATACCTGCATCAAAACGAAATAAATAAAAACCAAATCACAAGAAACAGAACCGCATGCTGGTATTCATTTTTGGGTTTACTTTTGGTTTGGGTGTAAACACATAAGATATAATACAATATCTGACAATATCAGTAGAACCAGACCTGGGGCTGAGTACATTTTCATGAGTACAAGTACGAGTACTTTGATGATGGATGAGTACGAGTACATTGCTAAAAGCTGAGTACGAGTACATTCTCATAAGTACGAGTAAAAGTACGAGTACATTTTTTAAAATATTAAATAATAACGTATTTTTAAATTATTTAATTAATTTAATTTATATAACTCAGCACAAGTGAATATGCAATGGCAGTTGATACCTTTTTTTGAGGAAAACTAAGAAAAACCTCTATTTCATCAACAATGAAATTCACTTCATTGGCATTCATTTCAGTTGTTCACAGGTTGAGTCTTTCAGTCTGCACCGTTCAGGGCAGAATACTTTCTCAGCTATGCTAAATACCCTTTCAACTGGGGCTGATGAGGCCAGAATGCTGAGATGGTGAGGGACAAACTGAGCCATTGTTGGAAACCTCAGAATTGTAGTGGTCACTGTAATGATCTGTACATGGCTGACTGAGGTATTCTTTCACCTCTACAATCAGCAATCTGCTGATATCATAAGTTTGCAGTTTATATTTTCTGAACATAGACTACTAGTTATTGAGAGGGTTAGCACATGTCCACATAACAGGCTCAGCATCCCTTTGGACTTTTTAGCCAGGCTGCTGGCATGGGATTATACTAGTGTAGGAGAAAGCCTGACTTGAGCTACCTTACTTCTACAGAGGAAGACTGGCATTTCTTGTTCTTAGCAGTTAGCACTGTCAGCCACTGTCAAGTGGCATGGTCTCCAGACTACATCAAAGGCATTTCCTGTCTAATTGGTGAGTTAACTGCTAGTTGGCTCTTTATGGACATCCTGGTGGCTTAATTAAACAAACAGGTGTATGGCCTTAACTGATTGCCTACAATTATTGTTTGCTGAAGAGGGTGTTTCTGGCTGGGAAAAGATGCTGCCATGTTTGGGTATCATAGTCATGGTTATCAGAGAATGAGGATGTACTATGTGTAGGGATGGTAAGGTGGTATTCTATCAGAATTAACAAAGTATTTAAAAAATAGTTGAACATTTAAATATTTCAGGAAAGTTTAATTTTATAACCAAATATATTTATTTTCCCCAGTACATATTGAGAAAGTACTCAGATGTACTCGTAAAATCTGAGTACAATGAGTATGAGTACGCAGCGTTCGAAATAGCACTTGTCCGTTTGTCCGGGACAAGTGATTTTTGGCCCGGACAAGTAAAATTACTCTACATGGTTATCCGGTGGACAACTGAAAATTTACAGTAAATAGTGACGCATGCAACATTGCAAACTTTTTAGTTGAGGAAATTCAAACGTAAAAGAAGTTCACTAGCAATCGCGCACGTTGCAATCTTGTTAGTGTGTCGGCGCCTTGTTCCGCCGCCAGTGTGTTGTACTTCAGCGTTCGACCAAATTTAGTGCCTGCGTTAACAGGGTCATCCGCTGAGCGCACCGACCTAGCTCTGTCACATGCGTAGAACAGACTCCGCATCAGCCATCGTTGATCGAGGCTGTATTTCATAAAATCGTTCAGTTTGGCCGACGTACAACTTGCTTTTACCCACGGATCACATTTGACGAACTTTGGAAATAATAGACTTTGTATCGCTACCTGTTATTTGAATAATTGTATAGTTTTAACCATTATTATACCTAACACACGCGGACTCGGCAGTCTTCCAAGACCAAGTCATCGAACGTCGTTAGCCGATCCAGTCCCAAATCGGTAAAAATGTTCAAAACTTGTAACTGGCTCTCCGGTAAATCTATGGTGATGGTTGATAAACAGAATATTAATGAAATTTCAGAAGTGTTGTGTCTATGTAACATTTATTCTAACCATAAATTGCGAGTTTTCGAAGCCAAATTTTATGCAAGACGCGCGGCCGGGGTGCCAACCGCCTTTGACATGTTGGCTTCCGCCAACTACGGCGGTCTGCGCGCGGCAGTGATGTTACGTCGTAACTAAATCTATAAATTATATTCCGCCTGGTAGATGTAATTCGGGCACCGTTAAAACTGTTTATACATCATTGAAATGGTAATATAAAATTTAGTAAAAACATGCGTTTGTTTGTTCGTGATCAATTGAATATATCTTCGTTTGTAAAATACAGAACTTTGTTAATATTGAAGTTCATAGAGATTGAACAAAATAATATCATATTATATTATAGTTTATTATGATTTTTTTTACATTTCCTGGCTTTGAATTGGTCGGGTTCATGATGGTTGAGTGGCATCTTCAATGACAAACTAAAATTTTACAGCAGTGTTATATGTTTTATATATATATATATATATAAAACAATATTAAACAAAAACAGTTTTTGCAACATTATAACAAATAGCAAGGAAAACAATTGTCTCATTCCTATCATCGTAATAATTATTTGTTATTAATAAAAGCGTTCATATCAGCATCACTAAAATATTGGTATACATCATGTAACGTGTCTATATTTAATATTCGTGATGAATATGTATATATAGTAACAATAATTGACCGAACAAAATAGTTGCAAATATAATTTTGCAATTTCAAAATTGGCAGATTAAATCAAATTGTGTCTTTGATCATAAGTCACTCAGATGTACACTCAGATGTACATGCAACGAAACAGCAGGAACATAAAATAAGACAGACTTTTTTATGTTTTTTTTCCGAAGCTTCGAATCCCTCTGACAACCACTCGGACAAGTGAACATTTTGGCGGACAAGTAGATTTCAAAACTTACCGGTACTTGTCCGGTGGACAAGTGAATATTCTGGCTTATTTCTATCGCTGGTATGAATCCATGACCCATAAGTTTTATGAGTACGAGTACTTCAAAAATGTACTCGAGTACACGAGTACCGAGTACTTCGGCCCCAGGTCTGAGTAGAACTTTATAAAATATTACCATGAAGACCCCCTTTAAATTATCATAAATTGTGAAAAAGCAACTCTACACTAATTTTACACGCTCCATTAGTTCATACACAAAAATCAACCAATGCCAAACTCATCAAATTATCCCATTATCATAATATATTACAGGTTGTAATTAAAATGGTCCCTATCATTTAGCAGCACAGTGTATTTGAACACTGGCCCATACTGCCATGCACCAATACATTGGGCATTTATTGGGCATTATACGGTAGACTGTGCACAGGAATATTACAATGCAGATGTTGGTCATATGTCGCATGGTGCTGCTAGCGCCGTAGCTGAAAATAGAACCTACAGAAGGGAGAGGCAGGATTATGGTGTCAATCTCCTTCTCTGTAATGAAACAATGTGTGAAGTAGCACAGGGGGGCTTTGTTAAATAATGCTGTGAGTCTGAGATTATGTCTCGACATTAACATAATTCATTACTCCATTAACACCAAAACAAGCCAACGTGAGTATCTTTCAATTGGGTGCATTTGTGTTGTAGCACGAGTCAAGTCAATGAATAAATGCAACATCATTTATGTGTGGTGGCCATTCATTGTGATTGATCTGTCTCTGACATTTGGGTCCTCCATCTTAGATTTATGGAGATCCTCTCGGTTTTAAAAGGAACAACTAGTACTGCCAGTATGTACTACAGAGTGCCGTTTTACAATATGAAGACATGTTAATACTCACAAGTCACCATAACAAAGTAGCACACTTGCAATGTCATCAATCTTAAAAATACATAAATTTAGAGGGAGGGAGGGAGGGAGAGAGAGACAGAGAGAGCGATCTACATATACTTTCAGAATAATTCTGCCTTATAACGCTAGACACCCCAGCTGAAAACACCCATCATGTTTTTCAGCCAGAATATGGTAGCACTGTATGTTTACTATCATATCAATTCCACTGTGACTCGTGTAACTTACAGTTTTGCCCATTTCAGAAACTAAAAATTAAACTATAATATAATATAAAAGATACATTGAACAAATTCTGGCATCATTAAATATCTACGATAAGTGTATTAAATTTCCACCATCACTGTTACTAAGCGAAGTTGTGAAATGTTTGGGTGGGGCGAAAGGACTATTCTTTTTCCCACCTTACCCGTCAATAAAAGTGATTTAGAGATATGTAATTGTTATAAAAGTTACCTTTATTGGTAGTAAACATACAAAAACATGTTTTGAGAATTTTTGTAAAAAAACACCGTTCTAGCTGCCATGCCTCCCCTTCTGGCAATGCAACACAACACTCACAAATTTTTACCTTAGAACTGTTTAACATTTTCCTATGGTAGTCTTCCAAGACATTATTACAAATGTGTTTGCATACTGCATGTTTTAGACTACAAAGTGAATTAAATTTATTCCCAAAAATGCTGGCGTTTATTTACAATGTCTTATTTCCACATAAAATACGATAAAGAAAATAGCTCACATATATTAACAATTTGTTTAATATGTGTATCAATGTTACACTATTTTAATACAGTAGTTAACAGGTACATGTATACAAACAGTCAATATAATTTGGCTACTGTCCTGAACTGCAACATTAAACCACATAGAACATCAAAATGACCAGATAACAAGATTTAACAAGATTGCCATCCAGAAAATTACTCTGGATGGCAGTTGGACAAGGAAGGCTTTTGGCTTATCGAGAGTCCAATACTTTTTATCTACATGTATCCCGCCTTTTTAAGGTGTGTGTCGATTTTATTTTTTAAACATATTCACGCTACTAGCACCAACACAATCAGGAGATAATCTGTTCCATTCATTTACAGTCCTTTGTGAGAATGAGAACTTTCTTATATCTAATCTACACTGCTCCTTTACTAATGTAGCTTCATGTCCTCTGGTCCTTCTATCTTTCTTAACTGAGAAAAAAATGTTTCTATCAATATTTTCATAACCATTCAATATTTTAAACACTTCTATGTGATCTCCTCTCAATCTCCTGGTCTCTAGTGTTGTTAAACCACATTCTTTTAGGCGTATTTCGTAACTAAGATCCCTCAGATTTGGTATCATTTTAGTCGCTCTCCTCTGTACTCTTTCTAGCATATCTATGTCCTTCTTGCGATATGGCCTCCATGCTTGTATACAATATTCTAAATGAGGCCTCACTATTGTTTTGTACAGCGGTACTATTAATTCTTTTTTCTTATACGCTATATTTCGCCTAATTAATCCAAGGATTTGATTTCCCTTTGACGCTGCAATTCCGCACTGCTCTGAAACCTTCATATCAGCACTAATGGTTAACCCTAAGTCCTTTTCTTTTACAGTAGTACTTAGAACAGTACCCCCCATTTTATATTTTACCTCTTCATTCCCATGACCTGTGTGGAGGCATTTACATTTCCCAAAATTGAACAGCATTTGCCATTTTTCAGACCATTTGATCAACCTATCAAGATCATCTTGTAAATGCTGTCTGTCTCCATCACTTTTAATCCTTCTAAACACTTTTGTATCATCCGCAAATTTTAACACCTTGCTTGTTATATCATCGTCCAAATCGTTGATATATATTAAGAATAATATAGGTCCTAGTACTGATCCCTGTGGTACCCCACTCAATACCGATTTCCAGTTTGAAGCCTCCCCATCAACTACTACACGTTGTCTTCTGCCATTCAGCCATTTTTCTATCCAGTTTATTATACCATTTCCTATGCCATGGGCCTTTAGCTTAAGGAGTAATCTTTGATGTGGTACTTTGTCGAAAGCTTTTTGAAAATCTAAATAGATGATATCTACTGGTGATCCCTCATCTACCCACCTAGTGATGTCTTCCAAAAAACATAACATATTTGTTAAGCATGACCTCGCTTTTAAAAACCCATGTTGAGATGGGTTTATCAAGTTATGTTTAACAAGAAAATCCACCATGTGATCTTTAATTAGTCTTTCTAATAATTTGCAAATCACTGATGTTAAACTCACTGGTCTATAGTTCTCTGACTTGTTTCTCGAACCTTTTTTAAATAACGGTATAATGTTTGCCTCTTTCCATTCTAAAGGAACCACTCCCTCTTCTAATGACAAATTGAAAACTGTTGCAAGCGGTGCGCTAATTTGTTCGACAATTTCCAATAGTAGTTTGGGCGGAATCCCGTCCACTCCAGGTGATTTATTATCCTTCATAGCCCTTATTTTCTTAGCTACCATTTCCGAGGTTACAACTAACTGTCCTAAATAGTCTGAATCTGCCCCCTTGAACTTAGCCTCTGGTACTGGCAGTGAACTAATATCTTCCCTGGTAAACACTGAACTAAAATACTCATTCAGGTCTTCTGCCATTAAGAATCCCTCTGATATTGTATTTCCAGCACTATCTTCTAGAGGACCGACCTTATCCTGAACTTTCTGTTTGCTTCGAATATACGCATAAAAACTCTTACTGTCATGTTTTATATTACTAGCTAATTTTGTTTCATAGCTTCTCTTTGAATTTCAAATTTCAGCTGTAGCTTGATTAAGTGCTTCTTTATAAATGTTGTAGTCTTCATCATTTCCAGTACATCTATATGACTTCCACATCATTTGTTTATACTTAATTTTTCTAATGGCTTCTTTCGATAAGTGTTTCTTTTTAGACCGTTTCCCTTGTTTTTTGAAAGGTACAAATTTATCGACTATGCACTTAATTTCACTATTTAAGATATTCCAGCATTCGGTTGCTGTCTTATTCTTCAGTGTGTTATTCCAGTCTATCTTTGCTAAATATTTCCTCATGTCCTTCCTTTGTGGAAATTTCTCCTATACTGCTTTTTACTATTCCTTTCTGATTTTACTTTGATGGTAAAATGTATCTGGTTGTGATCACTACTCCCCAGTGGCTCACATATCTTGACATTGTCAACTAATTCTTTCTGTGAGGACAAAACTAAGTCTAACACATTCTCTCCCCTGGTTGGTTCTAGCACATGTTGAGAAAGGAAACTATCTTGTACTAAAACTAAAAACTTGTGGTCCTCACTCCCCATACTCTGTAGAGATTTCCATTGTATATGCCCATGGTTAAAGTCCCCCATAATAATACAGTTCCGTTTGCTTACTTCCCTTATAGCGTTTTGTATTTTTCCATTCTCTTCTATGCTTATGTTTGGACTTCGATAAACTAACCCAACTGTTAACGTTGAGTTTCCTGTAACTATGTTACACCAAACAGCTTCTTTGCAATCTGCTTCTCTTTCTAATTTTATTTCATAAGCCTGGATAGATTCTTTAATATATAAAATAACTCCACCTCCCCTTCTTCCTATTCTATCTTTCCTAAACATTACATATCCTGTTAGTCCCAATTCGGCATCTGATATATCAGTGGTGGCCCACGATTCGGTTATACCTATTATGTGAGGGTCAATATCTTCTACCATAATGTTTAGTTCACTTCTTTTGTTTACTATGCTCCTTGCATTTAAACAAATGCATTTATATCCTGATTCAGAACAGTTTTCCAGGCTGTTCTTTGCCGATTTATTTCTGCTGTCTTTATCTATGCCTCCAGTTTCAGGCTTCTTTGTGAATCCCCCTGCGAATCTAGTTTAAATAGGTGCAGCCTGTCCCACTGTCAACAGATTGCAGCAAGTTCTCTGAGAAAACTGCTGCCCCCTTTCCACTTAGATGTAGGCCATCTCTCATGTACATATCTTCCCTCCCAACAAAGTATCCCCATAAATCTACGAATCCCACCCCCTCTTCTTTACACATCTGCTCAACTAGTGCGTTGATCGCCATCCTCTTGCAGTTTCTATATGTCGGCCCCCTTCCTCCCATTACTGGCAAAATTCCTGAGAGGATAATCTGTTCTACTCTTGTCTTCTTTAACTTCTTCACTGTCTGTACTTCTGAACTATCCCAGTTGTTCCCTCCCTCTCTGCGTTATTTGTCCCTACATGTACTAGTATAGACCCTCCCTTGCCATGCCCCAGTACCTTCTCTACCCTTTCAGTTACATGTTCTATCCTAGCCCCCGGTAGATAAACAACGACGTCCTCCCCCTCGCTTAGAGTCTTATCTGTCTTTCTCATAATCGAATCGCCCATAAACACCCTCTCTTTCCTCATTGCCCCCTCAATCACTGCCTCAGTGTAGCTCTTTCTACGGTTTGCATCTGTCTGGTTGTAATCTTGTTCCCCTGTCTTCTGCTCTCCCGTCACAATCTCGTCCGTTCCATTCTTTCCTGACGCTGTTTCTCTTGTCACCTTTCTTCCTGTCATCGTCCCTCCCGACTTCTCTTCTGTCACATGTACTCTCACTTCCTTTCTTCCCATCATCTTTCCTCCCATTGCATTTCCTTCTCTCCTCTCCCGTCTCTTTTTCCCTCCTACCTCTTTCTCTACGGTCACTTTCTCTCCTGCCACCTTCACACCTGTCACATTTCCTGCCGTCGATCCTCCACTTTCTTCCCCTCTGATCACCTTCCTTCCTCTCAGTCTCCTTTCCTCGGTCTTGTTGCCACTACTCTGCTCCTTCAGTTTCACAGTATTCCCAACTTTATCCCTGTCGTCTCTCTCCATTCCGTCTGTCTCCTTGCTGATTCTCATCTCCATCCCCTTCACAATATCTACTATAATATTATAAATAATATTATAGTATGCCAAAACAATATTTCCACTGAATCTACTTTGTTGAATGTTAAGTTTTTTCGTGTTCTCTATTATTATTCTGTGCAGGAGCTCAACGGTGGTTTAACAATGCTCATAATAGCTGCAGACATTTGATCAAGTTACTTCCATTTCCTAAAGTGAAACTACCTTTTTGTTGGGCTTGTTTTTATGACAACTTGTCTGCCAAAACCAGAGTTATATAAAGCTCTTGTTTGGTTTATATACTAAATGACCTTATGAATGTTTTGTTTTACTTGCAACGGGTGGCTGTGTCGGCCTTTGTATAAGTTACTTGAGAAAAGTACTTTTAGGTTTACTTCATGTACATTTGTTTACTTTTTGTACTTCACGTATTTTAAGTTGAGTAGCTTTTTGTTAGTTACTTGTATTTTTACTCAAGTACAAAATAAAACTACTTCTACCGGCTCTGGCCAAAACCTATATATATATATCTATGCACAAATGTAATATCTTGTATGCATTCATTGCAGTTGCTGTTGTCAACACATTAGCATTCATATTGCACTTGACCTTAATTATGGTTCACGTTAGAAATAACACATAATTGTGCATAACCGCAATCTACTTGACTCCACCTTGCATATGGAGCACGCATTAACAGGCGACTTGCTGCAGGTCATAATGATTTTATTGCGGTGGCCGTGCATATGCGACTGTACGCAGTTGCTGTTTTGCTATTCATAGCCGAAATCACACATTACCAGTATTGCACGCACTATAAATCACAGTGATATGCTTCTAATTTAGGATGCACTGCCTGCAGTTATAGGGTCAATTCTGTTTTATAGTGCGTCACAAATTTTTTTTTTTAAATCCACCTTAAAAAATACTAAGGAAAAAAATTATTATAATTTGTTTTAGCAATTTTATTTGCACTTGACATCATGTGTGCACAATCATATTTGATATTATTAAAAATTCGTTATTGTTCATTCAATGCTATTCGAACAAGTCATGTTCATTGGTTCATATCTGCTGCAGAAACATATCAACATTCAAAAATCAATCCCAATTCCAGAATGGAATACACCACATGCGTGTATCACTGGAAATCTGTGGAATGTGATGCTATTTACAAATAAATGCATACATATATTAACAACATCTGAGGGAAAACAATATATGTTAATTATAAAAAGCATAAGCAAGCAAAATGGACTCTGTTGCCCAAAGGTCTCTGATTTTAAAATGAAATAATATAACCTGACAAGGCAAACATTATTAATCAATGACGCAAGACAAGCTGTTAAATGATGGATGATTTTAATCACAAATTTAATAACTTTAGTAGAATAACTGAATTGATAAATATATAAACTAGGAAAAATGCCCATCATCTGATGGGATGCCTTGGTAGATGACAGTCGTGAAAGACGTCACTTAGACAACACACATCATAGGTAAATAAACATTGTTTGCGCAAAATGATAAAGGTCGGAGAGAATGTGAAGTTCACGTCCATCGATAGGCCCAAATAATATTCAAATTGCTATGCTATTGGCATGAGGGTACACATAATCATTATTGTGTCAGCCTCATGTTGCCCAGTTTATAACACATTTTTCCCAAGAATCTGCCACGTGCGCGTGGTTCCTGTGATTGTAAAGTTACATTTTAGGCCTACGTATCAAGCTCACATAAGTCACATTACGTTTTACGTTCCAAACAACTGGTTTACGTTTGACAGTCAGAAACCCAACCATGACTGACGTATTTCAGGTCTTATCAGGTCTTTGTAAGCTATTTCTTTGATTTTCTTATATCCTATTTTGATGTTCTGTCTAAGAATACTTAGGATATTGTTGTCTTGTTTTCTGTGTCATTGATGTGAGTGCTCCATGTGTTGTTGCTTGTGATGCCTAGGTATGTCATCCGGTTAACATTCATGAGGGTATGTCCATGCAGTTGGTATGATGCTTCCACTCAAATTCACTGCCTGCTTTTTGTACTCGGGATGGAACACTTCTGTTGGTGCCTTGGTGGAAGGAGATTAACCACAGCTCCTCCAAATGGGAGAGAGCATCAATAATCAAAATCCCTCTGTACATAGTTGTTCTTCTTTTTGGGGGATAGCACTTTGTTATCTGCAAACATGCAGATTTGTTATGTTATACCCTCAGAGGTCATTAACATAAAATGAAGGTAGGTTCAAGTAATGAGCCTTGGGGGGTTTCCTGAGAAAACAGACATGAAAGTAGAAAAGCCTTGGAAAAGTCCATCATTACTACCTCTCCTACACACCTCTCTCCAGAGTTGCTGTAATTTCATCAATGAAGCATTATAGTTGGGTTTCATGTGAATGTTCTAGTACCAGAGAAACTGTTGACAATAATACAACACCAGAAGCCTAATTGCCACATGACTGACATTCAGTAATTTAGCTAGCAAGTAATTAATATAATTAGAATGTTATGATATAAATGCCATTATGTTCATCATAAACATCAATGCAACATCTGACAGAAAGTCAGTTAATGGGGTGCTATAGAACCATAAAATTAGTGCATTGCAGCTTGTCTGTGGTGATGTATGATGGAAAAGTTTATGATATGGTCGTCTGTATATTTTATTTAAAGGTAAACAACCCAAATTAGCTGTGCTCCTAATTACACTAACACTAACCTTATTTCTTATGCAAGGGAGTACCTAGTGGGTAGACGCTGCTAATAATTTAGGAAGTAAAAGGTCATTCAAAATTTAATTGTAATTTTGTAATGTAATTCTGACTAATTTCAAAGGTATCACATTGTCATTGGAAAAAATATTTAACTGCCGGATTACCACGCCCCACATAAGGCACATTACATTTACAGTCAGACATTGAGACAGTCTTCGTTCCAATGACATGTTAGAGAGCTGTAGATAACTAGTATTAGTAGTAGCTTTTGTAGTTGTTTTTTTTCTTCTGTTTGTTCTGTTCTTTTGGGTCTGACACTGCCTTGTGCAGGGTTTATTAGTACGGTGTATTTTTTTCTATTTTGTAGAAGGTGGGTTTTTCTTTCCAAATGCCAGATCCTCAGAATAGTGGCAGAATAATCATATATTGATTGTGCCCACTTTAACGGAAGAAGAAATGCAATCCACTATAGAAAACTCCTTGAGTTAAATTTTTAATGCATCGATATTAAATGTTTTTACGCATATAACCACGGTTTCGATTTATCTGCCACTTCGCTGTAATGATATTAATCATCATGTCGCTGTTGAAAGGGTGTCATATGGACGGCTTTTCGCTATCGCGTAGCCGAACTGGCAAACACATGCCGAGGCCCAGACGAAAATGTGAAGCAAAAACAGTGCGTTACGTGTTAAACAACGCACAGATCAACACTTGCGCTGCGTTAAGTATTACGCTTAATTTGTGTGTTTGTGCATCACACAATAAGAAAATTAGTTACACCGTGCGTTTTACCTCAACTGGGAAGACATCGCAGACACTGGGAGACACAACCGAGACTTGTCAGCGTACGTCTTGCTTCACACTTGTCTACTTTTCTCTCGGAAACACCTCTTGAGCGGAGCTTTACTTCATGGTATTTCATAATTTACACCAACATGTGTTCTTTGGGGATAATCGGTTGCAGCTCACTTACCTGTGAATGTAGCCAGACCTTGCGAATGTGATTTCTTTTCGTTCGGTCAACCGCTACTAAATCGCTTGGGCAGGTAAAATGGCGTCTTTTTTACCTCTTCCCTAGCAAATGAATGAGCAGAGGATTATTTCCCAGCGTTCACCGCGATTGCTCGCCCATTTCGAGTCGTGGGTACGTCGTAAAACGCAACCGCTGAAACTGTGGTGTAGCAGCCGGGCACTTTGTTGACATAAATAACAATTGGTGCCAAACAAAATTTACTCTGAACACGTGGTGTTTGTTGATATTCTAGGTGACAAGCCACCCCTTGTTACAAACCGACTATCTTCTGAGGCAAATTCGTATCGTTGAACGAGCTAACGCTTACCAGTTAGTTAATTTGAATGTCATACCAATAAATACAGCAAGGATATAAAATAATACCGGCACCAGACAATTATAAAAGCCACAATTAAGAAATTATCTCAAAGTCCTTATCGTGGACAATAACAATTGGTGAGGTCGATTGGAGCTATGCCAAACTATTGCAGATTGTGGTATACCAACACATGAGTTATCACATAGCATACGCACTATTCTTTTGAATACACTTTAGATACATTTATTATGAAAACTAAACTTATAGAGTTTTAAAGTGTATTAAATAAAATAGTGCATATGCTGTGATAACTCATGCGTTGGTATACCACAATCTGCAATGATGTGATGGTACATTAAAAGGTATGAACTTTAGAAAAGCAAAAGGTGCACCTAATTACAGAAAATGTATTCATGTCAGGTCACTGGATGACTTTATTGGCAGGTGATTAATGGTTTATTGTAGTGATCATGTACATGCACAAACTCTAAATTTCACTTGATGTGGACATCATATATACTGTTTTTATTTTGGTAAATAATTATAATTTCATTAATATTGTCTTCCTCTCATCTCACTTTTTTATTAATAAACCTGATTGCTCCCTTTCTATGGACACTACACTACCTGCTGCACTATTACATTTTCTCAGACCATGTGTGGAAGCTAGAGGCCAAGTCAAAGTACTGTAATTGGTTTTGACATCAATTCATACAGTCGTAATAAAATAACCAACATGATCTACAGTTTCACTGTTTTCAACAGCTCACTGGTTAGAATAGACATAACATATTCCCTGTTACAGTAGCATTACTCATTCGGACTGCCTCACTGGCAATTTCACAAGAGTACTTTGGATGTATCCCTTTAGGAGTATATTTTTCTGTGTTGATATTACGACTGTATCAATGAAGACTTTGTAAGGGTACCTGAGGTGTATCTATTTCTATCTGAATGCATCAGTGAAGGTTTCACAAGAGTATTTTAGGTGTGTACATTTCTTTGCAGTGATACAGTAACTGCACCATTGACAGCATCACAAGACTTACACACAATATGTCGGATGATACGTTGCCTCATTTATGGTTTCACAACAGTACTTCAGGTGTATCACTTTGATCTAATGATACTATTGACAGCATCACGGACAGTTTCATGATTTCAGGTGTATTGCTTTCAGTCTGATGAGAGTATGGTAGTGATTACAAGACAAAAAGAGCAATAAAACATAAAACAAAGTTTTTGTGTACTCCGATTGTACAAAGACATTCTTAGAAGTCTCAATGTATATTTTCCATAAGATGAGACTCACAAGGCAAGTACAGGAAGCAATTTTGTTGTTGTTCAAACATATACATAATAAATGCAAGCAATACCACTGGACTTCACGCATAAACAAACACATAAAAGATATGTACATATTAAATAATAGACATATACTATACACAACCACAATTCAGTCTTAACTACTACACACTTTGCTTATACATGATATTAAAACATGCCCACAACAAAATAATCTGTTATAATTATCTTACATAATCTGTCTAAAATAACAATTTATTTAATCACTTTAAGTTACCAGACATGTGTGAAAGTAGTTCGAGCAATCATGATTCAATTCTTCTCTGGATTATGCAAGTGAGTGTCTGACAATAATGTTTTGATGGGCACATATTCTCTATATCTATGTAATGAAACTCGGCACAAGATTATTAAATGGTGTAAGGGGGACATATCTTGGAGATTCTCGAAGGCCAGAACAACATAGGGGACACAGACAAGGATATTAAAAACTTAGACCGCTTTTATATCATATATATAGGCAGGCCCATAGCCAGGATTGTGAAATTTTCAAATTTACCTGTTGTCATTTTTATTAACCTGTTCTGCACAAAACCATGTTACACATGTATCAGTGGTTAATTGGGAGGAGCCAAAAGAATATCCGCGATGTGCATTTACCAAGATAATGTATATAGAAACAATACCATCACATATGTATAATGCTTATAATTTGAACTATAGTTTATACTTACATATTACATATTCAAAGATAACAGTTAAAACCATAGCCATCTGTTTGTAAATACTTGCCAGCAATGATCATAACATTGACAAGCCATTTGCATATATACCTGCATGCATTAAAGTTGTAAAAAATCAAGTTCTAATTTAGTCATACCATAACACAGGTTGATTACAAGTTGACACTGATAATTATAAAGGCAGATGAAATTACAGACATACTTAATTTGTTTAATGAAAACAAGTGGTCTCACTTATTGACTATCGTGAGTGAATATATAAAACATGGACTCCGACTGGTGAGTCAGTGACATTCTCCGCCATCCTCTGACAGAAAAAATACCCTAATGTATACATGCTTTACATTTGGTGAAAGTATGCGGTAGGCCTATACCACTATCTGTATAAGCCTGCCAGTAACTTCACTATCAAAATACTATTCGCCATAATTTCCAAGTCCTAAATGACATCACTATGTTTGGCAGCACACACATTGTGTCTTCAGCAAATGAATGGATAATTAGGTCTAGACTTAGGATATAACTGTATCGTGGTCATCCCATGGAAGTAGATGTCAATGTTAAATTTAGCTGCCGTGAAAGATTAACCAATATTTATGATGGATGCAAACATTTGAAGAGTGATAAAGATAAAAAACAAGTGAAAAAAATAATGCATGTCGTAGTTGTCGCGCCTACGAGTTTGGCTTGCGACTAAAATCGTAGACTTGTTTTATAACAATGCAAACATTGTTTTGACTGTTGTTGGGAAAATCAAATCAAATTATGATCTAATGCAGAATCATAGTATTTGAAAAACTAAAATCCCATTATCAAAAGAGCAAAGCCTCGTTATTTGAATAAGAATTTTATTAACGATTTTCCTAAAACCTATTCACAATAATGGGACATACGGTCTCTGGCTAAGGGCCTGCATAGTTAACTCCAAACACAAGTGCTGTGGATAAGTTGTTTCCAACAAAACTCGTCTTTTGGTTTGCCAAGATATTTTTTTAATGACCAATCTTCTGAATGTACGGGTGTATATCTGATTACACCTAAAAATAAACACATATGTATAGATATAGTTGTGTATGTGTGTGGTGTGTGTGTGGTGTGTGTGTGCGTGCGTGTGTGTGGTGTGTGTTGTGTGTGTGGTGTGTGTGGTGTGTGTGGTATGTGTGGTGTGTGTGGTGTGTGTGGTGTGTGTGTGGTGTGTATGTGTGCGTGTGTATGTGTGTGCGTGTGTATGTGACACTGTGTGTATGTGACACTGTGTGTGTGTGGTGTGTGTGCATGCATGCATGCGTGTGTGAGGTGTGTGTGTGTGTGTGACACTGAGTGTGGTGTGTGTGTGGTGTGTGTGTGTGGTGTGTGTGTGATGTGTGTGTGGTGTGTGTGTGTGGTGTGTGTGTATGTGCGTGCATGCATGCATGTATGAGTGTACCTGCATGTGTGTGTGTGTGTGCGTGTGCGCGTGTGCGCGTGTGCGCGTGTGCGGTGTGTGTGTGTGTGTATGCATGTGTGCGTGCGTGCGGTGTGTGTGTGTGCGTGTGTGTATGCATGTGTGCGTGCATGTGTGTGTATGCATGTGTGCGTGCGTGCGGTGGGTGGGTGTGCATACGTGTTGTGTGGAAGATGCATTATGATGGTTAAATTAATTTATGCATAAAAGTTAACTTATGGATGACAAACTAAATTATGACACATGCTAGTGTAGTTAAAATATAACATACATCCATTGAATTATTCTATCTCTGAAACACCCGTAGGTTTGAGCTTAGCTTAACCATCTTAGACGATCTAACACTGAGGAAAGGAATTTTATACCACATGCATACTATTGCATTGATAAACACAGTTTTACAATTAACAACAATACAACTTAATTTATAAAAGGAACTGCGAATTCATATCAACTCCTGGATAACATATAATGAAGTATAATTTACATATATAAAT
This sequence comes from Escarpia spicata, assembly GCA_963995525.1. NCBI lineage: Eukaryota > Metazoa > Annelida > Polychaeta > Sabellida > Siboglinidae > Escarpia > Escarpia spicata. The sequence continues at coordinate 12,033,333 of OZ023210.1, forward strand.
AGTAACAATGGTACTTCACATTTTTAAGTACATGTAACATCACGCTGACTTTCCTAATGTGGCCAGTCACAAAAACAAAACTACTACCCCGCAACACCAGACGCTCAGGGAGTCTCAAATTGTAGATGTAAACATAAACGATACGATTGTTTGGTATGACAAGCAAAATCAGGAAAAAAACACAATAATGTCCATCGACACAATATACAACCACAACAATGTACGACCACTGCTAAAAGATAACTTCCCAATTTGGGAAAAAGCTGGCAGCGGACAATTTCTGCAAGGACAATAACTTTTTCTCAGCGGTGCTCAAAAGCAAGTGATCTATATTTAGACAAAAATCCAATTTAATAAGCCACCAACCAAAATCACGGCAAACTTAACACGTTCACTGGATTTGCGACGGAATTTGCTTCCATGCAGAAGTTGACCCCAATACCATCTCTTGTTGGCACCAGCACAGTTCAACGCTCATTCTATCAGGTTGAATACTTCTGTGTGGAAGTCTGCCGAAAACTCAGGCTTGCCTTTGATCATTCCCAGCATGCATCGGTGCTCGACACTGAGTTCACGTAGACTTGAGATAACCATGAGTAGGCGGGGAAAGAGTCCGTTCTCGGTTGGGTGATTGCTGGCAATCTCAGCCTGAAGAGCCTGGATGAGTGTCTCTTGTAGCTTGCTCACAGTTTCATGATTCTTCAGGCCATGGCGATCTGGTTAAGGCAAGGACATGCTTAGAGTTAACATAGAATTAATATATATAATTAACATATAATTAATGACTCTTCCTCTAATCAAAACTTTGTCAGGCCTGATGATCTGGGTAAGGCAAGGTGTGCTTGGAGTTAACATAAAATTAATGATTCTTTATGGCATGGCAATCTTGGTAAGGCAAGGACATGCTTAGAGTTAACATAGAATTAACCATTCTTCAGGCCATGGCAATCTGGGTAAGGCAAGGACATGCTTAGATTTAACATGAAATTAACAACTCTTTAGGCCATGGCAATCTGGGTAAGGCAAATGTGCTCTGAGTTAACATAGAATTAATGATTTTTTAGGCCGTTGCAATCTGGGTAAGGCAAGGACGCGCTTAGAGTTAACATAGAATCAATGATTCTTCAGGCCGTGGCAATCTGGGTAAGGTAAGGTCATGCTTAGAGTTGACAGAATTAACACATTTTCAATCCATGGCAATATGGGCATGGTGACAGCTTAGAGTTAAAACACATTTAGTTACTCTTCAATACATGGTGAACTGGGAATTGTAATGACATTAGACTTTATTTACAAGTACGGTGTGGAGGACAATGCAAGCACATTTTTGAAATGGACCACTGCCATGTAATAAATTGTCAGCCATTTTCATTTTCATTTTTTCTACTTTTCAAAGTTACACCTGCCAAATACAATTACTACATCAATAAAAATCATCCCGTTTAAATTATATTCGTTCTTGAAAGTCTTCTAGCAAAATGGTAGAGAAGAACATTAATTCAAATGCAGCTTAATAGTTGTTAACACATATTTAAATACTAAAATCTATAGTTACAGTCGAACCTCGCTTTACAGTCACCTCAGTAATGCAGCCACCTCACAATCAAGGTCACACTAGGATAGTCCTGCTAAAACAGTCACCTTGCAATTCAGGTCACTTCTGCCCAGTGCAAAGAGTGATATTAACAGCAAGGTTCCAGCTTAATAGACACACTTAAAGTGGCACTGTAAGCATGGACGCGAAACACAACAAAGTGCTGCCACCTACCGGGCGTGATGAGCATTAGAGCGGAGAAGAGGGCGAGTTCATCGTGCGTCAGATTGAAGGTAGTGATTCGGATGGAGAAGTTGAAGAGTAGTTCGATGAAGTTCTCGCCAAGCAGGAAGCTCGCCTTGAGCTGGTCGCGCGTCACTGTACACCCGCTCGGCATTGACAGGTACATGATGTCTGCGGCACCATCTATGAACGCCGCATGAACCACACAAGCCACCTGGTGGAGAAGTGTCAAAAATACATTTCACCAGCGAGTTCTGTTGTTGTTCATTTCATGTTACACTGTAGGGCATTCGACTAAAACAAAGATGACGATCCATAAGGCATCAAGTGCTGCAAAAATATCATGAGTTATACAGTAGAGACTTAACTAGTACTCTAGGAAAACTACTTAATACTGTACGTCTCTGTTGGAAGGGTTATATGAGCATTGAAAATTAGTCTCGAGAAGGTGCCTCTTAACCATCGGAGTGTCTCGGGCCGAAATTCGGCCCAACCATACCTGCCTTTGTTGTAACAACTTTAATTTCCTTCAAGCGCAACAAACATGCAAACTTTGGAATCTATGGATAGCTGACAGATTTTTTGAGATTGTGTATATTTAATTATGAGCAGATTCAATGACAGCTACTCACAATCTAGCTTAGAAAACACGTGACGCGGTTGACGCCCACATTTTGGTGATTTTACTACATCCTGCGTACTGAATTTATGCATCCATTCATAAAGTCTAGACCCCCACACATGCGGTATCGATGGAAAGCTCTGTCATTGGCCGATCTGCCAAAAATTACATCAGTGGGCCGACTTAATACAGAGAATCAGAACAATGGTTTCAAATGTGGCATCATCAGCCCTCCAAAGCGAAAGTCAAAAACAAAATGGCGTTCTTACAGGCTTTGTAAGTACAACAAATTCCAATAATCCAAAACAAATTTGGATGTGGATGGGTGGGTGAAGGGTTCATTTGGAAAAAATTGGAAAGATTCTTCCACTGCTGACAAAGACCAGCACATGTGACTTGTGCACAGAGAAAAAAGAAACGCACACACGGCAGCAACAATGACACACATAGTCACCTGCAAAAGTGAGAAAGCTGTATACAGCATGCAGTGTTTAAACAATTCCCTTTGACCTCACTACTTGCTCAAACACAAGAAGGACACAGGCTACATGCAGAAGAAAAAATTAGTTACTCCACAGAACACGAAATGTGGACAAATTCTGCTCTTTACATACATTTTCAGTTGTGCCTGTAAACGTGTAGTTAGTTGTTGATATAATAAACCAGTTGTAATTCACTGACATGTAATATGTTCTGACCATTCTTTTCTATAGAAAGAATTGGGAACCTGTCTCTATATACCCCGGTAATTATTTTTAGCAACTCCGTCACTTGAAGGCATAGATACATGTCAATGTATCACTGCAATTTGTAGGCCTTTCAACATTTTGTTTTGATGGTGTGGGTGGGTTTCATCGTTCCTATTCCTATCCTAATTTTTTTGTATTGGAATTTTTATTTTATTTACAAAGCCCCTTAACAGATTCATTTTTGTGTTATTTGGCTGCTAACATATATGGCTACATTTGTTCCCCGGATGTAGAGTGTACAGCCACTCAGTAATTATCTGACAGCACAATGAAATGTTTGTTTTTTCTATAAAAAAGTTATGAAGTTGAGGTAGTAATATCCCCATGATTTTAGTACCTGATCTAGTTATTATAATTTTATCACAATACAATAAAGCATTCCTTTAACAATAAAATGCTACCTCATTCATATTTAATTACAAATATTAGCAAAGATATGATTTTTATTAATACAGTATTCTACAGAGGATTTTCAGTGGTCACTTCTAGGGTTAATAGGCACATTGAACTGCCCTGTTCCTCAATTTTAATAAAATGTTGATAATGCTAAGAATGTTGTGCCTTTATTGATTACACTGATTATAAGATTTAAAATGATACATCTTTGCTGAAACATGTTCAGCAGTTATTGCTATAAAAGAAAGTAAAACTTTACAAAAGCAACATCAGGTTTTAAAAATGTGAATATGTGACAAAACAATGCCCATGGCAACCACACATTTAGCATTAACAAATTATTTTATTAGTTTGGGATTCTTTGTCAAGGAAAACGAACTGAATATTAAAAGTATTTTACCTTACATATACCTTAATCATGAGGTATGCATTTCTGCCAAAATCACTAATTGTTCAAATAGTAAGCAGTTGCAACTGACACTTATTGCGGATATTCTCACCACACCTGCAAATACCTCTGGAGTTGGATGTTCCCACATTAATAATCACTATCCCTGGCCGATTCCGGGTATCAGAACTTCACTTTAAAAAAGACAGAATTGTGTCGCCGCTCAACGTGAACACCTACCTCAAAAGCTCCCCCTTTCACCAGACACAACTGGTCGTCGATGCCGAGCTGCAGAAAGCCAGGAATCCTCTTTGAGAAGTGAATCACGTTCGTGACAACCTCGCTGAACCTTGTGCGGAACCTCTGCCAGTAGAGGTCAGCCCGAGTCAGACCACCAACAGCAGGTGTGCCCATCACGACCTTTCATCAAAGCTCAAGTCAGGATTTGTGCGAGTCGCTGATTGGCTATTATTCTGACTAGCAAAAATGCCCATCTATCAGCTCCAGCTATACACACACGCAGAATACCAGAGTATTTATAATTTGTGCTTCTTATGTACTAAATTGGAAGATTCGTGCTTGTTATGTAGTGAATTGGAAGTTTTTCATGTTAACGCAAGTTATATAAAACGGCCCCAACTGATTGGCGGTCCTTGCAGGACAAATGTAGACAATGCAACTAACACTAGGAGTAAGTCATTTACATCCAGTTAATGTATGATACAAATCTTACAACAAGTAAGAACACTTGACCGACAGGAATTTTGAAAATATAAAGTGTAATTTTTCTTCTGAGGGGTCATAGATAATACCCAGAAAGTTTGGCATCTGCGATGAAAAGCGTCTAGGAGGAAAACGTAAACATACACACTGGATCCACCCGAGTTACAAATTACCCTTGCTCGTCGCTCTCTAAGGCTGTTTATAAAAACGATTCTTAAAATGCAACATTGCACGACACTGGACAAACTGAACAAAAATCGCAGTCGTAGGACACCAGTTTCAAGTTACAACTCACCTGCTCATTGCTAGTTCCCACATCAATCACAGGAGTGTTGATCTGTTCCGCTATGACTCGACTCATCACTGGCTTCACCTTGTCTGGTCCACCGTCAACGCTGTTATTCCGTCGCTTCAAATCTGCCAGCTGCGCTTGGATGTGCTCAAAGATTTCCCGGAAACCTTTGAGAATCGCTGCTGTCAAAGTCTCAACGTCTGGAAGTTCCTGGGACTTGGACGACTGTTCATCGGTTTTCACTGGCTCGAGCATCGGCATGATAACAGCAGCCAGTTCTGATGACGGTTTGGTTATCGTGCACAGATTTGACTTGCCTGGAAGCACCGACGAGCGTGCCTGCAGCGTTGTCATTACAGTCCGAGAGACAGCGGCTGAATCGAACATTTTCTGTATTTTAAGAGGAGGTGGTATGAGAGTGTTTGTCGTTGTCGGTTGTGAAACGACCGACTGTTGCCGTTTTTTCGGCAGAGACTGCTTAGGTGGTGTTAGTGGTTTCGCCATGGTGGTAGCGGTCACCATTGGCGGGATAAGAAGGGCTTGGCCATTCAGCTGTGGTCGTATCGTCGAGGTGAGCACATCGGCATTCTGAGGAACAATCTGCACCACTGGTGACGACGGTGCCACTTCAAGTAATTGTATCGGCAACGGTAGTGCACCGCAGTTGTTGCTCGTCGACTTGCTATGCTGCAGTATGATTGGTTGATTGCTGGTGCTTGGCGATACTACCTTCGCAAGTGGCTGGCCGAGCTTCGGCTGGCCAATAATTGGCGCCGGTGAAATCGTCAATGGAGACGGGATCGCCGCAATCATCTGCGGTGACACCTCAACACTAGATGGCGCCAAAGAAGCGGACTTTTTTGCACTCGCCGCGGCATCCGCTTGGGATTGCATCTGCAGAAGTAGCTTCACCATAGACCCACTGCCCTGGCTTTGCGAGGGCCGGATCTGACCCACGACTAACGGGGCTATACCCGCTTTACAGTCCACCGACTTTGCTACTTTCGCTGACGGAAGCACGATTGTCGTCATCGGCGCGGGCACAGACACCTCATAGATCATGCCATCGGGCATCTGAATGATCTGCTGTGGCTTGCGGTCTAAGCTGGTGGAGTCCGCCGGCTTGATGTGCTGGCCGACAGCTCGGAGTAGAGCAGGGAAGTTGTTGCCGACGGATGTCTCGGGGGACTTGAGACTGAGGAGGCCGTGTAGGGCCTGGGCCGTCTGAGAGTCCTCTATTGTACGCGTCGCCTCATTGATCATCTCTCGCATCTTCCGCGAACGACGACCGAGTTTTGCCGCTACAACAGCACATGTTGGATGTAGGAAAGCTTCATCTATGTATTACGTAAGTCTATCTCCTCCCAGGCGATGAGGTCAATTCTCCTCTGTTTTTTACCAGTGGTCTCTGATCATAAATCCATAGCCATGGGAATAAGTTTAAGTTCAAAATACTGGAATGGTGATAACCGATGCCCTTGGTTTGGTGCTCAATCGTTATACGTAATCTAGTAAGAAAATTGCCGTTATAAATTTGTGTAGCTCATAAGATAGAGATCATTATTTTATAATAGTAAGATTCCCCCCATTGCAATGCAAATATTTATTTCTACACTGCTTAGATAGATTATCATGTTGATGGTTTATTTTGTTTTTAATGTTTTCAATATTTATATAGTCTTGTATATATGTATAAATTGTCTCAATAACCTATAATAATATGCTATGGAAGTGATAATTTGGTAGCTTGTATGCAGCCCTATCCTCTACACAACTGTCTTCATGGGTAGTTCAGAAACCAAACAATCAATATAATTTGCGCAAATACGATACGTAATGTTCGTACTGGAGGTTAACAAAGATTACATAACCTTAAACAGCTGGTAACGGTTTGCACAACTATGAACATACGTAATTTGATTATTCATAGAAAGGGTAATAGTGGGTTGAATTTAAAAAAAAAAAAGAAGCATTACAGACCCTTCATGGAACCATAAATGAACATGTGAAAGGTGCCCAAGATGTACATCGTCTACAAGTGACGTAATGTACTTAGGGTAGATTGATTATAGTTAGATATCTAGCTTATAAAACAGAGTACGTGTGGGTTTTGTATGTCCGAGAATTTCTTCATCAGTTTCCTACTCACAGGACTGAAACTTTGTTAGTGTTCTTACGGTCAGGTGGTCACCTCGATAGTACGGCCTCCTCGCAACGGAGGTCACCTTAGGACAGTCACAAACTATTTTTGTAACAGACAGGCGCAGAAAATTTGTCCAGCTAATACAGTCACCTTGTTAGTGAGGTCACTCCCGAGGGTGACCTTAATAATGAGGTTTGACCATATGTTTGTACCTGATCGAGACATGCCGAGTGCGAGACACTTCTGTAGCCGGCAGTATTGACAGCGGTTGCGGGTCTGTACTGTGATGTCACAGTTCCTGTTGTAGTAACACTTCTTCCGACTCGGGTCACCAATGTCTTGTAGGGCGCGGCGGAAGAAACCCTGAAATCAGCACAGTGGGTTCAGGGGCAGTAAAAGTATTTAAGTTCTTATATAGTGCAGTATCCAGTCCTCTGGACTGCTCAAAGTGCTTTACACTTTACACCCTGGCAGACCTGTTCAATTGAACACCATCTCGACTTCCCATGTAGAGAGATTGCGATATGTACAAATTATACAACACATTTATGTGGTAGAATATGCGAGAAAAATTTACAAGTTGGTCTTACAAAAAATGACATTTATAAATCAGTTAAGTAAATTAGAATAACAAACACCAATTAGAAACACCAATTGCAGAAAACTAGTTTAAAAGAAAAGGCTGCACAAATGTGTGTACAAAATGTGTTTACATAAAATTGTGTTGCCAATGTTAAAGCATTTTAAAACAAATTCATAACATTTATCAGATATACTCAAGAATTTCATACATTAAAACAACAATCTGCATTTTAACACATTTACCACATAAAATTTACATTTAATAAATGTTAGAACAATGAAAAGTAAATTTTAATATAGCACAACTTTTAAGAAGATTTACTTACCTTGCACCCCTCACAAGCCAGCACGCCGTAATGAACCCCCGACGACCTATCGCCACAGACAAGGCAGCGTGGCACACGCAACGGCGCCCCATCACTAGTGACTTCTGGTGGTGACGGTATTACTGCAACAGCTTTCTGTTTGATCAAGGTCGGCTTCGCATTGATCGGTGCTATCGAGGAGGTGGCAAGCGATATTGTAGACGACGATGTCGCCCCCTTTGGGGCAAGTAGCTGACGCTGCATGGCGGAAGCGAGGGAGGCTGTGGAGACAATGACAGGGGAGAACCGGGGAAGTGTCGCCACCATGTTCTTCTCAGGAAGGGAGGTGACAGTCGGCGCGTTGGTGACGACATAGCCAGAATGGGATGGAAGTAACAGTCTGTGTCCTTGTTCGTCGACCGTCACAACCGTCATCTGGCAATACAAGGAGACATGTTACATGAGTTTTTCAAGGTAGAAAATGCATAATGCAACCAAACATAACAAGAGTAAAAAACAAACACAAAACACTAACATGATGATATAGTTAGGAAGATCATGTCTGAGGTATCCACAAGAAACTTGGATCAGAAATTCTTCTTAATAATAAATAATACAAATATGTATACAGCATCTTTTTCAGCCATGAACTGCTCTTTCGTAGGCTGATTTAGCACTTCGCAAATCAAATTCACTAATGTTTTAATTTGTAGTGCAGTCAGTTTTATTTAAAAAAATAACTTTTGCAAAAAACATCAAAAGAATCAACTTCAAATGTTGTTTATTCTAGTGGTGTACATTATGGATTTACATAATTCCTTGAAAACCCTGCAAAATGCATATATAAATATATATTAAAATGAAAACATTCATTTAATCATTATTTTAGTAACTGAAAATATTATATATATCTATGAGGCCAGAGCAAACCAGACTTACTATGATACACAAGTAATTTCACAATTTTCCACTGATCATCAGATCTGCTGAAAACTAGTCAAACCATCGTGCATACCTGCTCAGTGCTACCACTTGGTGGTGGCTCTTCGTAGACACTGTCCAAGTTTTCGATGTGCTTGTTCATCGCCATAATCTTGACATGCTTGACGGTCCCATCGGAGTTGGTTTCAAAGTTGACGGTGTCACCATGTTCATTGACAGACATGACCTGCACGTGGTCGCGGTTGACGGTATGTTCGTCATATAGTGATGCTTCACCCAGCTCAAACATGATTCGCTTACCTCCGACCGCATTCCCTTCTGTGTTCACCACTTCTTTTTCTGACGGCTCATTCGTTTCGATGATGATAATCTGGCCTGGAAAATCATCGTCAGTGGCGCAGATCGAAGCCTGCGATTTAACATCTGATATCATGAGTTCTGATGTCGATTCGGCATGATCGATCGCAGCGTCATTTAAAGTCGTGCTTAACACCATACCAGATTCAGTGGATGGCAGATCTTGGGTTAGCATCACCTCCTGGGACACAGTAGATACCACTTCCTCTACTAGAGATGGCATTGTCTCTTGTGACATCGATGATACTGCATTCTGTTCGACGCTGGATGCTGCCTCCTGTGACATGGATGCGATGACATGTGGCGCAGCCAATAACTCGTCCCCAGGGAGAGCTGACATCACGTCCTTTGGCATAGACGCTATGTCCTCCTGTGGCATTATGAGTGCTGTTTCAGACGGATCTTTCAATATAGTTATTGCACTGTCAGAGCCAACATCTTCGGCTGTAATGAGAGTAAACACATATGAATTATTAAAATGATGGTAGCTTTGACGTAAAAATTGAAAATTACAACTGATCCCCTCCTAGGCCACAAATTTGGTGGAAGCCACACAACCATTTGCCACAATGCCTTCCGAAAACTTGCCGTCATAACTTGGAAATGAAACACTTGTTCTCTGTCAAATTGGTGTGTCTTATAATAATATTTTGCCAAATTCAAGGCCTGTTGCCATGTTGGTTCAGTCACTGCTGTATGACCATTAAAATTACCATGTCTATAACCCAGAGGTTATAGACATTGCAAATTATGGGTGATCTCACTGACAGTGAATCTCTCATTACACCACCTTGGCAGACACCACTCGCTGGCTTCCCAAGTGAAACACAATGCAACAATTGAACTACTGCTCTCCAGTGAATGTCTTGTGGAACCTTACAATTATGACTGGGCCAAAGTGACATTAGGCAAGTTTCTTAACTCCATGTTACTCCAGTTCACTCAGCTGTATGAGTGAATATCTGCCTGTAGACAGGGGATATTTTTGTGTGAAAATTATTTAGATGGTAGCGATGATCAAGCATTATTCATAGTATAAAAATTATTTGTTTTATATTACTTTGTGAAAACATAAACAAAATAAGTGTCAAGAAAATGAATGGTTCGGTGTCAGGCTTGAACCAACGTCGCCCGATTGTAAAACAAATTAAGTGAAACCAACGCATCTACCGACTGAGCTATCGAGACCAAAGGAAATTCACTGACTGATTTAAGTTGTTATGATAGTTTTGTACAACTCCTTCATATATATATATTCTAGTGATATTATGAGATTATACACGTTACATTCTGTAGCTGGATACAATATCTGTTTACTATGTATATTTATTGGTGTAGATTATCTCCTGTGGGTTGCAATCGATATAATTATTCTGAAAACGAGCTGAAGCTACGCGAAACCTCGTCGGCTTGTAGGCCCATTCGCATTCATTGTTTTGAATAAAATTGGATTCATGTGGCATCGTAAGATAACTGCTTGTTCCTCTATGATGACTAGTATTTGTATTACATCGGAATATCGCACAATAACTCATTCTGACGCTCGTTTTGACCAAAAGCTATCCTTGTAAACATGCTCTGGGTGCATGCAAGGGGTCGGCCGGGTGCGATTATATGTCATCAGTGACGTCACGATACCACGTGACTGCCTTGCTCATTAAATTTCAGTTTTCCGCACACGAATCGCTACACAGGTGGGTTTAAAATCGAATTTATGCTACAAATATGTTTTACTGTTCTCGAATGTTACAATGTTAAACTTTGTGTACACATGGAAAACAGATTTTAGCTAATGCCTTGTTTTTATTCCTTTTAATATCTTAGTGAAATGGTTACCAGGTCTGACAGGGAGTGAAGTGGCTTTTGAGTAGTTCTGAGGACTGGGTGTTGCACTACGTAAATTGTAATGATTTCAATTTACGTTTCTGAAAACTGTCCAGTAACACTGTTGCTGTGATGGGATCTTAAGTTATGTGGTTATACTCCAGCGTTTGGGGATTAATTCGAGAGGTACACAAAACTACACATAGTGCTACACAGGCCGTTCAGTTCTTCCAGTAATACCCTACTGTCATTACTGACGACTTCGTGGATGGTGTGGTGTTTGTTGTGTGTGTCAGGTGTGCAGTGCTGATTGTGACTGTTTATAAAATCATGTGCAAGTGCAAGTTAAAAGGCCCACACTACAAGGCGGACCGTGAACGGGCGGACCAGGCGGACCAGGCGGACCACATTCACAAGGATGCATGCAGTCTTTGTTCCTTCTTTAAGCGTTGTTGTTATTTGCGCGTGCGTCCGTAAATACTGAAGTGTCTTTAATTTTTGTATTATTACACAATATTAACAATTCTAAACATAATATCTGAATGGTGTAACTTGCATTTAGAAAATCTTAACATAATAATAAATTAACAGTTTACTTACTATAAAAGAACACTCTGAACATCCCACGCAGAGTCAGTTTATTTAAATCGTTTGATGTAACCACTCGTCTAACAGTACCGGGTACATGTTTCCACAGAACACTATCAATGTATCACCTGTTATTGAACTCTGACCTTATTGAAACAATTACGATAGACCCAGGTGAGGAATTATGAGGCTCCAGCAGTCTTTTGATTTTGCTTGATCTATTGTACAGGGCCAGGCATATTTGGTTTGATTTCAGTTGGATTGCACTGCTAGCTGCATGTGTGTTAGGGAGTGAGTAGTTCACGTTATTTTAATGTTCTTGTTAATTGAGATCGTGGACAGCATCGCTGTGACTTGCTGTCCCAGACACACTCACAACTTTGTTTTATAGGCCTAATTAATGCATTTATTAAATTCACACTAATTTTTTAATTACATAATAAATACTCAATTTAAATATAAACCTTAGCATGTAAATGATTGCATACTTTTTATGTATGAATATCTGCACATGCTGTTTGTAACAGTTGAGATTGACATATGGAACAACTATTTGAATATATTTCAGAGTTAATTAGTTCATATACAGTAGGCCTATAATTGGTATATATCGCATTTGTTAGGACAAATCTACCTGTAATAAGATTACTGAACACAAAAATCAAACAAAAAATGTTATATACAAAAAAGAAAACAATTAATAGTAAGCCAGCTGTTTTATAGATAATGAAAGAATACAAGGACTAACAACAAAGGTGGAGAACAGGCCATATGTAATATTCTGATTAAATTTTGAAATACTTACCACATTTTGCAGACACAAATCTTGGTTGTGTGGAATTTAGTTATGTATTTAACTTTCTTGTGGTGTCATCAGAATAGCTGTCACTGATTCATGCATAAATTCATAACAGCTATTTATTATATTATTTGACATGTGGTTTGTAGTTAATTGTACATATCATCACAGCAATCATGAAAATAAATACAAGCAAACAACAAATCCAAGAATTGTTATATTATTAATTGCATTGTTGTGTTCATTTTGTAAAATCATTAATGTCTTCTCATATTTCCATGCATAGTATTAATGAAAGACATCTCAATGTTTATAAACGAATGCACCGTTTGTGGTCCCCCTTTTTGTGTGCCAGTTAAAAACAAACAGGGGTCACTCTTAGTTATACTTTGTTTGTGGCAGTGTCGGCAAGGCACTGCTTGAAAGCATCTAGTGGGGGAGATTGAACTGATTGCATCATTCCAGGGAATTACTGTGGCTATAAAAAGGAATGTTGGAAAGCCTGTGTTTGGGAATGTTGAACCATTAATTGGAATGGATGCCCTCTGCGCCCCTCAGGCTCAGCTAAGAGTTCTGTGGCACAATGGGTACGGGCTGGCTTTGTGTATAGGCTGGCAGGGATGTCGACGATAGTTCGGATAAGTAAACAACGACCTCCTTTGACGTATCCGACACACAGTTGTTATTAACCCTTTCATGATCACACCAAGTGACCAACATTGTCATGATTGAATGCCGAGGCGATGCCCGAGGCATTGCCATTGGCATTGGGCCTGGCCGATGCGTAGGCAACATCATTCGCAAATCGTTATCTATTCCAGCAGCCCAATTCCATTGCCTCTACCCGAAGCCAATATACAAGGGCGATATGCTAACAGTGAATTGACAAAATCCTAATACACAGAAGAGGGTCTTTGTAGTCGCGACTGCCGCGGTCCATTTCTGAATCGAGTGCATCGTTATACTGGGCCATGATGACCCAATTATCCTCTCGACGTGGTGCGAAACGTCAGAAAACAAATACAAACAACGGGTAAGAGCAGAGAGAAAGGACCATTCTATGGTAAGCGAACGTTAAAACTCCGCGGGTCCTATCAACAGGTGCGGCGTGTTTGCAAACTGTTTTTTCCTTTATTCTTACCGGACAAATTTTCCTCATGCGGTATAACTGACCGATATTCCTCTGCCATGTTTCGTGTTGACCTGTTTTGGCTTGTTACCCACAATGCAAAGCGCGTACGTATTCATTATAACGAGAGGCGTGCAGTAGGTGGCATGAGCTGGGAGATATCAAAATACAACTCTCCAAACAGCTCGTCCGGAGTTAGGATGTAACGACGAAACCGGGGTACATGTCAACAGATACATGCGACGCGTAACAGTATCATTGCGATAATTACTAAATGATGAGTTGTGTAAGTTTAACTTGTAACTGTAATACGTTCGCGTGAGCGTTGTACATAACCTCTACACCTGGCTGTACGAAACCTATACAAACAAAGGCATACACTGAGTATCGTGAACGCCACTTTCGCCCTCTATTGGATAATGTTGCGTAATTTCGCAAATAATTCTTGTTAACCCAAGATTTCTATAGAACATATGCCCCCCCCCAGTCAGTTGATGGGCACAATCACTGGATGAATTAATGTACCTAAATTGATTCAGTGTCAGTAAAATTCATGTTCATCAAAACAAAACCTGTAATTAATAAATTTATAAATAAATAAAAGTACTTATATATCACCCGATCACTTAGAATTGTTTTCAGGCACTTTAATTACATACATGCACACATATATAATAGTATTTTACATAAAAAGAAATGCTAACTAAGAAATAAATATGTAAAAATATGACATTGCAGGATATAAGACTACAGTAAACCTCGCCTAAGTTGGATTCAATCGAACCAAGTAATTTAATCCGAGTTACACGAAAATCTGACTTAACTGAAGATGATATATCCCAGCACTAACACCAAAGGCCGCCTTCTAAAAGCCCTTAGATACATGTGAATAACGCTTGAAAGGTCAGTTTCCGCCAGCTCGACCACACGGCTGGCTTGCACGCGTAGGTCCATGTTTCTGTCGATTGTTCCATCTTTATCTATTACTGATCCCAGGTACTTGAAATGATCTACATTCCTCAGGGCTTCTCCAAACAGTTGTATATGTTCGGTGATCTCCCTTGTCAGATATTCTGTTTTGGCCTCGTTAATCTTCAGCCCATTGTCCATCAAAACATTGTTCCACCGTTGGAGTCTATCTTGGGCACCCACCACTGTTGTGCCGTTGATTACCAGGTCGTCCGCATAGAGTAATTCCCATGGTGGCTTAGAGCACACTTCCTGAGATACCGTGTCAACCAGCATGATGAATAGGAATGGGCTAAGCGCTAAACCTTGGTGGAGGCCAATGCCGACTTCAAATTTTTCGCTGGTCCTTCGCTTTGATTTCAAACACGTGGTAGCGCCTTAGTACTTGTCCTGCACTATTCTTATATAGGCTTCCGGGATGTTCCACTTCCTCATGCATCTCCATAGTACTTCGCGAGGTACGGTGTCGTACCCCTTTTCAAGATCGATAAACACCATGTCTAGAGACTTATTGATATCTCGGTACTTCTCGCATAGGGTCTTGATGACAAATATGGCATCCGTGGTTCCAACCCCAGGCCTAAAACCAAACTTACCATCTGAAAAGCTCACAATGTCTTTGAGCCTTTGATCGATGATACGTTCCCAGGGTTTGAGTGCCTCTAGGTATTCCGTCTGGTCCACAGCTCTTACCGTTATTCATTTTTCTCAGCTGTCTATCTCTCCATATGTTACTTCACACAGCGGACCTTGGGTCGGTGGTATGTCTCTGTGGTCAATATATGGTCTTGAATCATTGACCAGGTCCTTGAAGTACTCCGCCCATCTCTTGATATTTTCCTCTGATGTCATAAGTACGGCACCGTCTTTTGCTTTGACGAAAGTAACCCCGGTAGTTATCTTTGGTCGACTGGTCTCTAGATCTCGCCAGTCTATAGATTGCTTTTTCCCCTTCTCGGGTCTCCGGTCTCTCATACAGGTCTTGTACAGCCTTCACTCTTTCCACTGCTACTGTATTCTTTGCTGCTTTCTTCGCCTTTTTGTACTCAGCGTGATCTTCTTGCATTTTCGGTTGTTACCACCTCTTGGATGTTCTCTTTTTCTTAATATGTAACACCCTGTATATGTAAAATAATATAATAATCATAATACATTACATAGCAGGTGTGTATATATTGTACTAATGGCATGTCGACAATAGTGGACCTCTGTTAGCATAGCGGGCTGCTCGGGGCCCGTTTTGGGTGCACTTCACGGCCTCATGTTGATCATCAGTTTGAATATAAACCCTGCACGTTATTAAAATATAATACACACATATCAGAGCATACACATTTGGCTTATGCATACCACAGTTTCCGTTGTTTTCAACGCGCACAAACGGAAATGTGATATTTGAAAAATAACTAAAGGTGCGTGTTATGGTCAACATGAAACTTTGGAAAGAAAAAACGCATCGAGTGGTTCAGCAAAATTAATTCTTCCTGACCCTCACTCCTGTATACAGCCGGGAACAAGGAGGAGAAATGGAGGCCTATACTTTAAACATCACAAACAACACATTGAAATTGAATATTTTCAATAACATTATGCGTGTATATAAATTATGATTGCTAGGCTGTCATTCTGGTAGGTGAATAGCAAGTGCAATAGTTGTATCAATGCCTATTAGGGGCAAATTTACACAAAAGTCAATGGCTTCATATTTGCCCCCTTCAAACACTGTATAGTCTTTTTTAATTTGTTTTCAATTGTTTATTTCCAAGTGGAATATACAAAGAACAAAAACTACGGAGCAATAACATAAAAGATTTATTCTTGTTTGTATTATGGCTAAACTGTTGTCATGTATGCGCTGTTGCCAATGTTTCAAATATAAATGTTCATTCAATCCTTCATCCATAAAGATGCTGATTTTGAATACATAGTTTTCATGTTGTGTTACACATGGATGTTTTGAACTTTTCAGAACATCCTATATTACTTTAGGGGTCAACCGTGATGTATGTCATCCTTAGGGGGGTGGGGTGTCTATGAGCAAACATGATGAAGTATGACAAGGGAGTGAGGGGGTCTTTAAAATGTCCACAAGCAGTGTGACCTAATTTTTTGATGTCCCTTTGCCTTCCATCAACAAAACATTAGGATCAATCTGATTGCAGGATCCATATCTTTCCTCGATGATCAGATTTTGTTCAGCCATTAATATTAAAATTTCATAGTTCCCAGTAGTCCATGCAGTCTTATTGTGTTGACCTGTTTTGGCTTGTTACCCCCGTTTGCATTATAACAAGTAAAGATAAAGGTAAGGTCTTATATAGCGCAGTATCCTGTCCTCAGGACTGTTCAAAGCACTTTACAATTTACTCCCTGGCAGACCTGTTCAATTGAACACCATCTCGACTTCTCTGGGAAGCATCCAGCCATGCTGCAATTAATGCGCGAAGACTATTCGTACACAAATAACCACCACTGACTATAGCCAGGTACTCATACAGCTGAGTGAACTGAAGCAATGTAGAGTAAACAACTTGCCCAAGGTTCGACACCGCCGCACTGGATTCAAACCCGCGTTCTCTCAGGCGAGAGTCTGGAGCTCTTACCGCTGAGCTATGCACTCCATAAGGGGCTAAAGGTGTTCTGTTGTTTTCCTACAGCCTCTGTCATGCCAGGCTTGATGGCAACTGAAGATTTCCAATTTACATTCAAGACGCAGGGACTTAAATCGACCCTGTCCATTCCTTTGAGGTTGCCCCTCAACCAGTCAGTGGAAGAGTTCTCAGAATGGCTCATCAAGGAACATAATCTACCCTGCTTCATTGAGAAAGGTAAATATCGCTAGGATTCTAAAAGTATCAAGTCTGATTGTTGTATAGCATATATTATGTCGATTGTAGCAACTTGACCATACAAATGTGTAAATATAACTGGACTGTTAAATATGTTTAATTTGAAAGTTTTACCTCAGATATCATGTTTTATGTTGCATGCTGAATTATAAGATATAAATCATTTGTTTTAATTGGGTTAATTAAAACACATTTGGGCAATCAAAGTTAGATTAAATACAGTTTGTATTAGGTAACACGAATAATGCAATTATTTAGATTTTGCCCCACAAACCGTCTACAAAAAAGGTTGGTAAGAGCGTTAGGTGGAAAGTGGAGAATGCCAAATGGGTTCATAACTATATGTATTTTATTAGTCTCTGGATTATTTGTCAAGAAAATGAACCATTGAAAGATGAGATTATTAAAAGGTAGACATTTCTGCCAAAATCACAAATTTATGTGACATGACCTAGTCCAGTTACTTTTGGATCATGTGCAGAATATACCTGTATGACTTAATGCCTGGTTCGTTGACGTGGGCTACAAGTCATCCCCATTTCAGATCTGAAGGAACAGTTGGGAAAGTATGTGGAGCGGGAAACAGGTCGACTACTGGACGAGACAGCTCAGCGCGCCTTGGACGCGGTCAGGGATGGGGAGGTGGACATTGACCAGCTGGTGGACAAGTGGACAAATGCTTTCACACAGGTAAAAGGGCCAAATTTTGTATACTGTGCTCAAATCTACCTGTTGTTTTCACACTTCCGACACAGATATGTATCACATCTAATAAGTTAAGATTTGAAACTGTGACATGCCGTAATCAATACATGGGTGTTTTCCATGACATGTTACCTACATGTAGCCATACAGAAGCAGAAGAAATGTGCTCCAAATAATTGATTATGATTACATTTATCGTCTAATAGTAATAGGTGATATTACCATAAGCAACACACGAGTGATGTTTCATTACAAAGACGTTGTAATGTTATATTTATACACGACTATTGTCAAATACCTTCACTAATATGCCTATAACAATGATTGCGTATACAAAATGCTGGTTTGTTGTGTTCGCTTATTGCATTTTAATAAAGTTCAAATAGCTTCAAAAAGTAAATTTTCTGCCTTCTGTATAGATGAGTTCCTTGCCGAAACTCAGGGTTGGCAAGTTTAGTTCTGCAAATTGATTGTCATTTCTGAATTGTTCTAGTATGCAATTTTTTTATTTATTCAACGTGTATTGTATGTTTCTCTTGCAGGAAGTTGCAGAATATGCGAAACCAGAGCCAGTAACAAACGAGCTAGTATTCTCTGAAGTATATCATGCTCTCATTCACTCCCCTGCTCTGGAGACACTGCTCAACTTTGAGCACAGATATGCCCTGGCCATGAGACACATCACAGAAGAACGGGACAGAGATCTTGCTCGTCTAGAACAAAGGTACCTTCCTGGAAACTAGTTTGAATGGTATTCATTTTACAAAATAGACCAAAGTTGTAACAAATATGCAGACAATTCTGAAAAAAGCAAAAAATTCCAACTTCCATGTGTATTGATATTTTTTAACAGTTTTGTAGTTGATGTATTTAAATATGAACATTTTCTAAAATGCAAACCAGACAAACATAGTTAAGTTGACATGAACAGTGAAATCCAACATAGATGTATGTAAAGAAACCTAATGTTGTGACACTGTATTTATGACTTAACATATGTTTTATAATTAATGTGTATACGCACCCATGAACGAGCTAGTCCTGGATATATAGCGCTATAGAAGTGTTATTAATAATAATGTCCTCACAGTGCTTCCACCTAGCAGTGAATAACAGACCTTATCACATATTTGTGATAGCAAATATAAAACGGCTTCAAGTGCCCCCTCATACAATGGTTTCAGACAACACGTAGAGATGGAGGACGCCGTTCACAACCTTGGTGTGACTCGCACGGACGAACAGATCAACCAACTGGCACAGAGACACTTTGATAACATGCAGGTTCGTTCCTGGGCTGGCAATTGAGGGCGGCCATTTCAAAAAGACAATGGGCTCATGAGAACATAATCAAACAGAATCCGTTGTTATATTTAAGAAGCTTTTTAAAATTTCAACAAGCTGCCACAGTATCACTGAGGAAACAATTTCCGTGGCACACCAACAAGTGTCCTGGTGGCGCACCCCGGTGTTGAGAGTTGTCAGTACAAAAGATCACTGTTAATGAGCATAATCAATTATAAATAGCAAAAAGGGGCTTGTGATGTTTGTGAAGCAGTTCCTTGGTTTCCCAGCTCAGGGCAGTCTATATTACCGTGATGGGCGGATGTATTGGGACACCATATGTTTTAGGACACCCTAAAAATCTAGAAAAATAATTATTTTTTGTATGGTATGTTTTAGGACACCTTAATAAA
This sequence comes from Escarpia spicata, assembly GCA_963995525.1. Taxonomy (NCBI): domain Eukaryota; kingdom Metazoa; phylum Annelida; class Polychaeta; order Sabellida; family Siboglinidae; genus Escarpia; species Escarpia spicata. The sequence goes on from OZ023210.1 coordinate 12,053,169, forward strand.
TATAATTTATATATATATGTCAATTTACACACAGACCCATGGGATATAGGGCCATTGAGACACTAAAAAATAGTTAGTAGCAGGGTAATAGACAATGACGTAGTATTGGGACAGTGAAGCTAAGATTTATTTTTGTGCACCATATGTTTTGGGACGGCTGATAATTTAATTATTTTTAAGTGTGCCAATACATACGGTCATTGCGGTAGTACCAGTTACTTGCAACAAGGTTGCACTGCCGTTTTTATACATTGTGACATTTCTTAATTTCTCTGTAAGTAATTTCGTACAAAAATGCAGCTATCCAGTTCACTTTGTTATACATTTTGTGATTACTTGTTTTTGATATTTTCCATGTTGTCAACATAATTTAATGTGCTATTTTTAAACTTAGTGGGATTTTCTGTGTGTCATTGTTTCACTTTATGTGAAAAATGTAAATGAATTATGTACACAGACATTATGTGATTATGTCACAGCAGGTGAATTTTGTAAAAACTCATATCTCAAAAATACATTGCATTTTTTGTCATCTGTAACGAAGCAGGAAGTCCAACTGTGTCGTAACCACAAATAGACATGGTGATTTTGAAGAAAAATGTTGAAAACAACATACTTTATAGGTACCAATGTTACAAGCACTCTGCAATTTTATTTTTGGTAATCCCTCCATGTGTTTGTGTTTTATGGACATTTCAAAGGTGCCACCACACTTGGCAAGGCACCTGAAAAATCAGCACTTCGCTGTTAGACAATTTGTAATCCAGAACAACATTCTCAGGTGGCACTATGAACTCCTGATACAGTTTTCCAGAAAGTCCAATATGTGTTTTATTAGAACATTCAATACAGCCAGTTGTTATGTTACATTAAAATTTATATTGATTTTGTGACCTTGTGCCCTATTTACAAAGGTAAACATCAACAAAAAGTCACCTTAGGGTGTCAATTCCTCAAAGGCCAGACATCTCAAGCAGTTCAATTACGTAATATTATACTGCCTAATTAGCAGACATTCAGAAAACAATGCCACTTGCTTGATTGGCCAGAAGGTCCAATCAGTAGACAGATCTGATAACAGGCTCCAGCTATGCATTCGAACTCCAGCTAATCACTGACCTGGGACTTCATTAGGGTCAATGACAATATCTTCACATGTGTTTAATTAGCTGAAGTAAACAAAAAACGATTGATGAATCACCCTGTTGCAAGGTCATTGGTTCATTTTCATTAGAATGCCTCTATGTGTGACAACCATCAATATTTACGAATGGATGCAGGCAGTAATTTGTCTAAAGGGTCAACTAGTCAAATTGCTGCCAAATACCCTTCTGCTTAGTAAAATCAGCTAAAAATGCACCATTTTACTGTCAACAGCTTCTACAAGCAATCACTACTTAAATGCACCTATGTCACAGCAGGTGAATTTTTTAAAATAATTTCTCAAAATACATTGCACTTTTTTAGTCTGTAACGAAGCAGGAATCCAACTGTGTTTTGACCCCATCCTCGCAAGCCAGGGCTGTTTGCCATGCAAAACTAGCCCTGGCTGATCCCCTACGCGAAGTGCGGAAGTTAGCTGAGTCAAACTAGTAATTGACTTCGCCAGTCGCGACTGCATCACCCGTGAGAACAGCGCAAATACCCGCCCCAATTTGAAGACGGATAAACGACTTCTGGGAATCCCAATATATAATGACCCGTTCGCCCATTAGCACGAGCAGCTGGGCAGTATTGTGTATTCGAATAATTGCTTCTACTTCCTAAACATTGCATGTAACATGAGCCACGTTGGTTGAAATTAGTTTTATTATGACCACCTGACTCGAGTAGATCTACTGATCTAGTGAGCAATTTGATAGGCTGAGCTTAAATTCAGACTTTCGCAAAGCGATCAGCCAGGGGTACTGCTGGCTGGGACTGACATAATCGGCAGCAGCGAACCCTGGCGCACGCGGATACCTGACCCATAAACTGCCAGAGACCTGCTGGTGATTCATAGACAAAACAGTTGCGCCACCTAGCGGGTACAACAGTGATAGTCATAACAACAGCATAATTAGTTCATGCACTGAGTTTTAATGGAACAATGACATGGAGGACTACTCACCAGTTCCCTAATTTCTGTTAACTTGAAATCATTAATTTTGTTTTTATAGTTTGCACTTTGTACACCAGGTGACACTAGTTTCACATTAAGTGCAGCACATTTCAGTCGTTACTAGCCTGGTTTCAAATTATTCAACTGCCCGTGGTTATCAGACTACCACTGATGTGTTCAGTAATAGTTATAGCTTTGCCTGCCAATTTTTATTTGGCATTCAAGAGGTTATGTATTTTTGCAATCATGTTTGCAAGATTTCTTGTCATGTTTAATTGGTGTATGCAATTCAGTTATTCATCAAATGAAATGCTCCTCTGCAAAATTTGGTAAACACAAATTTGCATAAATTTAATTACGGGTCATTTTTGCTGCATTCAAGTGGTTGTGATCGAGGTGTTTTTTCAGCAAACCAGGTTTTTGTGAGCTTTCTAGTTTACAGTTGTTTCCAGCTCTCGTCATTGTTCTATTAACTGACTAGTCTTTATACCTATTATGGTTAGAATCTGATCATACGGTGTTTCATTCAACTAGTCAGCCGTTTCAGAACATCATCAACAAACTGACCTTTCTATGCTGGCACCGAGGGTGGTCACTGCTAGGGTGCTTGTCATCTTTGGTGGTTCTTTTATATCCCAAATGGAGATGGGACCAACATCAACATGATTTTTGAGTCACAAGGGACACACAGTCCCCAGTATAGAGAGCCAGGTTTTTACACCAAATCTACCATGCTTAGTCCAGGTCTTGAACTCTGAACCCTGGCATGCCAGGCGGATGTGCTAAACTCTACACTACCATGCCTCTCCGCCATGCAAATCCCATTGTGAGATGAAATAACAGCTTTTCCGTCACTTAACACCATGCAACAGACAACACATTTGATAAGAAAGTGCATGCATTTAATATAACATGCTTTACCTTGACACCATACATTATGTTAATCAACTGAGTGTTCAGCTAATACATTTTTTCAATAAGCATATTTTTCAATGAATTGTTTATGTAATTTTAGTGGAAGAACATTCTGTTACAGCTGAATGAGAGCAAATGGGCAAGCGAACTGAGTGGTTTACAGGACAGCCAGAAGAGGGAATATGTGGATTGGGTGATGTGCGTTCACGAAGACACACAAGCTATGCAGGGAACGCCATCATACCTGTATGTTCCTCTGTGTTTTTGCTCAAAAACGTTTTTCATGTCATGTTTTCTTACACAAATCGTCCTGTTTTAAATTAAACACGCCCACAGTTGCCAACTCATTTTATATTTTAACCCATTGTTTCAGTACACAGCTATTTTTGCATGTAAAGTAATAGAATCACAATTTGATTCTATAAGCAGCTGATTAACTAAAGTGAATTTCTAAGAAAATGACAACAAAATATATATTTTTTCATATTGATTTGTTTTATTGGTCATCATCATCATTGTGCAGCCGTAGTGTCCCGTGGTTGGGCGAACACCTCAGCATGTCATTTCCAAATCTGCCTGTCATGCACTGTCCTCTGACAGATGGTGCCATTCCAGTACTCGTCTAGTTTGTCTCTCCACCGTCTAGATCATTTCCCTTCGAAAGGTCTCCAGGTCTCCAGATATGCGATGTCCATCAGTTATCTCGTATCTGCTGATGTGCCCTGCCCAGGTCTACTTCTGTCTTTTGATTTGTTCTATCACATCTATAACCTTTGGCTTCTCTCTTACCCAGATGTTTGTTTTTCTCTCCTGATATGTGATGTTTAACATACTTCTTTCCATCTTTGTTTGTGCGGCTGCTAGCTTGTTCTTTGCCTGGATGGTGAGTGCTCATGTTTCCGTGCCGTATGTCATCGCTGGAAATACGCAAGAGTTGTAGACTTGTCTCTTTAAGCAGGTTCCTGAAAATGTCGCGGTGTTTGGCGAATGCTGTCCAGCCGGCAGTGATTCTTCTTTGAATCTCCTAGTCTTGGTTTTTGTCTCTGATACTGTATCGCTGTCCCAGATAGACATAGCTTTCAACTTTCTCTATCTGCATGGTGTTGATATATATTGGTGTGTCATTTTCTAGCATCACTTGTTTTCGAAATGTTCACCATTAGACCTTGTTTTTCACTTTCATCAGCTAGCGAAGCGAATTTGACTGAGATATTCTCCGTCTATCCACAAGCCTCTGGTTTCCAAGGTTTTATTGGTATTCTTGAATAAAAATTCATAGATAGATGAAAATTTGGACTTTTGTCAATCTTCCATAAACTTGTCCATATTCCAGTGGCTATATATGATTCAACTAACCAGTGGGTGTGATTCCATTAATCAATATTAAGCACATTTTAACACTGGGAAAATGGAATGATCCCTTCTCAGCCATTTTGATTGTACTAAATGGCTATTGTGCATAATTGTGTCAATCGGTGTGCATGGTCACCCTTCACCTATCTCGCCTTGCCTCTTCCTATCTCACCTTGCCTCTTCCTATTTCACCTTACCTCTTCACCTATCGCACCTTACTTCTTCACCTTTCTCACCTTATTTCTGTAACTATCTCACCTTACCTCTTCACCTATCTCACCTTATCTCTTCACCTATATCACCTTATCTCTTCACCTACCTCACCTTACTTCTTCACCTATCTCACCTTACCTCTTCACGTACCTCACCTTACCTCTTCACCTTTCTCACCTTATTTCTGTAACTACCTCACCTTACCTCTTCACCTATCTCACCTTATCTCTTCACCTATCTCACCTTACCGCTTCACCTATCTCACCTTACCTCTTTACCTACCTCACCTCAGCCCTTCACCCCCCTCTCCTCAGACAAAAGTTTGTAAACATTGATATGATGATATCATATCGGTCCGAAGCATAAAATGTCATTGTCCAACACCTGACAAAACTGCCGGTGACCCCCACACCCCCAAACAAAAGTAATTTTGTTTGATATCGGACATCTACATTCTGAGATGATCCTTACAATGACAATCATCCTTCACTGCACACATATATTTATGATGATGTTTTTTCTCTGTTTCTACAATTAACATTTTAAAGTTAACGGTTTTGTGATTGTGCTGTTATAGCCACCAGTTGCGCAACCTGCCATCAGGCGTACCATGTGACGAGGAAGGCAGTGAAAATGGCTCGGTGCAACCCCCGAGGAAGGAAGAAAGTTTTACAGTTCACTTAGGTACACGAGGCTGCTTTCTTAAACTATCAAACAAAATATTTGTCACCCATTCCGAAAAAATACTTATAAAAAAGATATGGGACCATTTCATTAAGATAATTAATTCATTATGTAAATCCAGTAGAACCTCACTATACAGGTACAGTAGAACCTCACTATACAGGTACAGTGGAACGTCACTATACAGGTACAGTGGAACATCACTATACAGGTACAGTGGAACGTCACTATACAGGTACAGTGGAACCTCACTATACAGGTACAGTGGAACCTCACTATACAGGTGCAGTGGAACCTCACTGTACAGGTACAGTGGAACCTCACTATCCAGGTACAGTGGAACCTCATTATATAGGCACAGTGGAACCTCACTATAAGGTTCAGTGGAACCTCACTATACAGGTACAGTGGAACCTCACTATAAGGTACAGTGGAACCTCGCTATAAGGTACAGTGGGTCACACCTAAATATTATAATTATTTTAGTTATTATCTAAGTACTTTTGAATGCATTGTTATTTATCAAATATCGCCTGGCATTCAGTAAGTTTTCCTGATAAGAATGTGTTATCATTGCAGGCGCACAACTAAAGACCATGCATAACTTGCGCCTAATTGGTGCAGATATACTTGATTTGTGCCGCCACAAACCACAGAACGTAGGGTGAGTTTATTTCATTTTGCCAGATAGGTCTTAAAAAGATCCAATCTGTTGCTTGTTTTTCATTAATTAATTAATATAATGTTCTGATGACTATACTAACTATGTTGAAGATATACTATCCACCAAATTGTGTTTAGTAAGCCTGTAACAGCGTTGGCAGTATGGAAGATACGACCCGGAGCATGTTTAAATAGTAAACAAAATACCTGCTTTCAAAAGAAGCTTTATTGGCAGTACAGCCAAGTCGCGCTGAGTTAACTGCAATAGTCCTTGATGTTCAGTGATGTCCCATTTTCCCACGTTCAACCCAGCAGACATCCTGTTACAAATTAGTTAGCCTGTTAATTCCAGGTAGAGAAACTGACGGCTCCCTTTATGAATACTTCCTCAATAATACTGTATTTTTTAATTAAAGCATTCCACCATACTGTTACTGTCTTATTTTTCTGTACTAGCTGAGTTACCCGGCATTGCCCAGGAAAGTAAGGCAGTCATTTGTATTTCCTAATTTAATTCACATAAGGGGTACAATAAAAACTTAGAGTAGACTTTTGAAATCGCAACCACTAGGACTAACTTGTCTTGCTGATTGCATTGTGTTCGTTTAGAATGTAAACATGTAAATGGCATTCCTTTATTTTATTTCTTCACATGGTTACTTAAAATATCACAATGAATAATGGTTGCTACATAGACATCTGTCACGATCGCCTATATTTGAGTGAAATGAGTTGTTAAAATGTGATAATATCGAAATTGTAATTAAATTAAGTAGGCCTATGCCTATGAGTATGGCTATGCTGCTGCCACCCACCACTGCGTGAATACTGATTGCATGGAGACCGCATTGTTTGCAGGCAGAAGTCTAGCTGTTGACACTTTTCATTAACATTTTGTTGGCTGTATAGGTGAAGAAATGTATTAATCAATAACTTGACGGATGCCAAAATGAGATGTAGCTCCATCCAAAGGAAAGATGTGAAATGCGAAAGAGGGCACTCACCTGTATAACTGACGTAACCAACATGTACACATACATGTTAAGCACTGATGATTTTCAAACATCAATAACTTTAAAACTATTCAAAATTTCTGTATACATCCAGCGACATATTTGTAGATGGCATAATTATCTTTATGATGATATACAGGGTAGACAAACATTAAATACTGCGGCTGGAACTCCACGTACAGCCCTTTGAAATATTGAGCTCCCCCAAGTTCTCCATCCCCCTGGACGAATTTTGAAAATGTCTAAATCTATGAACCATCTCAATGGGCACGCTAGAGCACATGCAAAATTTCAGGCCAATACATACAAAACTGATGGAGATGTGGGGGCACAAACAAACAGAGAACGAACTGTTTTCTAAAATAGAGATGTTATTCCAATATGTCCTTGTTAAGTATTTTCTCTTATCTTGTTATTCATACACATGTGTGTTTATATTGTTTGGCAGATAGCCCATTATTTCCGCAGGACTTACCAAACATTAATTTGTCAATAACACCTTGCACAGTACACTATGTAGAGTAATGAATGTAATGTAAATTTCCAAACATGTAATTTTTTAAGTTTGCTAAACAGTAATAAATCGAAACATTTGAGTGAAAATTTTTAAGACTGTATCCTGGCATGAGTCCCGACATTCCTGTGTCTCTTGTGTATGTTTATCAGCTGGTTGCTTGCACTATTTCCAACAAAATATTTCAAAATGTTCACAAGCCATCAGTTGTGTACAATCTATGATGTACAGAAGAGATTATATGTAAATTACGCATGGTCATGTACTTTACTGGACCCTCAAAGTCAAAACAAGTGTTCTTAATCTGTATTTAATTTGTGTATGTAGGATATATTGAAAAAAAGCAGTTATACTACCTAAACATGAAAACTATTGCCATCATTAATTTTCAGGTCCATATCGCTTGTGTACCCACGATCTGTAAAAAGTAAATGGAGATGTACATGTTTTAGGAGACTGTCTCAAGATAGACAACTGTAAGCAGGTTGTGAATGAATGAAGGGTTATTCCACACACGTAACACAATTATAACTACATGACGTGATAAAACAACAATAAAACAATCTGTGTGATTCTTCAAGTACCTACAGTAGGCAACATGCATTCAATATCGCTTCCAAACATACGCTCATCCTGAAGACTGACATAAAAGCAGAGTATTGTGGTATGGTGATTTACACTTACATTTCAGCAGACTGCCATAAAACAAACAAAGTCATAATAAAACAATTTGTCTGGTCTTTCTAACTGTTGCCATATACATTCCATATATTTTCTAAGTGGGCACAGCATTTAACCGAAATGGACATTACAATTTACATAGTTTCTATGCATTAAAAATCACATATTTTATACCTTCTTAAACACAACACCAAACTTTATGATTTGCGTAATCAATCAGATTGAATTCCGAGATTACCATTCTAGCATTGGACGTTTTAATTCCCAACAATCCAATGTTAAATCGTTCCATATTTTAAGAAAACAGTATCACTGATTTTGAGATAAGAGCTGAAAACATATGTTTGGTGCGTTCTGGACACGTGTCATGTAATTAATGGTGTGGTTGTGTGCGGAGACGTGTGAACCTGCTGGTGCAGTGTATAGCGCACACAAAACCAATGTGTGAAATCGTAAAACTTGACTGCACACATAAATGTCATATCAGCGTGTCGTTTTGACATGTGTTATTATAGATATGTTTCTGTATACGGCCACATGGGGCAGGTCTCAAAATAAATACTTTTTTCAAATTTTGTTTGGTAGTCTGTTGTGTGAAGATTTTAATGTTGCAAACAATCACAAAGACACCCAATGCAAGCAAAATGTTGGTGTTTGCCTGTTTTAACTTGGACATAATCAAAATGTTATACTTTCGCCTTCACAGGGAAATTAGTTAGATGGTAAGAATTCAATAAATTGGCACAGCTACGAAAATAAGCATTTAATCCATTATAAAAAAATGCACTTTCAGTCTCTAAGCAATTGTTTTTGCTGCCAAAGAAACGTGTTCCTGTCGTCTTACACGTTAACATCATCTCATATCGGGCGTTACACGGAAAGGTCAATATGTTTTTCAATATAACTTTTTTATATTGCTTTATATTGTTTACATTGTGTGTTTACTGTAGGTATGGGAGATGTGGCATTTGACGTGTAATGCCTGTCCTCTATTGTTCGTCTGGTTGTCTTTTTGTGCGGTTGTCGTTTTCCAAAACGGTGTCTGGTAATTTATTGTTTGCTTTGTCATGGTTGGCTGCACTCTGCCATAATTCATCAGCTTATTTGTGGAGTTGTGAGCTGTTAGTTGACTGTTGAAGTAAAGGCACTCTACGTGTCCCCTATACGTGGCATGTGCCCCAGGGGGGTGGGGGATAATTCACATGCCAAACATATGCCTTGTTTCTTGGCAAGAGAAACTGACATGCTGAACATAAGGAGTCATATTTAATGATTTACAAGAGATATATGTTAGGTGCAAAATCACTAATAAACCTACACTCTACTTATTACACTGTAGAGTACTAATTAGAGGATTACATATGTGCGTACATGCATGCGTGCGTACATGCATGTGTGCGTACATGCATGTGTGCGTACATGCATGCGTGCGTACATGCATGCGTGTGTACATGCATGCGTGCATACATGCATGTGTGCGTACATGCATGTGTGCGTACATGCATGCGTGCGTACATGCATGCATGCATACATGCATGCGTGTGTACATGCATGCGTGCGTACATGCATGTGTGCGTACATGCATGTGTGCGTACATGCATGTGTGCGTACATGAGGGTGGGTGTGATTCAATGGTTTTGTTAGTAGATTGTCAGGGTTTCCAGATGAAGCCAGTGCATACACAGCCACAGACCATTTGTAATGTAGCAGCCCACTAAATGTTGTAGAATGCACCAATGTTTCAGAATCATTCACATCATGAATAAAATTGAGAATACCTGGTAATTAGGTTTAGGAATGTCTTTCTCTTTACAGCAATCTTTTTCTTTTTTGTTAATTTCAAATTAGTTGATGTGAAAATTAAATGTGAAAATTGTTGACGCATTCTCTGACCACAGATGGGCCAGGCCTGATGGATTCCGGATCTCATTTCCCTGACATACGTAGGGTCCTTGCTCCCATAATTAGACCTAGCACAAATGTATCATGTGTACTTTTGACACTTGTATGTGGATTGAAAGCAGCTCTTTCACTTCTGTGCAATGAGCACAGGCCATATTTGATTTGAGTAAGGCAGCTTTTGGGGTCAGACCACACTTATTTTTACTGCCTGTGTGTCAAACAAAAGGCATTTTAAATTGTCACTGACAAAACATTAGCAATCACTGATCTGTTGCATACAGTGTAATACAGAATATTACAACTGCTTATGTTGTGGTCATATCAGAAGGGTGACTATGCCACAACCGGAGCACATCTCTGCTGTATTACAGATGCACAGCATGTACAATTATAACCATTTCTGTTGTGATCGTATCAGAGAGGTGATAATGCCACAACACAAACTCTTCTGTACAGTATCATAGTTGTACCACATACACAGTCGAACCTCACTTTATAGTCACCTTGTTAATACAGCCACCTTGTTAATACAGCCACCTCGTTAATACAGTCACCTGGTTAATAAAGCCACCTCGTTAATACAGCCCCGTCGTTAATACAGCCACCTTGTTAATACAGCCCCCCTCATTAATATAGCCCCCCTCATTAATACAGCTGCCTCACAATTCATGTCAGTCTAAGACAGTCCCAATAATACGGTCATCTCGCCTCTCGGGTCACTTTGGCCCAGTCTGGAGGATGACCTTAAAGGTGAGGTTCCACTGTGTTCTACAGTTACAACTGTTTGTGATATGGTCATATCAGAGGAGTGACAATTCCCCACCCCAAACACTCACCTTCAGTATAACAGGTACACCGTATGTACTCTACATTTACAACTGTTTGTGCTGTGGTCCTATCAGAGGGGTGACAATGCCCAACCTGAGCACCTCTATACAGTATAACACATCATATATACTCTACAGTTACAACTGTTTGTGCAGTGGTCATATCAGGGGGGTGACAATTCCCCACCCCAAGCACCTCTATACAGTATAACAGGTACAACATAAATATGTACTGTACAATTACAACTGTTTGTGCTGTGGTCATATCAGAGGGGTGACGATGCCCCAGCCGGAGCGGCTCCAGACTGCAATGTCGCTCTACTCCAACAACCTGTGTGCGATGGTCCTGCTCGTAGACAACAGACTCAACTCGTATACCGGGATCAAGAGAGGTCAGTAGTTCATCGTGTGGACACTTTTAAAGCGCGTCTTAAGACACATTATTTTTAACTGGCTTTCAATGTCTAGTTTTATGCGACACTCACTCCCCATCGTCATATCATAAATATTGATATATATTAGCGTATTATTTTACTTGTCTGCTAGTATACTAGTATATTATCCTAATCATATTATATATATGTATATATATATATATATACGATTATACCATAATATCAAATTGTTTTAGTTGTATGTAATGTGAATTATTATGTATTGAATTATAACTGAATAATGACATTTTATTTTATTACTCACATTTTAGTAGCTCTATTAATCCTTACATAAGTATTAGTATTTTAGAAACATATTGTTAACACCATTGAACAGAGTTGTACTTTGGAAATGAGTGTTTAAATAAAGTTATTATTATCGTGGTCATTTACAATGGACGCTCGCTATATGGAAAGTTTTTTGTTACATATGGCTGGGTGGTGGTTTGGTCATCACCATGTATTGAGAGGAAAAATAAATCACTACAGTAGCGCCACCTACTGAGTATTGGTGGTCAGTAATGGAAGCCACTTTGGATCACCAAAAATCTTAAACCCATACGACGTATCGGTGGGGGTGGGTAGTGGTTTGAACCGTTACGAAAAACTAGGTATTTTTGGAATTTGCAGACTTGTGAGACTGGCCCCGAGGATTATTTGCTTAAAAGGAGCTGCTTTGAGATACCGATTCTGGCGTGTAATGTGTTCTGTTCCAACTGATTTAAGGAACATGGTTATATTGGAGCAGTGATCAAGTACCTACCTGTTCCTTAAAGCGAGAGCTGACTGTGGTTATCACTGTAATGGCTGTAGTGTATGTATTCGAACACTTAAAGATACTATCCGAAAGCATGCAATACACAACAATTATTATCATGTCTGATTACACAGAGAAAAAGATGTATTTATTGAGGTGCCTAAAAATTTTAAGTACTCAAAAATTATTATTTTTAGAAATATGCAAGAACAAATGGTGTCCAAATATGTACAGTCATTGAGGTAGTTAGGGGTAATTTCAAAATATTGATGTAATTTACCTTTCGATCCCTCTTCACTCCTCATAATTTCATCCATTGAGGTCATCCCTTTATTTTGAAGGCACTGAGGCATCGTGTGTGGTCATTTTTCATTACAAATTTGTTTCAAATGAAAAATCATGATTAATTTAAGGTACTTCACTAAGGTATTACTTTCACCATATATTAACATTGTAACGTGTGTGTTACTGTCATGATATTAACGCTGTAACGTGTTGTGTTACTGGCAGAGTTTGCGAAGGTTTGTGAGCAGTCTACAGACTTCCATTTCGCGTCTCTTGAGCAACAGTTTGAGCGAATCGAAACCGACGTCTTAACGGCGCAGGAATGGCGAGCACAACAGAAGCTCTCCGAGGAAGGAGATAGGATCAGTGTACGCAGTGGAGGAAGCACTTCCAGCGAGGTGACGACTGGAGACTAACACAGTCCATGTACAAACCTTCTCACAAAGTCAAGTAGACTCTTGATAAGCAGCCTTGTTGTTTTTAAAGGCATGACCTCTTCCACAAGTTATCTAACTATTATTGTTATTATTATCTTATCTATTTATAAACATATATAATAATCTTTTTTTTTTTTAAGTATTATTTTTAAGAAGCCCAACTGCTCTAGTGCACACAACAAATTTGTTTAATCAAATAAAAGTTTAAATATACGTATCCAATTTAGCTATTTTAAGTATTGTGTATGTATGTATGTATGTCAGTATGTTAACACTTTCCTCTTGGACAGTATGCATCTCGGGCATTCGGTCAATTTGACACTCAGGATAAAAGTAACACATTTTGTTATTTTATTTGCCATTGGTTAAGGATTCTTGCCGGTTGTACTGTTCGTGCCATACATTATACGGATGTAAATCGATTGCTCATAACATTACACATATTTTCTGCGATTGCTCCAAGTACCACTGATTAGCTGTGGATGTTTTACCTAACTTGCATTAACGCAAAAACTATTCCAGTTTATATCATAACAAACATCTTTTACGAATACTAAAAAAAAACGGAGGATGGGCATGTTTGCTAGCTGCCCCTATAAATCGCCATCGTTTCTGCCCACCACAGAAAGATGAGAGAAACATCCGCCTGAGCAGTGGAGACTTCTACGTGACTCGCCACTCGAACCTCGCTGAAATCCACGTTGTCTTTCACCTGGTGGTGGACGAGAGCGTTCGCACGGTGACGGCGGACATCTCGTCCCGCCATGCCGTGCTGCTTGGCTACAGGAATGTGTTGAAGGCGTGCTTCCGCTACGACATCCACACCATCACGCTGCCACTACTGCTGGTCCATGAGATGTCAGAGGTAGGTCACAGAATCTGGACACTTGTCTCAGGACACTCATTGCAGGATACTTGCACAGGACACTTTCACGGGACACTTATAGTAGATCACAGGCACTGGACACTTGTCACAGGATACTGGCACAGGACAATTGTCGTAGGATACTTGCGTATGACACTTGTCGTAATAATAATAATAATGACAAACTTCTATAGCACCTAAATCCCCAGGAATCTGAGCTCAGAGGCGCAACATACAAGAATCATGGGATAAAATCATTAACAGGGACAAGCAAGAGTCGTCATTAGAGCAAGAGGACATTTATTTATTGGATACTTGCTCATACATAGGGTGTTTACCTACAGGACATTCACTCATTGAATGCTTGCTTATAGGACATTTGAGGACCCTTGTTCATATTGCATTGGCACAAGGAATTTATTCACAGGACTCTGTCATATGTCACAAGACACTTGTTCATATTGCATTGGCACACAAGGAATTTATTCACAGGACTCTGTCATATGTCACAAGACACTTGTTCATATTGCATTGGCACACAAGGAATTTATTCACAGGACTCTGTCATATGTCACAAGACACTTGTTCATATTGCATTGGCACACAAGGAATTTATTCACAGGACTCTGTCATATGTCACAAGACACTTGTTCATAGGATACTTACTCACAAGACGCTTGCTCATAAGACATTTACTCACATTGAATTGATGCATCAATTGTTCATAGAGCAAGTTTACTCCGAGGACATGTGATCATTGAGTATTTACTCACAAGGAATAGGGGGACCGTTTCACTAAAAAAATTTTGATCTTATAAGCCAAATTTTGCTCTTGTATACTGAAAACTGTGAACACCAGGATGCGCCACTGGGACAGTCACACCAGGGTGTCACTGAAATAGTGTCCTCGGCGATACGATGGCGGCTTCTTGCATTTTGAAACACCTTAAATTTACAACGGATTCCGTTTAATTATGGATTTCCTTATGAGCCCATGACACGTGATACTGATGTTGTTTCTGTTGCCAGGAGATGACGATACCTTGGTGTCTGAAGAGGGCTGAGCTAGTGTTTAAGTGTGTGAAGGGCTTCATCATGGAGCTGGGCACATGGGCGGGACAGCAATCTCGCACCATACAGTTCATTGTCCCAAGTGTAAGTGAAAAACACACACGCCACACATGTGTGACCGGCAACAGTGAAATGGGTATTGGACTTGCAAAATTTAGTTTTGTACCTTTTTTGATTCCACAGATGATGAGCTTTAAAAATATACGTCAGTTGTTGAAATATAGTCAGTAGTTTTGATTTATTGCTAAAAATTATTTTTGTAAAGGCAACTTTTTGAGAAATGAGGTAATTTGAGCCATATCTGTGGGTTCGTAAATGCAGGTATTTTATTGGTTTACATTATTTGTCCAGAAAAATAGACTGGACATTGAAAGATAAAATTATATGGTATGCATTTCTGCCAAAATTGATGAGGCAGGTATTTTTGGCTTGTGTGTAGATTAGGCCTGTGCCACTTATTACCCAGTTCGCTGCGGTAGTTCACATAGAGATACGTCTGTCAATTCTGCTGCAGTCCAATTATCTAGATTGTGGCAACCATAATCAGTGACATAGCAATATCACTCGATCTTGCATTAGAGACATAGTTTGACTGTTTCAATACATTGTCTACTATCGTACTGGTCATGTGACACACACCGACTGTGATAAACATTTGCCAGATAACCAAGCCAAGATAGGTTGCAGCAATTTATGACTATAGTGTGTTTGCATGAGATGGATTGTAGTTGATCTGTAGTTGTAAGTAGAAACTAAGTACCTCGCTCAAAACAATTTTTCTGATCATTTCTTTGAACAAATTTAATTAAATATGTATTAGAGATTTTGTGTTTGGATATCTCACGGAAGAATGTTGTTTTTTGTTAAAATGACTTTCTATTACGTACAGCAGATTTAGGACCTACCAATATACCAATTTATAATGATGAGAGGAATAGAGCTGTATCCAATTGTAATGTGGATTTTTTTCAGATGTAAAAATGTTGATGAAGTACATGTTTCTGTGTATTTGGCGCACAGGTAGATTTTTCTAATGACAAATTTGTAGCCATTTAACAGCAGATACTCTTGATGCAAGGTAGATTTCCAACAAAGCGCAGCACGTTTTTAATGTACCAGGTAGTTATATTTAGTGACATGGTATATGATAATACCCGATCAGAACAGGAGTGTTAAAGGCCAGTTAACACAAGAAAGATGTAGTATGGATTTATAAAAATACAATTTCAACCTAGAAACTGTGGTGTGTCTGCAAAAATAATTGTTAGGTAGCGTAATGATCAGTTGATTATGAAGCAGACTTGTCACAAATTTAATCAGTAAATTAATATATCAGGGTGCTGGCTTAGTCGAGTGATCTGTAAAATTGCCATACTGGCTTTGTCACTTGTTAATTTAATAATTTGGTGTAGCAGCATGTAATGTTCCCGCAAGTGTTACACAGTATAAATAGACTATTGTAATAAACATTACAATTGTCAAGTATAGTATTATTAATTTATACTTGCTTTGATAACGAAAAATTTAGTGAATTGGAGCAGTTTCATTGAATGAAGCAGGTAAGTAGCTCGATATCTGTAAACCAATGAAAATAATATCAAATATATTGGACCTTTAAAAAATCAAATTTCTATTTTCAGGGTTTATCTGATGAGACATTTGCTGCCATCAACAACATGCTGCCGAGTATATTCCGAATGTCAAATCCAGTCATAGGCACGTCTTCGTAGTCAGCCGAGAAACATTTAACAGTTGTCATTAATGCATGTACACTATCTAAGTCATTTTCATATAAGTGGAATAAACTTTTTATGTGTATCTTCCTGTGTTTTTGTATCAGATGCGACTTGAATACCAAGATTGAAAAGTAGTATCTAGGTAGGTTTCATAGGGAACATGGATAGCTGTCTACATGTGACATGTGAATCAGCATCAAGTTTCACGAAAGTCAAAAGAGATTAAGAAGTGTCATCAACACAATTCTGGGACCATGGCATTCTAGTGCCCTTGTAATGTAAGTACAAGTCTCCCCGGGTGTTCGAGAAAGATCCATATTGGGACAATTAGCGATTACGTGACATCCGGTCTTGTATCCTAGAAACGACCCTTGTCAGGGTATACACATCAGTTGCAAGAAGGCACATCAGCGTCTACTACAATCAAACAATGATAACGGCCCACTATTTTTTCAGCTGCACATCTTGGTCCGGCCACCTGAATAACTTTTATATTACTGTCAGGTTTTAGAGGTGGGATTATCCATCAAAATACTGCAGCATCATTCCCATGGTTGACAATGCATAGCATTTGGTTGTGTATAGCCAAGATGGTGGATCACCTTGACGACCGGACACCAAATACGGGCAATGATATATGACTTCTTTCTTCTTCTTCCCCTTGCGGGGTGGGGTCCACGTCAGCTCTCTTTCTCTTGTCTGCAATGGCCATCAATTCAAGGCTGGTTACAGGTCTCGTTTTATGCTGTCGTTCCATCTCGGCGTTGGTCTTCTTCACCTTCGTCTGCCACCCTCTTCTAATTTCCACACTCTTTTCGCCAGTCTGTCTTCACCCATTCTATGTACACGTCCCGCCCAACTCATTCTGTTTCCGGTTACTTTCCTCTTTAGGTGTTTTTCATTCCAATCTCCTCTCTCAATTCCTTCATCTTCCTTCTATCCTACATATTCTTCTGACCCAGTTGTTTTCTGCCACCTGTAGTTTCTCCTGTCTCTCTGTCAGTTGCAGTGTTCCCAACCAATATATACAGGCTGGTACAAAGCAGGCTTCCAACACTTCCTTTCAGTTGTTTCTTCAGTTTTCTGTCCCACATAATGCCATATGATGAATGGTCCGAATACAGCGTACTGCTGTCAGACCAAGGAAGCACCAACTTTGTGGGCAGTACAGTGCAGGACAACTCTTCAATCAAGAGGGTAGCGATGGACCAAAACCATTAGTCTTAGGCATTACATTACACTGTCATCGACATCGCTTAGACTGATTTGAGTGATTGCCCAACATGGTTAGTCCGTAATATTTTCACCCCTCACCGTAATTCGAGGTGACTTTCCGGAATGGTAGGCAGGTCTGCTAGGGGAGTGAAGTGATGTCTTCAAGACTGGATACTGCCCTATATAAGAACTTACCTTCTTTTGGCTAAGTGAAGGGTACTCAAACTCAGGGTCATTTCAGTATATTGGGCAACTGAGGGAAAATTTTAACAGGAATACAAAGTATAACAAGGGAGTTTTTAAAATAGCAATAAAAATGGTCACGTCTCGCTTATCCACACATTGGTTCCCAAGGATATTGGCTGGATTATCAAAGTATGCAGACTTGAAACAGAATAACAAAATATCAGGACTATTCTCACACCTGTGGATTATGTAAAAACAGATAAATGAGGGGACTATATTTTTATAGTTACTACAAAAGTATGATCTGTTCAGCTTTCGACATAAAAAATCAACACGATATTGTTTCTTTAAAAATTTTATTCTTTTGTGACAACTTGTTATAATTCTGTTTGTTCATCTTTTTATCTGTCCTTGACAATAAGGAATTCACGCATTCACGATAACAGGCATTAATGAACAGTCAACCCCCCTCCCAACAAACTGAAATACTAAGAGACAACTCGAATGTCCAGATAAAATAAGTAAAATGTAACTCGTACCAAGAATAATATACATTCATACAGAATATATATATCCAACAATTGTACTTGCCCCCAGTACTCATAGCTAAATCTAACCATTCGATCGGTTGGCACCAGTTAATTAAGCCGCCATTGCACTATTTATAGCACAGCCTAGCACATATAAACACTATTATCATTCATCCTATTTAACACACCACTTCTGCTCCTTACAAAAACACAACACTTAATTATAACATAACTACCAGGCAAGCTCCACGGTTACCGTGCAGCTTTTTGACGCTGGGTCGGAACTTGCATCGAGATCTGGCTTGCCGGTGAAGTATCAGATATCTATTAGGTGATGACGAGTCAGATATCCAGATATTACTGGCGGGGTCTAGTGTCAGATATCTAAACATCAAAGGCGGAGGAGAGGTGTCATTAGAGACAGGGACTATGGTTTTGTGAAAAGAATGTTTGCATCAGTTGCAGTATTAAATAAATACCGAATCAATGTAGCACCATAATCTATTAAATTCTTATAACTCCTCCTTTGGTTTCTTCTCCTCCTCCTCCTCCTTTGGCTCCTCCTCCTCCTCCTCTTCCTCCTCTTCTCCCTCCTCCTTCTGCAAACAAACGGAACATTGGGAGTGAAACGTACACCTCAGAACAGCACATGTAGCTAACAATGGTTTGGACATATCCAGTATAATGGACATTAGTAATGCTCACGTTCATCAAATCTGCTATCCACTGTGCTTACAGAACCTGTCTAAAGCAAACACCCGTTAACACAGGACATATTCCCAGTCCCTACACTTTTTATAACGATGTAGTTCACATAAAAGAAAGTGCGTGTCCATAAGACCAAAGACAAACGCACCTTGCCAGCTGGAGCGGTGGCGCCCTCTTTGCCATCGCTATCGAGGAACTTGGTGAATCCAGCAACTGTCCTCTCGCCATTGTAGTCAATAACCTGCAACAGCAAACCACAATTATCAGACAGGTTGACAAGAGGCGGACTACAGCAATGATACCAAATCAAAACAGCCTCAGCACAGGCTAAGATTGTAATATCAATTTTCTTATCAAACACGGCAGACCAAACACCAAAATGTATGGCCAAAGCAAAATATTGTCTGCTTGCTGTTTTAGCTTGGATGCGTAATAATGTAAAAATCTGTTCAGTGTGTGCATAAAAGCTTAAAATGGATTTGAACAAGTCTTAAAACATGAATTTTTATGGTTCTTCAGATTTATTTCACCGAACTAGGCCTAGTCTTAATCGCCCAGCACACTGGCACGTGATATTTTACAGAAACGTACACAGTGACACCAATGACACGTCTACTTACTGCGCCGTCTCCCTTGGGGAAGTACTTTATTGTCGGGAAGCTCTGCACCTTGACGTCATCGACCTCATTGACTGTCGAGTCCATCTTGGCAATGACGATATCGTCGCGATCCTTGTACTTCTCCGCAAGCTCCTCCCAGATCGGGATCAGCTGCTTGCAGTGTCCGCACCACGGGGCATCTGGAGCCATGCAATAGGTCAACGGTCACCGACATCAAACAAAAATTTTCCACATACACATACAATTAAAGTTTCTTGTGATCACAAATATTATATTTATTTCAATGTTTCGGCTACCACAGTAGTCTTCATTAGAAGCTGAATTGTTGGATTGTAAGTTTTACTTGCCAGTTAAACACTTAGTTGTGATCAGAAGATAATTAGATTATACAGTGCCACTAATTCTTCCACAGTCACATTATGTCATAAATAACAATAACTAAAATTCAACATGTGTTTATTTTACTCATATCATAAATATATTCCACGTATGTCCGAATAACATCCCCATTTCCTGTTGCAAGGCAGTGATGCAAACGTGTAATCAGACATGGATGAA
Source organism: Escarpia spicata (assembly GCA_963995525.1). Classification (NCBI taxonomy): domain Eukaryota; kingdom Metazoa; phylum Annelida; class Polychaeta; order Sabellida; family Siboglinidae; genus Escarpia; species Escarpia spicata. The sequence continues at coordinate 12,073,437 of OZ023210.1, forward strand.
TCACACATAACACTGGCAATAATCAATCAATAATTGAGCACGTTGTAAATGGAAGAGCATCAATGATATTTCTGACAATAAAATACAATTTAATAGCAGTTATGGGTCTGGGAGAAAACGTCAACATTAGAAGTAGGCACTCGCTGCGATGAAAGAAACAACATGGGAAGTGTGTAATACTCACAGAATTTGACAAATACAGCCTTGTCCTTGTTCTTAGCAACATCAACAAAGTTCTTTCCAACAAGCACTTTGACGGGCTTCTTGTCCCAGTCTTCCGAGATCTCCTCGGACATCAAGTGTGGCTACAAGGCAGCAACAATCATGTCTAGTTATGTATCCACCAGCAAACATAACACAGAGATTGGTAAATTTGTGGCCCTACACACCAACTCGTCATGTGTGGATGTCAATTAACATATTCATGCAAAGAAATATCCACAGATGTGGACCAATTTTACACCCCTAACGTAACATTCCCCTCTGCATGAACATAAACATAATATTCAAACCAAACTATATTAAAATTAAACAGATAACGTTCAATGTATACTTTTTAAACATGGTTCATTCAAACACATTTTGGGGTTAAAATATTAGCATAGATGTAATTTATACAATACATGATTTTATTATCTAAACTACCACCCGAGTGCGAGCAGTATCTACACACCTTCAGTTTGCCATCGAGAACGTCCTGAGCGAACTTGCTGATGGCCGCTGGGGTCAGTTCGACCTTGTCGGGCTTGTACTTGACCATGTCATCACCGAGGGTGATGTAGCGGATGGATGGGCACTCATCCTTCTTCAGGCCAAAGAACTCCAGGATCCTCTCGTTGTCAGCATCATCAATGTTGATGAAGATGAAAAGTACCTGCAAATGCAGAACAAAAATGCTAATTTGCTAACGCATTCGCCAAGTCAACCAGAACACAATGACTCATTAGTTACTTTGGAAAAACAATAAATATTGGCAGACAAACTTGATTTCTTTAATATGCGATGATCCCTTTAAAAAAGCATCAAGTGGACTTTTATTTTCTAAACTGGTGGACATACAAAACAGTATATACATCCTACATTAAAAAACAGCCACATACTGGCAGAAAGAAATGTAATACAAAAGACGAAGAAACAAAATTTAGGTCTATCTGGAATACTGTAACTTTTAAGACATGGTCTTTACTAATTGGAATATTGTGACTTTCAAGAGTGTCTTCACCCAGCGATAGAACTACAAACATACCTTCCCCTTGAAGGCTGGGGCAGCTTTCTTGTAGTCGGCAATGAGATCGTCGTAGTTGTCAGCCTTCTTGCTCAAGAACATCAACATGTGGCTCTTCACGTCTCCACCAAAGATCTTCTGGGCGCTCTGTCAATCCACACATACAAACTTGTCAGGCCAAACACCCCAGGTAGTTAGGACTTTGTTAACGGACACATGGCTTATTTTTGGCTGGCTATTGTGAAGGTCAGGCTGAGGAAAATATTGAAGACTTTTCTGATCCTTCTATCCAAATATGGCTACCGTTTTGAGGAAATAACATACATCTGGTAAGAAAAAAAATTGGAGAGGGTTTACAGAATTTAGTATGCATATGGATACCAAACAAACATTTAAAATTAAAAACACTGCATGACTAATACAACCAAAGAAAAAGATTTGTTCCCATAGATTTAATGCAACGTAAGTCACGTAAAATCACCATTGTATGTTTCATGTACAAATTAATAATCAGACAAAATGTTTACAAGAGTAATTAAAAAGGAAGTGGTTGGAATAGGCAAGAGACAAACCTCCTGTGTGAACTCGATGACTGTGGGCAGCTGGTTGCCTACGATGAAGTCCTTGATGCTCTTGGCATTCAGATCCTCATACAGGTTGTTGCGGCCCTCATCGAACTGAAACATTTAGAGATCACACCTCAAGTCTTGCACTGGTTATAGCTTCCTCCTCAGCCAATTTGGCTTAAGGTCCTTTGATAATCTAATCTGCAGTGTCTCCACTTTTTTTCCTGAATTTACTAGAACTACGAAACGTGGACTATATCACTTTGAAACAGCATAACTTAGGCTGTTGTTATTCCTTTGTTACAGCCAGACAACGATCATGAAATGGTTTATGTTAACACCTTCTGTACGTTTCCCTGTTTACTTCTGTTGACACGAGGTAGCATGGGCGCCACGGCGCTTTTATAAAAAATGTGTCATAAATCCACCAAAATAAACGAATACCGAATCATTGTGATGTTTGTTTCGAAATATCGGAGTCAGAAACAAAACAAGCAAAAAAGTAATGAGGATGGTCTGCAATATCATGAAAAGAAATAAATGCGATCGATTAAGATATAGTACTGTCATATTTCTAAACAAGAATTACAATTTTTAATTACGAACACAACAAAGATAAACAAACCTTCTTGAAGAGAACAACGGCATCATCCTTCTCCACTTTGTATTCCTTGAACAGGTCCTTGTTGGATGTGATGCCGAATGGCACGTCATCGACTCCAGAGGCAACCTCAATGAAAGCCTTGGCGGCAGCCGACTCAAGATCCTGAAATCACAACAAAGTTCTGTATACATTCTGTTAGACACAGTACCCATACCTACATATTTAAAATATCTCTAAAAATATAGTCAGGATTAATTACTGAATTTATTGAAGCCAATTTGTCAAAGTTTGTTTGGACTAGCACGGCTTATGGAACATCAGATTGAAGGTTTCTTTTTTGAGATAATAAGGAATATTACAAGTCAACCACATGATAAAATAAACACCTGGATGCTACACAGCAACAACTTTCAAGTTCACAAACACTTGATCAATATCTTGACAAGCAATCTGTTTGGAAAAGGTCACCTGGTTTGACATTCACACAACCAGGCAAGTGACCCCAAAATAGCAAATTGGTTGCAACCGTCAAAACGACAAAGAAGTTGAGATAAAAGAAAATGCCAACATAGCATTGTGGTGGACCTTTGGCCTTAATCAGATTGATGAAAAATATATAAAAAAAATTCTAAGGGAAAACAGACATGATACCTTGAAGAAGCCAACAACGACAACGTCGGTCTTTTCGATCATGTCCTTGGCGGCATCAACCGTCTCCAGGGTGGTGGCTGAAGGACCGGTCTTCTTCTTCAGCCAGTTGATGATCTCGTCAGCTGTGCGGCCACCTGACGAACAAACACCACAAATGTCTACACTGTGGTCTTGCCACAAGAAGCATAATAACCATACTAGTTAAATAATTCATATGCAAAATTAATTACTACCAGAGGTCTGGCACACAATCATAGATGGTTGAGGAATAGATTCTAAAACAAATTATCATCACTGAATAACTATTGTGATGCTCCCATCCAATTTGGGCTGCCTGTGAAACATTCCTAGCTTCAATCATTTTAGACGTGTTCCCATCTTTCAATTACCCAGATACATTATGCATCATAAATGTCTACTAGTAATAATTAAATTTCTCCAACATATTTCTCTGTAACGTTAACAAAATTGTCATTTGAAGTCTCCTAAAGGGGAAATTTTCAAAATATAATACATACGTCCACAAGCCGTAGTTGCAATGAAGTTTATGTCCAGCAGCGAAAAACATTATATATAATAGGATACTAAAAGTGTACTCCAAAGAGTGATCTTACCTTGGAATTCAATGGGCTTGCCATCCCTGAAGAACTTGATTGTTGGATAGCCTCTGACTTCATATTCCTCAGCCAGAGCTGACTGTGCTGTAGCATCTACCTTAGCCAACTTGATCTCAGATCCGTCATCCTTTAGCTGCGTGGCTGCCTTTGCGTATTCTGGAGCCAAAGACTTGCAGTGTCCGCACCATGGAGCATCTACAATGATAACAGTCATATTTACAGGGCCACACCAGTTAAATAACTTATTTTATAGTTCCCATTACTGTACACTGTCTATCTAACAGACACTTGAAAACAGGTTTCTGGTAGCGGAATAACGCTTTAAAAAACGCACTGTCTAGTAATTCAATGTACATTTAGCTGTAAGATGGCCCCCATGCTTTCGTTTTATTGGTCCCTCTGCATTTATCGGTGTCCCATTGATATGTTGGCAGATCAAATTGCCACATATGATCGTTATTGTTAAATGGGGCACATTTTATATCACCGCTTTGCTGTTAATGGTATGAATCCTTGAATAACCAAATTGTGTTAAAAGTCACACTACATATGTTTGAAAGATTTGAAAGGTAGAAAACAGTTTAAGTGCAAGTAGCCTGTGAACTACGAAAAAACAATATAAAACAGTACAAGCTAATTAATATTTAAGTTTGTGTACCATACTGTTTTTAGAATACAGTGAATATGTGCAAGCTACTACATGACACGTCCACAACCACAAGCCGGCGGTAACTGCAATTCGGGCATATGACTGCAAGAGTAATTGATCTGAACCCAACCATGCATGACACATTGACAGCAAAAAAGACCGATAACAACGCCACTCCCACATTGACATGTCAATATGTGTTATTCCTGCTCAGACAAATATGCGAACCCTGAAACGGCATCAAATTACAACAACCGTATGGTTACATGGTTTTCCCGAACGAATCAAGTGCAACAAATTATGCGCATGTATTCGTGGCACTCGCCTTCGTCAGTGTAACAGCTGGACTCGTGCCACATTTAAACATCTGCATAAATTGCCATAAAGGCGTATTCTCGGACACCGGAGAGATGACAGTGGACAACAGCAGATATCGAGATATCTTTGAATCATAGGAAGAGGCCATTCTTAAAGGCCCCATCACCACCAGTTACCGCCTTTGCCTGGCCACTGGCATTGGGGTGAATCACCAAGTTTTCGCCACACGGCACCTTGATCCGGCACTTTACAAAATCAAGTTATTGGTGTCCGTAAATTCAACTTTTACGTTTCTATAAAACGACATACTTTCTACATGACAAACGACATATGGAATAAACCAATCTGACGTTGGAATTAGGTTTAAAATACTTGCAAAAAAAGTAGAATGAGGACAACGAAAGCCGCGAATACTCACAGAATTCGACGAGGATGTATTTGTTGGCCTTGAGTGCCTGTTTCATCGTTGTATTTGTTAGCACCAAAACATTTTCCTCCTCCTGAATTTCTTCTTCACATAAAACGACAGCTAAGCAGCTGAACAAAATCAAAGCCAACTTCATGTTGCCAACCTGCTATGAAACTTTAGATAACTACAAGAAAACACTGGCCAGAGAAATGCCAACAGACAACCAGTTCAACGTGGCAAAGGAAGAACCATCAATACGCATGCGTTTATATCCCGCATTGACTAGGCGTGTTGAATTGTCATTGGCCGAAAAACGCCATGTGACGTTCGGGGTCAACGCGCGCTTGGCATTAAAAGTCAAAAGCTTTACAACACACGCTATGCGTACTCCTCTTTTTATTGCATATGTGATTAAACAAGCACACACAACTATCAACTTTACATAGTGTATAAAAGGGATTTGTTAAGTTCATTCAATCTGCCAATCGCGAAAGTCCAAATTTTAAACTTGCGTGCGTGTGCTTGTTTGGGTTTGCATGCGTACATGATCGAGGCGTGCATGCGTGTAAACTATGTGTCAGCACGAGCGTGTGTTTACACGTGTGCGTATGTGCATGCATGTGCGTGCGTGTGTGTTTGGGTTTTTTATTCGTACGTGCGTGCGCGCGTTCATGCAGGCCCCTAAGGTTTATTATAGGTGCATGCATGTGCGTAAGCCTAGCTATTCATGTGGTTTGGTTTGCATAGCCATAGATATTATACGTGCTTGCGTTTGTGGACAGGCGCGTACCTGTATGTGTGTGTGTGTGCGTGCGTGCGTGCGTGTGTGTGTGTGTGTGTGCCGTGCGCGTGAGTGATGTATGTCTTGGTCTGCATGCGCTGCGTAATACGTGTGTGGGTGTGCGTGTGCGTGCGCGTGCGTGAGTGCTTGGGTGGCGGTATGTATGCACGTTACGTGCAAACATGCACATTTGCATAGAGGGGTCTACATGCACGACAGGGACATATCTTGCATGGCTTCTTGGCGGGCGGTTTCAATTAGAATACTATTTTTGTACAATGACATGTTATTGTGACTTTACAGTTGATAAAAGACACTTCACCATGCACCTGTATAATTATATATGTAAGTCTTATATATAGTTCCCTATATGGATCCAGCATCCCTGCTATTTTTAAAGATATATAGTCTAATTACGCCCTTCTCCACTGAGCGTCCGTTGAAGGAAAAAAGAAGGAAAAAGAAAAGCAATGATTACGTAGGTCTTGGTGTACTCGCGCTAACTGATTGATGTTTTCATCTTCTAGTATGTCCTACAGAACGCCATAATGGATGCTCCTACAGAACGCCATAATGGATGCTAACAAATAGGCCCTAACACCGTAAAGCTAGGATTCCAAGTGTATAGAAAATGCATGCGGCAGGCGTTACGCGATAACAAGTGGATAGATCCCACCCAACAGTGGAAATCAGTAAGAGTGATTCCATACTATGTATGCCTATAAATGCGGATGTTTTTTGTTTACGTGGATACTGAAACTGTACTCTGATATGTATAGCAATTACATATTTCCATGGCCAACCGGAAGTAAACCTACTGTTGGACCTTGTCCACATCCAATTGAAACTCTTTGCCCAGCGGTCAATATTATATATGACTCATTAACCATTCTTCCTGCGACCCAAAGTACATATTGCATACCGTACATTACATATCGTTACCGTTGTACTTCTTCACGGCTTAGGTCCTGCACTGTTGCACTGTTCTTATTGTTGCCCTTCTCTGCTCCCATCAGCAGTCTCCTCCCTCCGCTTTTCCACTCCTCCGTTTGTCTAAAATCCCTCTTCATGCGGTCCTGTCTCATATGTGGTCTTTCCACTTTCCCGCTGCATTGTTGTTTCTCCCGTCTGCTAGGTTCCGTAGTCTGTCCGCACCCATTCTGATAAAGGAAGCACGTTCTTGCATTATTGTCAATGACTTGCACTCTTGGAGCAACCTTGATTACACCGGCGGCAACATGCAATAATCTGCGGCCAACTCTACAAATAAAAATTGTTAACGTATTCGTATAATGATTATTCATGATTCCTCACGTAAACTATTTTATATTAAATGATTTACTAAATTAATAACATATTAATCATACATATATATGCATATGTATATATATTTATTAGTATTATTTTTATATAATTATTGTGTTAGATTAATTATTATTAATATTATGTAATGTTGATGAATAACTGCTAATATATATATTTATTTACTTCTTTATTTAGAAATTCTACATTATTCAATATGTACTATTTGTTTATTTTATTATTTACTAATATTTATTTTAAATTAGTATACATATACATATTTATTGCAATTCTACAATTTTTATGTATTTTAATATGTTGTGAAGCGCCACGAATAATACTGGATGTGGCGCTATACCAACTAAAATATATCATTATTATTATTATTACAACTATAAGGAATACCAAACCTGTTGTGTAGATCCATGCACAGCTGGTCGTGGACATGGGTGGTCAGATTAATCCGATACTTAGCCTAGGGACTGGCATCGTCTGCTGAGCATTAGCTACGTAGGTGATGCTGCCGGCGACAAATAAATAGGTCGTGCTAGATCCGTTTCAATAGCCTGTGTCATCTTAGTAATTTTCAAAATGAGGTTATAATGGAAATGGTAGAAATCATTCGTAACTTCTCTGTTGGCTGTGATAGCAAATATGATTTGATCGGCTGCGTTGATGAAACCCGTCGTTCAGGTTTGAAGGTTGATATTGATAATGAAAAATTTAATGAAATTAAGTTTATTTGGTTACTCGGTTACAGTGATATTACAAGTATGAACATAAATATGGTTTCACCAAGTAACTTGGGAGATTCTCTAGAAACCCCTGGGGCTTATTTCGAGAACCACCTATAATTAGGTAATGTAATAATTGTACATTGTTTTTAGATTTGACGCAAATAGAAAATGACAACAAGGCGACGCAATCCAAAATAAACTTACACAATCTAACACCATGAGGCAAAGTGATAACTGAGTGGTATAATATGCGCACTGGAAAATACTTGTCAACTGAGTGTAAGAGAGAACACCATTGAACTGGAACCGTGTCATTACCATGCGCGGCCATCGCTTGGTTGATTCAATTTCTGCATCGATGAGTTGAATCTTGCATGTTTCCATTGATGGAGTACACCTAGATGACTTTCTTTACAGTAATTTGTGTCACGGACGCAGAGGGGTCTAAGACAGACGTAGTGCCTTTAAAAAAATTCCTTCATTAATTCTTCATTAATTGAACTGTGCGAAACTGTTGATACTGGCTAAACAAACATTTAAGTGTCATCCGATTCACTGTTGTCTCTACAATTATGGAATGTTGGAATTTTTTGTGCCGCTACGCCGTTGTAACTTCAGCTTCTCTGCTGTTATGTATGTGAACTCATGACATCCGAACACGGGGGAACAGTGCTGTTGAAAGTTATATTTGTACGTCGCGCCGCGGCTTTCAGTTAACTTTCTCCAACTTCTCTCCGCTGTCTCGGCTGAATGATGACATCCAAAGAACGGGGGGAGTCCTTTCGAAAGATGTTACGCCGCCGCGAAGCCTATTACTGAAAGAGGGGGGGGGGGCAGAAAACCATATGTCTGCCCTCCAACTGCACACACGTTTCACAGTTGAAAAAAATACACATTAATCATCCCATAAAAGTTTTATTTCCACCGCCATTGATGACTCTCGCCACAAAAACAAACATTCACGCTCACATTTAATGGGGGGCAGACATATGGTTCTGCCCCCCCTGAGAAATTCCAGGGAGGGCAGGGGGGCTGTTTTTTTTTAGTTTTCTATGCTGTATTATTTAATTTTGAAATCAATTTAATTGATTGATTGATTGATCGATTGGCTGATTTATATTATGGTTTGGTCTCTGCAGTGTTGCAAGATTATACATGCCAGTTTATGCTTCTTGTAAGCGTACGCTCGATTAAATTAAGCCTTTTCGAGGTAACCATGGACGGATCGTTACTCCCACACCGAGAGGGCACGAACGTTCTCCACAGTACTGCGTCAAAGTGTCCCACCCGCGGAACGGTGGTCGCAGTGAAGTAAGCCCCGTCTGTCATGCACGTCATTAATTGTCACGCAATGGGACCATCTATGTCAAGATATAACAACGAATCGCGAATTGTTAAATGTGGATGAATATACGGACGGACAGAAGAGTGGACGATCGGAACACAATCTAAGGGAGTTATATTTGGTTATGACATCCTTTTTATTAATTGTATAGATCGATGCCATCAGTTATGATTATGACGATGAGCATAGGAATGTAATACGCTTGTCTGCACAGTTAAGCATAATGATTAAACACGTGTAGATCCAAGGCTAATACAGCGCCGAACAACCATGTTAAAAAGTCTTCTTCCAATATACGCCTAGCCTCAACATGCTGAGGATACAGGCGGTGCGTGGCATGGCAGGCGAACAGGAGTAGTTTTTGTTTTTAGAATGCAATATATAAGAACACAATTATTGTGTAAATAAACAGAAATACGTGCAGAAGAACTAGTTGACGTCTAAAATATGGGGTAGTGCAAAATAAGCCGCTAAAAAAACTTGTAATTAGGCCTGGTAATTAAAGCGCATTATTGTCAACAAAAACATTATCCACTGCAAGGCAATGCTGAGCTGTCTCGGCACGACGACTGCTGTTATACTCTATACGCCCCAGCCGAAACAATACAGGCTAGCGACTATTGAGATCTGCCTGAACAGGACTGCAGAGCGGAAGCAGGAAACCGAACGTATGTTCCTGCTTCCGCTCTGCAGTCCTGTTCAGGCAGATCTCAATAGTCGCTAGCCTGTATTGTTTCGGTTGGGGCCCCTCACAAACAAGGCGTCGATTGTGACACCTGGTGATTGCAATAGAGAACACATAAGTAGAGTATAAGTAGGCCCACTGTACGTAACGGGGCGTTGGGAGAGGCGACGCTCAGGAGTGACAACACTACCAGTGTCACGTTACCTAGTTTTTTTCATACGCTAGGCGTTCAGTGCATTTAGTTTTAGGGGGCGCACTCCAAGAAACGTGCGCTTCCAACTGATAGACATAGTGCACTTTGCTCGACCCCTTAAATCCTCACCGGCAAACACATTCACGTTCATCGCGGGAGTTTGTTTAAAGTAAAATAGTCCGAACTGTTTTCATTTATTTTAGCGAATAACTGTCCGGTGCGCAATTGTCCGGTGATCGATCGAAGCAACTGTCCAGGTTCGTTCCTTTACCATCAATACGGTTAACTTGCTGTGTGGCATTATTTGGCAGAGTCATTCTTGTTATGCTCTTTGAAGAAAAGAAAATTTAGTATTCTGGTGCACTATATTTCCCATGCTTGGACACGTCTCTCTACTGCCGAAGTCAAGGTTTGGCATATTTAGGAGAGAATGGAAACTGGGGGACCCGGAAACTACAAGAACTCACTCTGTAGAGCTTATGCTTGACTGGAGAGGTTTTTTTCGCTTTTCCAGATGACTGCCAGTGCATCTGAATGAAACACAAGCGAGGGGCCCTTAGGTTGTGATTCATTTGTTCGTTAACTCGGGAATACTTGTTTAGATAGACGAGCAGACTGTTGCATGTTGTTATGGCAAATTACAATATGTATTTTTTTGGATTTGGGTGTGATTAATAGGCACAACGCCTAAAATCAAAAACAAGTCTAAAGGTTAAACAACTCGTAAACGTGCCTTTTCCTCCTCTTTCTTTCTTTTTAGCAAAACGTAGACGTTCTTTTTATTTCTCTTTCTTTCCTTTTTTCCCTATACGAGGTACGTACCTACCATATTCCACCATATTATACTGTCTATTTTCTAAACGTGTCTATGTTATTCTATCCTTTCTAGACGCCTAGTCTTCACATTTCACGGAACAGCTTTTCATGAAAAGTAGCCATCGTTCAACAATGCCAACGTTTGGGTAAGACATGCCTCCGAAACCGACGTGGTGCAGAGCGCACGCACCAGATACTTCGTTCAACTGTAACAGATTAACGCACGGTGACGTACAGTTAGGTGAACATTATGACGCACAGTGCAAGACGCTGTGACATGACAATGAACAATGTGCGGCATTTGTTTGTTATTGTTGTCTGCTGTGACGACTCACTGTTTCGGTACGTAAAGGTAAATTTTAAAATAAGTTCTTATATAGCGTAGGATACAGTCCTTGGGACAGCTGAAACCGCTTTACACGTTACCCCCTGGCAGACCTGTTCAATCAAATACCACCTCGACTTATCTGGGAAACATTCAGCCACTCTGCAATTAATGCGCGAATACCATTCGTACACAAACGTCCATCAAGTACTGGTACTAATCGACGTTCTCACTTCTACAACTCACACGCTCACTCACTCATGTCAGTCACTAGGTTCGAATTATGTTGGCTACAGCCATTCTTCACCAGATTTCTCTGTCCCAATGGACGTTCTTAGTTACTCTGTTCCAGCCCCACATATTCCTTCAGTGAGTACAAAATTTACACTTGTTTTTCCATATGTTGGCTGTCACATGATGGTCTTTGGTTCCCTTTCATCTTCACGTCATGTCTACAGCAATGTCCGGCAAATCTCAGCCCTCTTTCTTGGACGTTCTGGGTAAAGCTGGTCATATGTCTTGTTCTAATGTTATGGTTTTAATATTATACGTCAGATTCGTTTAATGCCACTTTGGGAAATGCCCACTACCCCAAATACGTAAAATGCAAGACGGTTTCAGACAACCGTTTAGGGATCCGTTTATGTACCAAGCGCGACTTTGGTCCACTTCCATTACACAGGGAGTACGTGTATCCCCCAGAGGTGGCGAAATACATAAAATCCAGCTGCGACGCTGTCTATTGCCTATGATAAAGACCTAACGTCCTAGCGTTGAATTTATGATAACGGTGTGTAGGCTCTATCGCGCTAGCAGTTTGCTCCCGGCCAATGTCAAATGGTTGTTTGTTTGCATAATATGTGGCGATTCTGAACTAAACACCAATGGCAATCACGGCTGCAGACTAAAAGCAGACGGCAGACGAACCACATCGATCGATGTCGTAGAGCGATTGACGGTAGTCGTGCTTTGCAAATACGATTTTGTTCTTCAAATTCTACGTTTACGTCTGCGGGTTAATTGTTAGATGGATAAAGACATCTTTCCGTGAATACTAATTTGTTGTGTAATACTTCCGTATCAAATTACGACACTCATTTCTGTAAAGTAACTTAAGTAAACACAATGACAGCATTGGTAATAAATGAAGTAAATTGAAGTATAGGTATAGTCGCATTGCAATTGACAACAACAACCTTTGACATACTTTTGTTTCAGTGGGTAATACATTGTCAGCTGACAACGTTGTTGATATAACTGCACAGACGGACATACGGATGGACGAACGGATAGACAGACAGACGGGCAGACAGACGCGCATAGAGACGGACAGACCGATTGAACGAACTGCCTAGTATCACAGGAATCCCCCCTATAACATCCGTTTTATGTTGGCCGATGTCTGACACGACGGAGTCACTCAGGCATTACGACCCTGCGTAAATCAAGAAAAACTGTTGGATATGATACGTCCGTCACGGCCGGTGGAGACGTAAACGCAGTACGTGTACATACGACACTGGCTAACGTGGCGCTTACTGGTTGACGAGTGCTAGAAGACGTCGCATCTGCAACGTGTCCACTAGCGTGCGCAAACAACACACATTAATCAACACAGATTCACCTTTAGTTCTCATCGACGCGATATTGAAATATAGTGTGGCCTTAGCCCACCGGGGGCTGGGGTGGTCAACGGCATTTCCACGTCAATCTAGCAAAGCTCATGCGGTGTGTTTATCTGTCTACCTGTAGACAGGTGGGCAGGTGGACAGGTAGATAGATTAACAGGTAGTCATAAGGATAGATAGATTGGTAGACACGTCATGGACAGGTGAACAGGTAGACGGTTAGACAGGTAGAAAGGTGAACAGGTGGACAGGTAGACAGGTGAACAAGTACTAGTCCGCATGATCATTTATAATAGTTATGTTATGATATAGGTAACTCTTGATTTCATTTGACCTCGGTCCTTTAATCATTATTTTGCTCACTTTCGTGGCCAGCAAGTCGTTCTCTGGGCCGTCCTTGCAGCGTGCCCACAACGTACAACATGACATTTATTCGGCTACATATTTGCATCGCCTAATATTAATAACAATATACCTATAAGATAACTTATTTTCTCCTAGAAAATTATAAACCAAACCCAGAAGCACATCACAACAAAAGGGGTGGTCAATCTGAACATCAATAAACGGTACTAAAAATTGATGGATGGATATGCTAGAGAGCTAAGGTGGATAATCAAGGTTATAAAAAACTAAAGGTTATAACAATATCATATACCAAACAGGTTATTTGTGAGACAGGCAACAATTATACTTATTATTTTCCACCTTGTCACCTGCTGTACATGGGTGAGAGTCAGCCAGAGTGTATTGTCGAACCACTCTCTGTGTTCTTTCTTTCCATATTTTATAATTAACCATAACCCGCTTTCTCCATCTTTCATCCTCCCCGATCTTCTCATATCCCGACTCGCGCAATCCTCCCATCTCAACTGTGACTTAATTACTTCTAGTGTACAATTACAAAGTATAAGATAATTAGTCAATATTTGCTATATATCTAGCACCCCTATTGTGACCCCCGGTGTTGACCGCCACATAGCTAATCGCCTGGCCTGACAGCAATACAATGTGCATATTTATAGTTCGTCTATTCACCCCAACTTTAATGGTTATTTCCACCGCAATGGCATGCTGGCGAAACTGGACGTTGACCACGTCGTCGTTTGGCGGACTGCCCCGCCTCACAGAGCGAGTTGTATTGACATCAATGGACACGCCACAGTGAACGCGTTGTCCTTAATGTCCTGTATGCCGTCCAGTGATGTTGATAGGGTGGTTTTAGGTTAGGTTGAAAAGGAACGTCTTCGTTTGAAGGCCTGTGTGTGTTTTGCGAGACGAATAGTTTAGTATTTTCTAGTGGGTGACGACGTTCGGCTGACACAAACTATTTGGTTTGCACTGATTGAATGTAATAACATACAATGAGGAAGAGTAATTCGTAATCGTATGCTATCCTATAAAATTGGGTTGATGAAAATGTGCTTAACTTCCAACCGTACAGTGGTCAATGCATTTTCTCTCTCACTGCGAAACGTTATATGTGTCATACACTTTACAGCTGTGCTTGTGCATGTTTTTAATATACCTACATATAATACAGGAACCACTCAACTAGTATGCTCACCAAACAGACTGGAGTTTCACCCGTTGTGTGCACAGAGCCTCCGTTCGTTAGAGAAGAGCTTAAATGTCAGATCGTCCCAACTCGGAGGCGTGAGTAGGTCCGAACACTTGAAAGGACGGTGTCGAAAGTTTTCGAGGCTATATTTGGCGGAAATAGATCGTAGAAATTGGTGGTGTAAAAAAGTGGATAAACAAGTGGAATTACTGATTGATAAGTATTATTTTTGCCTTAATATCATTCATAAAGTTGCAATAAACATATATTGAGTAGCAGTTGTGCTTAAAGATAGTTAGTTAAAGTATTTTAGAACACCTTAGTATAGTGAGTGATAATAGGGTAACTCACTTAGGCGGCTTAGGCTTAGCCTTCGAAAAGTTGTAAACAAGATTTAACAAACCTGATTATGTGGTAGAATATATAGGAGATAAAGTAACAACCATCAAACTACTTACATAAGATAATATCTGTGTAAGCCAGTACTTGCTATATATTTTGGTTAGGTAGCATTGTTGTTAAAATTAAGCAAGGGCGATAGTCGGGCGGCGTAACCTAAATAAATAAAGCAGCCTAACATAACGTAATTGATTGTATTTAAATTAGGTCACTACCGGTGATGTTAGCGTTCGTGTTAGGATAAATAGTCGGCTGTGTAATTGAAATTTGTAACCTAAAGTGTGCTGTAGTACACAGGAAACAGTCTTTATAAAGACTAAGTTAGTTAAGTTATTAAATCAATTCTGATCGGGATATGGCGCCTTGCAAGCGGCAAGTCAAGGCAAAGCGACACTTGGTGTGCGATCACTGCCACAGCTGGGTAGATTTTGCATTGTCCGGGTGTGGAAAGTCATGGGCAGAAACCATGGAGGAAGGATTCACCTTTCAGTGCATTGGATGTTGGAAGGTGGAGTGTTTGCAGAAGGAGATAGTTAGGTTGACAGATATTGTGAAGGGAATGGAGATGGGAATTAGCAAGGAGGCAGGTCGAATGGAAAGAGACGACAGGGAGAGAGATGAGGATACTGCAAGACTGAAGGAGAATAGCAGTGGCAAGAAAACTGAGGAAAGGAGATTGAGAGGAGAGAAGGTGATTGGAGGGGAAGAAATTGGAAAATCGACAACAGAAAACGTGACAAGCGTGAAGGTGACAGGGAAGAAAGTGACTGTAGAGAAGGAGGGAGGGAAGATGGAACGGGAGAGGAGAGAGGAAAATGAGACGGGACGAAAGAAGGAAGTGAGAGCAAATGTGATAGAAGAGAAGTCGATAAAAGGGACGCTGACAGGAGGAAAGGTGACAAGAGAAAAAGCGACAGGAAAGAATGGATCGGAAGAGAATGTGACAGGAGAGAAGACGGCAGGGGGGAAAGACAACAACCAGACAGATGCAAACCGAAGAAGGAGCTATTCTAAGGCAGTGATTGAGGGGGCAATGAGGAAAGAGAGGGCGTTTATGGGTGACTCCATTATGAGAAAGACGGACAAGACACTGAGCGAGGGGAAGGACATCGTTGTTTGTTTACCGGGGGCTAGGATTGAACATGTAACTGACAGGGTAGAGAAGGTATTGGGACATGGCAAGGGGGGTCTATACTGGTACATGTAGGAACAAATAATGCAGACAGGGAGGGAACAACTGCGATAGTACAGAAGTATAGACAGTTAGTGAGGAAGCTAAAGAAGACGAGAGTCGAACAGGTTATTTTGTCAGGAATTTTGCCAGTAATGGGAGGAAGGGGGGCAACGTATAGAAACTGCAAGAGGATGGCGATCAATGCACTAGCTGAGCAGATGTGTGAAGAAGAGGGGGTGGGATTCACAGATTTATGGGGATACTTTGTTGGGAGGGAAGATATGTACATGAGAGATGGCCTCCATCTTAGTGGAAAGGGGGCAGCAGTTTTCTCAGAGAATCTGCTGCAATCTGTTGACAGTGGGACAGGTTGCATCTGTTTAAACTAGATTCGCAGGGGGGACTCACAGAAAAGCCTGAAAATGGAGGCATAGATAAAGACAGCACAAATAAATCAACAAATAACAGTCTGGAAAACTCTTCTGAAGCTGGATATAAATGTGTTTGTTTAAATGCAAGGAGTATAGTAAACAAAAGAAATGAACTAAACATTATGGTAGAAGATATTGACCCTCATATAATAGGTATAACCGAATCCTGGACCACCACCGATATATCAGATGCTGAATTGGGACTGACAGGATATGTAATGTTTAGAAAAGATAGAATAGGAAGAAAGGGAGGTGGAGTTATTTTATATATTAAAGAATCTATTCAGGCTTATGAAATAAAATTAGAAAGAGAAGCAGATTGCGAAGAAGCTGTTTGGTGTAACATAGTTACAGGAAACTCAACGTTAACAGTTGGGTTAGTTTATCGAAGTCCAAACATAAGCATAGAAGAGAATGAAAAAATACAAAACGCTATAAGGGAAGTAAGCAAACGGGACTGTATTATTATGGGGGATTTTAACCATGGGCATATACAATGGAAATCTCTACAGAGTATGGGGAGAGAGGACCACAAGTTTTTAGTTTTAGTTCAAGATACATTCCTTTCTCAACATTTGCTAGAACCAACCAGGGGTGAGAATGTGTTAGACATAGTTTTGTCCTCACAGAATGAATTAGTTGACAATGTCAAGATATGTGAGCCACTGGGGAGTAGCGATCACAACCAGATACATTTTACCATCAAAGTAAAATCAGAAAGGAATAGCAAAAAGCAGTATAGGAGAAATTTCCACAAAGGAAGGTATAAGGACATGAGGAAATATTTAGCAAAGATAGACTGGAATAAGACACTGAAAAATAAGACGGCAACAGAATGCTGGAATATATTAAAGAGTGAAATTAAGTGCATAATCGATAAATTTGTACCCTTCAAAAAACAAGGAAAACGGTCCAAAAAGAAACACTTATCGAAAGAAGCCATTAGAAAAATTAAGTATAAACAAATGATGTGGAAGTCATATAGATGTACTGGAAATGAAGAAGGCTACAACAATTATAAAGAAGCACTTAACCAAGCTACAGCTGAAATTGTAAATTCAAAGAGAAGCTATGAACAACAATTAGCTAGTAATATAAAACATGACAGCAAGAGTTTTTATGCGTATGTTCGAAGCAAACAGAAAGTTCAAGATAAGGTCGGTCCTCTAGAAGATAGTGCTGGAAATATAATATCAGAGGGATTCATAATGGCAGAAGACCTGAATGAGTACTGTAGTTCAGTGTTTACCAGGGAAGATATTAGTTCACTGCCAATACCAGAGGCTAAGTTCAAGGGGGATTCAGACTATTTAGGACAATTAATTGTAACCCCGGAAATGGTAGCTAAGAAAATAAGGGCTATGAAGGAGAATAAATCACCTGGAGTGGATGGTATTCCACCCAAACTACTATTGGAAATTGTAGAACAAATTAGCATACCACTTGCAACAGTTTTCAACTTGTCATTAGAAGAGGGAGTGGTTCCTTTAGAATGGAAAGAAGCAAACATTATACCGTTATTCAAAAAAGGTTCGAGAAACAAGTCAGAGAACTATAGACCAGTGAGTTTAACATCAGTGATTTGTAAATTATTAGAAAGACTAATTAAAGATCACATGGTGGATTTTCTTGTTAAACAAAACTTGATAAACCCATCTCAACATGGTTTTTTTAAAGCGAGGTCATGCTTAACAAATATGTTATGTTTTTTTTGAAGACATCACTAAGTGGGTAGATGAGGGATCACCAGTAGATATCGTCTACTTAGATTTTCAAAAAGCTTTTGACAAAGTACCACATCAAAGATTACTGCTTAAACTAAAGGCCCATGGCATAGGAAATGGTATAATAAACTGGATAGAACAATGGCTGATTGACAGAAGACAACGTGTAGTAGTTGATGGGGAGGCTTCAAACTGGAAATCGGTATTGAGTGGGGTATCAGTATTAGGTCCTATATTATTCTTAATATACATCAACGATTTGGATGATGAAATAACAAGCAAGGTGTTGAAATTTGCGGATGATACAAAAGTGTTTAGAAGGATTAAAAGTGATGGAGATAGACAGCATTTACAAGATGATCTTGACAGGTTGATCAAATGGTCTGAAAAGTGGCAAATGATGTTCAATTTTGGGAAATGTAAATGCCTCCACATAGGACATGGGAACGAAGAGGTAGAATATACAATGGAGGGTACTGTACTAAGTACTACTATAAAAGAAAAGGACTTAGGGTTAACCGTTAGTGCTGATATGAAGATTTCAGAGCAGTGCGGAATTGCAGCTTCAAAGGGAAATCAAATCCTTGGATTAATTAGGCGAAACATAACGTATAAGGAAAAAGAGCTAATAATACCGCTGTACAAAACAATAGTTAGGCCTCATTTAGAATATTGTATTCAAGCGTGGAGGCCATATCGCAGGAAGGACATATATATGCTAGAAAGAGTGCAGAGGAGAGCAACTAAAATGATACAAAATCTGAGGGATCTTAGTTATGAAATACGCCTAAAAAAATGCGGTTTAACAACACTAGAGACCAGGAGATTGAGAGGAGATCAGATAGAAGTGTTTAAAATATTGAAGGGTTATGAAAATATTGATAGAAATATGTTTTTCTCAGTTAAGAAAGATAGAAGGACTAGAGGACATGATCTTGCATTAGCAAAGGAGCAGAGTAGATTGGATATAAGAAAGTTTTCATTTTCACAAAGGACTGTAAATGAATGGAACAGATTACCTGCTGATTGTGTGGGTGGTAGTAGCGTGAATATGTTTAAAAATAAAATCGACACATACCTCAGACGGGCGGGATACACATAGATAAAAAGGTCGGACTCTCGATAAGCCAAGGGCTTCCTTGTCCACCTGCTACCTAGAGTTAATTCTCTGGGTGGCAATCTTGTTAAATCTTGTTAAATCAATCTTGAAAGTTGCTGTAAGAGGTGTGAAAGTTGGCTTGGGTCAACAGTCTTTCAGATTAAGTCTTTCTTTGAGCGTCGGTTATATTCCGTCGGTGCAGTTATTGGGTGTGGTAGTTGTTGGGAGTGACTCCAGGGGGTTATTGTCATTTATATATAATTATATTTTGCCGTCACGCTTAAGTTGCCACCAAATCAGGTGTTTTCTTTAATTTCAATCTCAGATACTAACTCTGTCAATGGTGTATGTGATCCTGCTAAAGACGTGTCCATACCACTTCAATGTTGAACTATTTGACACGATCTAAATTGTTTGGCCAAGACACCATCGCTGGAAACATGTATAAAGAGTGAACAGTGTAATGAGACGCAGATGGACATGACACTAGGACACGTGTGCGAAATATCCCAACCCCAAGAAAAGATAAGTTCTTATAGCTCAGTATCCAGTTCTTGTGACTTCAAAGCGCTACACAAATAGCATTGAGCTGGACAGCTGATGGTAGGAGGCAAAGTCGTCCTAAAGAAACGCGGAGTAGGGCAGCAGAAAACGATACGTAAGAATATAGACCGACACTGTGATACGATCACCACGCATTAGTGTAGCGCCGTGGTGCAGTGGCTAGAGCTTCGGACTCTCAACCGAGAGAACCCGGGTTCGAATCCTGTGCTGCGGTGTCGAACAATGGGCAAGTTCGTTCACTATACGTTGCTCCAGTTCACTCAGAAGTATGAATGGGTACCTGGCTATATACATTGGTGGATATTTGTGTACGAATAGTCTTCGAGCATTAATTGCAGCGTGGTTGAATGCTTCCCAGAGAAGTCGAGATGGTGTTCAATTGAACAGGTCTGCCAGGGAGTAAAGTGTAAAAGTGCTTTGAGCAGTCGTGAGGACTGGATACTGCGCTATATAAGAACTTACCTTTACACAGATTCCAAAATGCAGACCAACACTGTGATACGATCACCACCTAGGTTGAAGAATGCAGACCAACAGCAGTGTCGCTCTCTCGTCGAAGTCTTATGTGCCTTCTAAGGTACGAAGATGAATGGGTGAGAGTCACTGAGGATGTCTGCCCTGCCCTGCGCTGCCCTGCGCTGCGCTGCACTCCATCGTACACAATCATCACACATTCACAGTTTCAACATATTGGGGTAATGTTTAATTGGCAGCATAGATGCACGGAACCGTTCACCAATAAAGACACAGAAAATATAACCCATACAAGTGAAATGGAGATGGCTGCATCTTAGTAGCTTCCACATTTGTTTATATTCATGCTTAAAATGTAGGGCTATGTGTGTTTTTATATATTACTATGTATCATTGTATGTGTGTTGTTATATATTACCTGAACAAATAACATGATATGATGGGAGTTTGCGAGTCTTGAAACCTCTGCCACACATTGCCATGACATATTCAGTAATTAATTACAAGTGTATACTTAAACAATTCATATCACACAATTATGTTAATATATAACATATATTTCAATCACGATTATGTCTTCTTCACCTGCACGCTGTTTTTGCTTTCAATATTATGATATATGCATTTACATAGAAATATTCAATAAGGAATATAACTTTATATAATGCTCTTCCCTTGTTGGTCTCATTACGCCATTATATGATTTGTCTTAATTTGATTTGTATATGTACGTACTGTAATGAGTTCAATAAATTTGATTTGATGACACTCGTTTGCAAATTTCCGTGTCTGATACAGCGCCATTTGAGGCAACGACCCATCTACAGTTGTCGTAAAATGCTGTCATGTTTTGCTCTGCGACGATGAGTCATGGCGAAAGCAAATATTGCAACGGAATCAAATACACGTAAATGATACGAAGATTAGTCACTGAAATAATAGAACGAAGAGAAACAAGAAATCGAGAAGGTTTTAGAGAAATCTACACCAACGGTACTTCGTAAGGATACGATCGAGACTGTTTGCAAATATAACGGATAGAAGTGTTCGTGATGCCCCACGTTACCGACTCAACCTTTTTGTCTTTTGTAAATTAATCAGATTTTTAAGAGTACATTTGTATACGGCCAGTGCGTGTGCGAATGTAATTAAACCCACGTTTAAGAATATGATCTACGTATATTTCGCTTATTAATAGAAGGGCGTGCACCAAATAGTTATCCGTAGTCAAAAAGAACATCTAGATTCTAGTAGGACCTATTACGAGTCTAGTATGGTCCACCCAGTCCCAGGGGTGGGCAAAAGTTCGTATTTCGTAACAATTTGAATTCACACCTCACTAATGAGAATTAGTTGGTTGACTGTCGGTGGGACCATTCTTTAAAGTGTATGTTATGCGAACGTGTTTTTGCGATTAAAGGGCATACTACGCCACTAATCTAATCCACATGAATACATTCCAAAGATAGCAATAAGTAGGGTGGTACTTATGGACCTGATATATTAGTATGACCCATTTGTTTCAAAGAATTTAGGCAGGGCCTAACTGTTTTTGTATAAACAGTCGACCAGCTTTGCCATTGACACTAGGTGGCTGATTTTATACCGGCTGTAACGAAATCTGCATGGCACTATACCGATAAGGAAAATTAACCCCTACAACGATGGGACTAACACCACAACCCGTGCAGTATATCCTTCGCTGTAAATAATTATTATACATTGCTAATGTGCTAACACAGGGCTTACTGGTCTAGCAGTATGCGACATTTAGTTTACAGTTCACCTGTGGAATCAAACAACGGAAGCTTGGTCGGAGCAGAGCATTTCGGGAACTGTTGCAGCCACGAACGGCATCCAGTGCATTGACCCAACATGTAACGGACCATCGTCACTAGCGTAGATCAGTTCTAAAATATACCCCTTCTTTGACCAGGCAACTGGAGAAAAACACGTACTTCTTTGGTGTTCAGTTTTATTTTATATAAAATGGTACATCGAATGATAAAAATACCGTCGGCAATCAGCCAGTCACTTATTTCAGATAGAAACAATATCCGATTAAAATGACTGGCAGTTGAAGACAGAGGATAATCCATGTGAGGAAGCCGGCCACCCAACCTCAAAACCCCTGTCGTATCGGGGAAAGGTGGAGGATATGTGATAAATATGATTATCAAAAATAAAATACACTGTATGGCGTTCCAAACCTTTCAACACTTTAATGCTTTTAACGTCCAATCAATATTAATAATGTCACAGTCCCTTTTTAGTCGCAGCTCTGCCAACTCGAACGGCATCCGGCGGCACATATATTTCGTCGAAGCTTGCCAGCGATCTTTCACAGTCGCATTTATGTCCACATCTCGAAATCAGCGTGATCGCTAACTGCAAGAACCGACAAGAAACACGACCATCCATTTCGTCGTCGCCGGCACAACTGGTTGTAAGGTGGACAATAGTATAACTGTCGCAATGACGTCAGCACCAATTGTTAGCGCGTAGACATTTAGACCTGTCTACGTCAAAGCACAGCTGGCACCCGTCGCTGTCAGGAGATCGGTCTATGCACGCACCGATGTCAAGTTGTATGTTCACGACCTGTGACCAATTCCAACTGAGTAGGCCTAAACTAATTACTGGCCGGCCCATAAGCGCTGTGGTGGTGGTGGTGGGGGGGGGGGGGGGGGGGTGCGAACGTAGCCCTGTGCTGGGGTAAAATAGTTCCGCTTGAATAGACGAGATCGATCGATGTTTTTGTCAGCGCGTTATAGGGGCAAAAGGTCGGATTTTTGGTGAACATATGAAACTATCAGGAGGGGGATTGGATATTTATGATGAACCTGAAGGTTTTCTGAAAGGGAGTATATTTTGTTAGTCCTGTATATATCAAACGGCAATTAAAACGATTAATTCGGAACGTGGTGAATATTCTGGGGGAGGGCTGAAACTCACCAAAAGCTCCAATTGCACCCCACTGAGGCTCCCAAAAACCACGTTTAGGTTCTCAAAAAAACATCCACTTGCACACCTCCTTTAGGTTCCCCCAAAACCCACCTTCAGGCTATCCAAAAACCTCCAATTGCACCCCCTTGAGGCTCCCTGAAACAAAAACATATTCAAGCTCTCCAAAAACCTTCAACACCCCCATTGAGCTAGGCTCCCCCAAAACACCTCTAGGCTCTCAAAAAAACTTCCAATTAAAGTTGCACCCTCTTGAGACTCCCCGAAAAATCCACCTTCAGGCTTTCCATAAACCTAGATTAAATTGCACCCCAAAACACACCTCTTCCCTAAATATTGTTGGGGGGGGACTAATTCCATATGCAGCTCCTCCACCAAAAATATGTATACCCCAAATAGTGACCGAGGGTTTCGGGCCTCAAAGCCTCCCGGTTCAGACGCCTATCGGCCTATGCGACGCGAGGCACCTAGGGCCGGGGTAGGTATGGGAGTTAAAACTGTTTTGAATAAAATCCCTGAAAAGTTGCAATATATATGGTGACACGTGCCCCCTAGACCTTTGGAATATGGCGTGCTCCCATACCTTTTTGTCTGGGAGTAATGGGATCCCGTTACCATGCCCATTTGTCCCTTTTAATGTTCCCCTGTAACACTGAAGTTACGTCCGCGCAACGATGAAAACATTTCAACTGTACACCACCCCCGTCTTCCATGCAATTACCATCAGTCGAGCCGAAACAGGAGAGAGCGCGAAACAGCGAGAAGAAGAAGGTGAAGTTAACGTCCGCGCAGCGACGGAATTTTTTTAACTGCACCCCTTCCCTTCTTCCGATGTCACCAGTCGAGCCGAGACAGCGGAGAAACTGAAGTTACGGCGAAGCGGCAGAAAAAAAAATTGTACACCATTTGTGGCATTTGGTTCGGCTACCAGGCCCAGGCCCAAGGGAGGTTTTGTGCCTCCCAGGCCACCCTCTCTGGATACGCCCCTGGAAATGAAATGTTTACCCTTTATAAGGTGGTGGGAGATCGAGGTGCACCCATGCATTCCCAATGGTTTTTATGTTAGAGAAAACACTTGATAACTTAAGTTGCACTGTTGTGACACTAAATCATGATAATATATGTTTATCAGCCAGATGTAGGCGGCCCCTATACCATTTGAGAAAACGCCATGACTATGTCTATGACTATGTCTATAGCATAGACATATTAGTATAGCCAAGACTGGCTATGCTATAGCATAGGGTTGGGGTGTCTCACAATTCCCACCGATGGCGATGCCATGGGCATGGCGATGACCCGTTAAATTTGCCCGCTGGTTATGCCAAACTCCTGAAAAGGTGCAATTTTGTGACACCTAAAACATAATTATGCGTGTTCAGCCAAGACCAAGTAAAATATGTATAGATATTTAAATACAACATGTAGTATGTACACAAGTTGGTGGTAACAACAGTCAACAACATGCAACCCATCTTTGCCTTTCCCTTAGGCTTAGCCTTTGGCATTTGCCTTGCCCTTGGCTTGGGCTTGGCCTTGGGCTTGAGCCTTGGCATTTGCTTTGCCTTTGGCTTGCCTGGCTTTTCCTTTGGCTTTGCCTTGGTCTGCTTAAAACAGCGGATTTTGTAGCGCCGGACGTAAGTTCGAGTTCTGCGTTATGATAATCTTTCCCATGAAACCATGTAGGATCTACACGAACGTTTTGAAATTATTCCTGAACCTAGCAAAAAAATATTCAGCACCGAAGTACCAACTACGTGTGGAACCGTGCGTATCCAGTGCTCTGTGACCTGAATATCGAGAGATCGTTATTCCAAGTCGGGCGCGTGGCGCAATGGATAACGCGTCTGCCTACGGAGCAGAAGATTCCAGGTTCGAATCCTGGCGCGCTCGGTTCATTTTTGTTTTTATGATAATAACACATGTTTCTTTATTTTTGGAGCAACACATATTTCTGGAATTAAGGTTACACTAATGACTGTTTCTGCACAAATGAGGGTTGTCAACTTTTAGAAAATCATTTCTTTTTATACTTTACCGCATCTTCCAGCAAAACTGTATACTAAAATTAATAATCTGTAATAAGAAAATAACTTGTTTTAACCGTTATTTTCAAGACACCGTTGGATATGTTTTTTAAAGGAAAACGAATAAAAACAGTTTTGGTTAATATTTGTTAACGATATTTTAAACTTTGATATATAGTATAATCCTGAAAATAGTGTCAAAATGGAAAAATGTCTCTAATCTAGGCCCATTATGCATAAAAGTACATGGATATATTACATTCATTATTTTGCTTATTTAACTTAAATTTTGAAGCAAATGGAAACTGAGGAGCTGAGCAAAAAAGAAATGTTCTGTACATGGAAAATAATTAAATAAATAAGATAGTTAACATAATAAGATTAATTAATTAACGATAGTAACTAAGTAATAGAACTATTTAGCAATTATATATATATACATGTATATATATATATATATATTGCTGTTATATAAACATAGTAATTGATAATTATAGTAAATGAAAGTTGGGGAGTACAAACAAAAATCAAACATCAGGCCAGTAGTGATGGAATGAGGAGATTGTAGAGGTGATGATGAGGAGGTTGTGGAGGTAAAGGAGACTGTGGAGGTGGTGGAGGAGATTATAGAGGTGATGCAGGATGAGATTGTAGAGGTGGTGGAGGAAGTAGTTGTAGAGTTGTCAGAGGAGATTGTAGAGATTATTATGGAGGATCGATCTAGGATATAGTGACGCAACAAACGGTGGCGCCACACAACGGAGCTTGGATAATCGAGGCTAGGATCTTTGTAACCGAGACTACAATACACAAAAATAGTTATGGCGGTAAACTAGGAACAGCTGTTTTGGTAAGGATATATGACATCTTTATGCTTTTTTTCGTATTGCCGTACGTTTGAGTAAGTACTTATTGGAGTTGTTATGAATATTTACATACTTCACTGAAATTTCATAAAATCTAGTTTTCGGAATCCTATTGGCAGGCTCAGGCTCTAGGCTCTAGCTCTGCCACTGGCACTGCCCTGGCACTGTCTGGGGCAGTCACCGCGGCGCAGTGTCAGTGTCACACTCAGTCACAGTCACAGTGTCACTCAGTCAGTGAGTCACTCGATTATGACATGTACTGATCATGTAGTCATATTGTAGCCATTCATCATGTCTCACTCTCAGAGTCACTCACTCACTGTCAGTGTGACTGTCTATCACTCACTGTCTCAGTGATTGAATAAGACATTACGATTATATAGCTGGATCTCATATTAAATACATCTTTAGTCACATATATATCGGACACAATGAGCAAAGGACGTCTACAAATTTGCAACAAAGTTATTTGTCTCAAATTAAAACGAGGCAAACAGGTTTTTGACAGATATTTTGATAGCGAACGCAGACCACGTTGTAATGTTGTTGTCCCCTCTCCTCTGTCTTCCTTCCTTCCTTCCTTCAGTTGGGCAGTATGCAAATGGCTTAAGAAGACTGGAGCCTTACCTCGGGTATGTTGCTCGCCAAGCCGTGTGCATCATCGTGCTGTGGTGATGCATTGTCACCTCATGGCTAAAGGTGTATTTGTTTGTCAATGAAATTGAACAAACAAGCGTTCCAGGTTCGTCACGAATATATGTTTTATTCATCAGTAGAAACTTCAAACACGATGTCCGTACAACGTTTACACATTCATGTGTGCCGACAGTCCAACTCTATTTTATATTTAAAGTGTCCATGGTTTTTGAAGATCGAAAGATGAAGCAATATATAAACCACCATGGTTTATATTTGCCGAAATTTTGAGAAGTCTAAATTGGAAAATATTTTCTTAGTTTCCCCATGGAGAGCGTCTACCGTCCCTCCTTATGTGTGTCAATTTCCGCCCTCCCCGTAATTCCAAAATAGTTCCCTTTTAAACATACTGGCTTGGCTTCAAGCTAAATCCGGGAATTGTCGTTAAACCGTAAGGTATGAAATTTGTAGAATTATGGCTCTACGCATGCGTGTTTTTATGTCGTCATACTATGGTGATGAGGGTGCTCACTCACATGAGGGGGTCTGCATTTATTTGCATAATTTCATCTTTCCGGTTCAATCTTAAAACCGGGACATGGTCACGAAGTAAATCTAAGGTCAGGCCAATGTCTGTACCAAATTCCAGTCATGACTCTTAACTGTCAACTACATTGTGTTATGGTAGACACCAAGAACTACGCCTACGGACGCGAAAATAAGCAAATCGTTCAAACCTTGTTGCTTTAGAAACGCGCCCACAGGTAGGGCGACCATATGCTTGCCTTGTGCAGCATTCTTTTATATAATGCGAATCTGGATTTTCTGTTCTAGTCTTTTCTCTGATAACTAATAATAATGGTAATTAACTCAATTAGCCACTGCAGGTCTGTTACAACATGACAACAGCGCACCATATCGGTGACGGTGATGTAAACAACCGTAATATGAAAATTTATCGAACAAAATTGTAAGCAACTATTCACCCTAATCACCACAAGAAAGTTAATAAACAGCCCATGCAGTTTTTACAGTGAATGCATTGTGATTTGTCGCACAGTGATGATTTTGAACACGATGAGGCAGAAATCGAGTGCTTCCGTTTGGCGCGTGAAGTGATTATCGTCTTACGACTATTGTAAATATTTCACTAAAAACATCTTATTTGACGCTTCGTTTGCATGCCATTGATGAAATAAGTGGTTCTGATTAATAATATTGATATACATTGCTGAGCGATTTCAAAAATTGTTGGTATAAACTGCATATTATGCTTGCATAAGGCAGAAACCGAGTGGTCCAGTATACTTCTTCAAGTTCAAGTAATCCACTACTGTCATTACAACATTAGTCATTACTGATGACTTCGTGTATGGTGTGGTGTTCGTTGCATGCGCCAGGTGTGCAGTGCTGTTTGTGACTGTTTTAAAATCATGTGCAAGTGCAAGTTAAAAACAAACAGGGGTCACTCTTAGTTAGACTTTGTTTGTGGCAGTGTCGGCAAGGCACTGCTTGAAAGCATCTAGAGAGGGAGATTTAACGGATTGGGCGGTTGGTCATTCCAGGGTATTATTGTGGTTATAAAAAAGGAATGTTGGAAAGCCTGTGTTCGGGAACGTTGAACCAGTAATTGGAATGGATGCCCTCTGCGCTCCTCAGCAGTACATTGACCGTAGGCTAGTCCAGAGCTACGATGTAGTACAGTGACAGTCGACATTTGACTCGTCAGTGTCACAGCACAGTGTCGGCTTGGCCTTGCCCTTTGCCGGCTTCAATCCCTTGCCTTGGCCCAGAACTTGGGCAACTTGGTGCATTGTCAGTGATCAGGATATGGACAGGAGGAGAGGAGGTTTTAAAGTAGATCGAGCACTGATAAAATGTGATGAGGGTGTTTCAAAAACCAGTCGCTCTAAACGATACATGTTCCGTTGATGTCCGCATATGATATCCTGTTGTGACATACTATTTTATGGTGGCAGCGCAACGGGATATACGTGGACATCACGTTCTGTAATGTGGGCGTTTGATAGCTATGTTAAGACCCTTCGGGTCAAGACAGATCCGCAGTTTTCCTGACGCCTTCCGACTGTAGACAATGCTTGACACCCAGTCAGTTGGTTGATTCACCTTCTCAATGACACCGAGGGACTCCACGTCCTCAAGTTCTGACCGGATCTCATCTGATAGGTGTATCGGACACTTACGCGATGCGTGAACAACTGGTGTCACATTAGGGTCATGTCCAATGCCCACAAAGCGATCAGGGTATTTCTTCAATAGATCCTCCTTAGATCGAATCACAGTGTCATGTATTTCGTACCGAGTGATCTCGCAGTGCATCGTAACTAGCTGAAGAGCTCGGCATGACGGTAGTCCTATAATCGCTAGACCAGGCGTGTCAGCTATGTAGAAGACGGCTTCGCAACTCTTCTCTCCAAGTGCACATGGTAGGGTCATCATTCCGTACTGACGAATACGCTCACCATTGTAAGCTGTCAACACGGTGGAACATGCCTTCAAACATCGGAAGGGATATCCCTCAGCATCCAGGTTCTCCGTGTATATCCTTCGGTAGATGCGGAGAGGGAGAACGTTCCCCTGGGCGCCGATGTCAACCTTCACCTTGAGTATCGCTGGCTTCTTTTTCAGACGTATGTCCAGTGACGCGTAGACTTTGTTACATGTGTCCTTACCTATGTCAACATTGTCAAAAACCAGTCGCTCTAAACGATCTTAGATTTGTGGTAAGTTGTCGACATTGTGGACGGTTGTTGGTCTCTGCCGCGATTTCGAACGATGATTGAATGTGGTACAGCGTCTTCGTAATGTCGACTTGTCACGCGAGTCACATCTACTGCGCGTCACATCTGCTGTGGAACAAACTACTTTCCAGTGGTTGAGTCATCCGCATGCCAGGCACTTGCTGCATCGTCTAATGTCAGTGTGGAGTCACAACCCAGCAGCTTTTCTTACAACTTTGGGTGTTTTATTCCCACGATTAGCTGTTGTACTAATCTTTCTTCTGGCTCTATGTTGTCTCTAAATCTGTATTTCTTTGCTTGTAACTTGCGTCGAGTCATAGACTCATCGATGGATTCATCTGCCGCTTGCTTGTATTTTTGTAGGTGGAACCTATTTAATCTATAGGTCGTTTTGGGTTCGATCATCAGTCTGAACCCTTCCCACAAAGTACTCAGTTTGCTTCTTTTCTCTTCTGGGATCTCCCACGTATTGTACATATGTAGGCCCTCTTGGCCACCCGTAGTAGCACATACGTAGGCCCTCTTGGCCACCCGTAGTAGCACATACGTAGGCCCTCTTGGCCACCCGTAGTAGCACATACGTAGGCCCTCTTGGCCACCCGTAGTAGCACATACGTAGGCCCTCTTGGCCACCCGTAGTAGCACATACGTAGGCCCTCTTGGCCACCCGTAGTAGCACATACGTAGGCCCTCTTGGCCACCCGTAGTAGCACATACGTAGGCCCTCTTGGCCACCCGTAGTAGCACATACGTAGGCCCTCTTGGCCACCCGTAGTAGCACATACGTAGGCCCTCTTGGCCACCCGTAGTAGCACATGTGTGACTTGTATGGCTTCATCTTTCTTCGAGAGTGGCCCACTAAAGATTAGTTCACAGTACTGGTTAAAACTGTCAAATGCAGTTTGTAAGTCTGCAGAAGACCAGTCCATGTGTGGGGCTTCTGTCCCAGACAGTTCACCCATTGTGTAGCGTATTATGACAACAATACACGAATAAGACTAGCCGACTATAATTTGTCCGCCATTTGCATTTGCCCATCGTGCGTTGAATCCCGTTGGTGTGCATCCCATTGAATCAATTTGTTCATTTTCTCGGAATGTTTCGAGCGTAAAGATTCAAACTAACCGTCCCTTGTTAGCTGTAAGTGTTCGTTACCCAGCTGCCACCATGAAATAATAATGTCACACATTCGCTAAGTATTCTTAGACTGGCCTCTTTCCTGCTTTCCTTGGGGATTCCACGTCAGGGCTTGTCTGACGATGTTTGACGCTGGTTTTTGAAGTGTGTGACCAAACCATCCCCATTTTATTCTTCTGACTTCATCTTCAGCAGGCAGTTGGTGTGTCCTCCTCCACACCTTAATGCTGCTGATCATGTCTGGCCAGTAGATTTGGAGGATTCTTCTTAGGCAGTCGTTGATGAAGGTCTGCAGTGCTCTGCACTTTGTTGATGGTGGTGTTGCTTGTCCTCCACGTCTATGCTCCGTACAGTAGAACTGACTTATAACAACTCAGTTATTATATTATAGATATTCATAAAATTGTAACATTCGTGTTTGAAAGTACAAAATGTCTATACATTTTCTGACAGTTAACATGCTGCAAAATTGTGGGACCCTATCACAGAATTATATATAAGAAATGTAATAGTTCACACAAAAAACCTCTCTAATATCGGCTATCATTTGTACTAGTTTCAGCGACATCATTGAACAAACTTAAATAAATATGACAAAACTTAGACAAACTTTGTTTAAAAAAACGATTTTTAAAAAAGTGGTCCGGATCTTTATACAGTAAGTATAATACAAGGCTAACTTCACACTTTTGCAGATTACCTAATCAGTTGATCTTGAGGTCAACTCTCAGTGATTTTAGCATGAAGTACAAATGCTGAAAAGACTACTTTCATTAAAATTATCGTGCTACCCAATTTTTAACCACAGGGCCGTCTGTTGTGTCCATGTTGCAGAAGAAACATGGAGGACGATCCACTGCAGTCACCACTACTCACTAGATGGCAGCACCTACACGTGCGAGACCAAGTAGAAGCCAGTGACGTGTCAACTAAGGCTGATCTCTTACGCAGTCTGTTGGCGCAGGTCCAATATGCTAGAGCTTTGGAAATGTAAGATTTGATCATTGATGAATTGACACTAATTCACTTAACTCACCTGGGTTTACAATTGATGTCGCACATGGAAACATGATTCCAATTACTTGACATTCAAGTATTATAAATAAAAATAATTTTTCATTAAGTTATATTTTGTCTTGCAGTACTTCAGCTGAATCAGCCAAGATGCTGATGCATGCAGATCTCACGCGGTATGGCAAGATTGTGGATGAAGGTAACTAAACAAATAAATTCTAGTTATTTCCTAGATTTGGTTAAATTCTGGGCTGATACATTGACTTAAGTTCTATGCACTTTACTCTGGGTTAAGTTTTGGGGTCATACTCTGGGTTAAGTTTTGGGGTCATACTTTGGGTTAAGTTCTTCGCACAAACTACTGGTTAAGTTATGGGCTCATAGACAGAGTTAAAAGTATCTAGCCTGTTTTATTCTTGGATGTACAATCTGGATAAATAAATCCACTTCTGTTCTGTTCTGTTCCTTGTTTTTCATTGTCTAATTAATGTAATGTTGTTAAGACTATACTTAACATCAGCCAGAGAGAACGTTGAAGAGGCCTGTAGAGTCTACCAGCAAAACACTGTAGCTGACAACAGAGTGAGATATGAGCAGGCCAAGAAGAACATGGAGACAGCCTATAACATTGTGCAGGAGGAAGAACTTTGCAGCAATATTGCTAAAGTCGAAAATGTACACATTAATGGAACACACGGACAGAGCTGGAAACTTATAAACCATATAAGTGGTAGAAAGACAGCTCGTAAAGGACAACTAAAGGGAAAAACTGCAGAACAAAGGGGGGGAAACTGGTACGATCACTTCCACAAACTACTAGGCAGTCCACCAGACACAGAAGATGAGGATGAAGAGATCCAACCTGTAATCACAAATATCAATACCAAGGAAGGACCTTTTCAAAGAGACGAGTATGAGAAGGCCAAGAAATCCCTGGATGATGGAAAGAGCTGCGGGGATGATGGTATACCACCTGTAGTAATAAAACTGCGATCTGGGCAGTATCACACTAGAGTTTTGTAACAAAGCTTTGATCGAAGGGAAAATCCCGCTACAGTGGACAGTTCTGAACATTATTTCAATACCTAAGAATGGCGATTTAAGCCCGGCAGGGAATTACAGGGGCAATAGCCTGAGCTCCATTGTGGCAAAGACATTCAACAGGATGATACTGAACAGAATATGTCCTGAAATTAACCACCACCTAAGAGACAATCAGAATGGATTCCGGACAGAGACGACAACAATAGGTCATATACTAACCCTGAGAAGGTTAATGGAAGGAATTAGAGCAAAGCATCTTCTTGCCAGTATGACATTCATAGACTTCCGAAAAGCAACTGATATGGTTCATCGTGGCAAGATGATGAAGACTCTTGAGGCCTATGGTGCCCCCACACAGCTAGTAACAGCTATTTCCAACATGTACAGGAACACACGTGCCAAAGTACAGTCACCGGATGGAGAAACTGAGCTTTTTGATATCACGGCGGGAGTGCTACAGGGTGACACACTGGCGCCATACCTCTTCCTGATAGTCCTTGCCTATGCACTGCGGCAAGCTATTGACGGAAGAGAAGAGGAACTTGGATTCCAGATAACAAGAAGGAAAAGTAAACGGGTTAAACCTGAGATGATCACTGATTTTGAATTTGCCGATGATATTGCGCTACTATCAGAAGTGATCAATCAGACACAGGAGCCTGTAACATGAGTGGAAACATCATGTCCAAGGATTGGTGTAAAGATCAATTCTGAAAAGAAAAAAATATATATCGCATTCAACCAATTAGGAAACACTAGCATTGTTGCCAGAGAAGGAGCTGTTTTAGAGAAGGTTGAAAACTACAAATACCTTGGCTCCTGGGTCTGCACAACAGACAAAGACATCAAAACCAGGAAGGCAATGGCGTGGAGAGCACTCAACCAACTAAACCTAATATGGAAATCTACACTCCTACGCAAAATCAAGCAGCGACTGTTTATTGCAACAGTAGAGCCTGTGCTACTCTACGGATACGAAACATGGACAATGACGAAAAAACTTGACAAACAACTAGACGGATGTTATACAAGAATGCTTCGAGCTGCATTTAATATTCACTGGCAACAGCATTTGACAAACATAGAATTATACAGTGGAATGTGTAAAGTCACTGATAAAATAAGAGGAAGACGATTGAGATGTGTCGGACACTGCTACAGATTTAAGGATAAAATGGTATCTAAGACCATCTTGTGGCAACCGACACATGGAAGAACCAAGACAGGAGGACCAGCAGCAACTTACACTGACTGCTTAAAGGAAGGTGTGGGTCTAGAGATGGAGACGGCAATGGCAGACAGAAGGATCTGATCATCTGGAGACGGATGATTGAAGCCACTAATATTCAACCCCAGTGGCCAACATGAGTGAGTGAAGACTACACTAACTATGTTGAAGCTGTCTGCTAAATTGTGTTTAGCAAGCCCCTAACAATGGTCGCAATTTGTAGGTACGACCACAGAAACATGTTCAACTAGTAAACAAAACATCCAGTTTCAAAACAAGCGTTATTGACAATATGAACGAGGTGGGCTGAGTTGACTGCTATACCCTTTGATATTCAACTTTCCCATGTTTAACACAGCAGACTTCCTTATACAAATTACTACACCCACTAATTCCGGATAGACGAACATACTACGTCCATTTAAGTTAGAACTGTGTATGGAATTATAAGTGAATTTAATTCTGAACTTTTGAGATGTTTAATTTCTGTTTGTTTCAGGGGTTGGTTGTTACACAGAGGAAGTGAAGGCTCTAGTTCAGGATAACAGCGATGGCACCGGTGGGTAGTTGACGTCATTATGATTAGTTTATTTCAACAACAATAACAATTACAACAGAGAATTCGCCAAATATACAATTATAAACCACGTATCGAGGTTGATATGGGCAAGAAGATGTGTATCACTTATACCATAATGACCGTATGTTTTGGGACACCCTAAAAATCTTGAAAAATAAAAAAAAATCTGTATTGTATGTTTTGGGACACCTTTGAAAATGTAATTATTTTTGTCCCTGTCTATTGGGACACCAATTATTAGCACTTCTGACAAGCGGGTACCCACTTTTTTCCTGATACCGACACGTAAATAAAAAACAGTGTATCAATAAAATGTATTACAATCGCAGCTGCCCCGAATAAGTTCATGTAAAGGTGTCTGGCTGGCTCATTAAAAGGGCGTAGTTTTTATGTATTAATTAATATAATGTTCTTAAGATTATACTAACTTTGTTGAAGGTATACTGCCCACCAAATTGTGTTTAGTAAGCCCGTAACAGCGGTTGCAATTTAAAAGGCAAGACAACGGGTGCATGTTCAAATAATAAATAAAACATCCAGTTTTATTGGCAATATGGCCGAATCGGGCTGAGTTAACTGCTGTACTCTTTGAAGTTCGATGATGCCCACTTTCCCACGGTCAACACAGCAGACTTCCAGTTAGAAATTACTACTGCTAATCCCAGGTAAATGAATAGATTAAATCCCTTTAAATTGGCCTAGGTTACAGTGGTACTGTTATAATTATAGATGGGTAGATCATCTCCTAGCAACACTAAGACAATTGTTGCCACTTGCCACATCAAAGCACAGTTAACCACAAGTACGAATCCGATAAGAAGATGTAAATAACTTGCCCCACTGCCCACCCTTCGAGGCACCTGCTGTATTGGCAAACCTCTGATTGCTTACAAAGTTATGGACTTCAAGTCAATTGGGACTTCATGCTGTTCTTGAGGGTAATGTCAAATTTCTTACAAAAACATTTGTAAAAAAATTATAAAATGATGTGCTCTTGATAGTTTAATTTAATGTTAATTTAACAGATGACACCTTACGTGTTTCAGTTGGCTATATAAACAACACACATTCACTCACTGATTGTCATTGTCACACTGAAGTCGATTTTACCTCTACAAATTTTTTTATACATGGTTTCCAATGCTATACTAACTACAGTGTACATGTGTTAAATCCAGTTTACTGACGTCCACAGAAGCCGAGGACCCAGGGGCCTAGACCAAGCTCAAACAGTCAATGACGTGTTTAGACCACATATTAACCCAATTTCCTGAGTTCTGAACACGCGGCTGTCTACAACACGTGCCGCCCAGTGCCCTGGAATTAAATTAACCTCACACACCAGATCAATTAAATTAACTTCCCAAATTGTTCATTTAAATTAACTTTCATTCAATTAACTTCAATTAAATTACGAATTACCCGGGGTAACTCAATTAACTACAACTCAGTTAACAATTAATGTTAATACAAGACAAAAAGCACAAATTACGGGGGCTAACTGGAATTAATCACCACTGGAATAAATGTCTGACAGGGCAAGCCTGCTAATAAAGCACAATTCCATTGTACATATATCTCTAAATCTTGAAAACACATTTCAAGAATTTACATATTGTATTGCCAAATTGCCAATAAGTTAAATATTGTATTGCCAAATTGTGTTCATTTTTCATATTTATATTTTGGGTTTTGTCATAAGATAATCAAAGCTATTTATATCTACCAGAGTTTTTTAAATAAATTAACCTCTTCCAGAAGAGTTACTTAATTAAATTAATGAGTCTCCCGAGAAAGTTAATTAAATTAATTGAATTAACAATCGACATTAACCCATACCCGATGATGGGTGGTATTGCAGTTAAATATGGTACAAGCTGTCACTCAATAAATAGTCTTTGAAAAAGTGTGAGAAACCTATACCAGACAGATTAGACATTTCACATGGCTGAGGATGTAGTCCCTACATAAAACATTTGTTTCATGAGATATAGGGCCATTCAGCCACTCAAAACAGGTAGTAGCAGGGTAATAAAACAGGGACGACGTGACATGAGGATTCGTTCGCATCCCTAAGTATTGGGACAGTGATTCTGAGAATTATTTTATGAACTGTCCCAATACATACAGTCATTATGGTAACATTTGCCCAATACATACGGTCATTATGGTAACACTTGCCAAATATATACGGTCATTACGGTCATTATGGTAACACTTGCCCAATACATACGGTCATTATGGTAACACTTGCCAAATATATACGGACATTACGGTCATTACGGTCATTACGGTCATTACGGTAACACTTGCCCAATACATACGGTCATTATGGTAACACTTGCCCAATATATACGGTCATTACGGTCATTACGGTAACACTTGCCCAATACATATGGTCATTATGGTAACACTTGCCCGATACATATGGTCATTACGGTAACAGTTGCCCAATACATACAGTCATTACGGTAACATTTGCCTAATTACAGTAAATATAACTACAACCAAACAATGCCAGTATGCAACATGCATGATTTCAACATAATATTTATAATTTGATAATATGAATGATGAAATCTTATTTTAGACTTTTGTGCAAAAGAATAACAATTTGTGAAGGCCAACATAAAGTAAGTTATTTTAGAATAAGTCAATTATTTACACAACCAAGTTGTTATGTGTTTACAATAATATAGCTAACTGAGCAGTTAGCAGTGTTTTTCCTTATCCACTTACCATCTGGCATTTTCTAATGGATGGCAGTGTTGTTAAATCTTGTGCCAAGAACAGGAATGAGATGAAAAGAATGTTGTTATTTGTTTACTGTGATCTGATTGAGAAGGTGCCCGTTAGACAGGGAGCTTAAGAACTTATATTTTACTGTTTACTTTACGTTTGGTTGTAGAGAAGAGACAGTGGAGGACTGCCTTGAGCTTGGAGACCGCATTAGAGCTTCAAACTGTACAACAGTTTCTGAAAGAGAGCAAGGTGATGTACATGACTACGAACACCCTCGCAACTATCAATAAAAATTTCCAAACCAGTGGTGTTAACAAATTTGTGAATTTTTAATTGAACATGTTTAGTTAAACCAATATAGCAGTAACACAAGCAATATGGTAGCAACTTTATACATGAATTGTGAATATTATTTTGTAATTTATTTATAATTTTGTATTGTATTTTTAAAGTTTTTTTAGTTTGAGAAGGGCATAGCAACATATAAGTCTATGACTTCATTTTGTGGATCCAGCAAAATCAAGTTAAACTCACATATTAGTTGATTATGCATAAGAAGACCCATTCTGCCACCCTCTGCCATATCTGTCAACTGTAAATGCAAATTTAATGTATGATTACAACTGGTCATAGTTTTCCTGTTGTAATGGATATGAATGCTGGCTTTGTTGCTAGGAAATGAGTTCAACATCTGCTTTTGTCTGAAAGATGTAAAACGTTGATATTTGACCTCTGTGAGTTGTAGTCACATTGTTTCTGGGTGTATTTTGTAGGCTGCTACCAGTGCTCTGTTTCCGTCAGGAAATAGGAACGAACCCCTTTTATTGGTGCCTACAGTGACCACAGGCCAATGCAGCAGTCACAGATCAGTAGAAATGTCCAGTCGTCAGTCTCTCTTTCATCCATCCAATCACCAGCCAGCTAACTCGTCATGTGACAGAGTGCATCCAATTTACAATGGAAGCAAGGCGCCTGGTTCGGCTGTTGGACACGGTGGTGCAGTGTTGTCGTGGAAAGGGGAAAGAAGGCTGGAGGGAGAGGGAAGTAGACACAGGAGGAATCCCCTGGGAAACAGTGGGAAGATAGACACAGTGGCCACATCAGGTGGGTTTATTAAAAGGAGGTTTTCTGTTGGTTTTTTATTGCAAAGTAATGTTATGCAGTAAAAACTGTGTGTATTCTAATATACTGACCATTAAAATATGTTTTCACAACTTTTGAATTGAACAGTTCAGTGTTTACAAAAATTGCTGTGATGTCACTAAAATCCCGTAAAATCGTTTGGATAATTCTGAGGAAAGTCGTGACCCAAACCCAAAGGGGACAGGACTTAAAATTTAAAAACACTGTCATCATGGCTTCAGACCTGAGGTGACCCTTTGAAAGCAGTGCTCTGCCATGTAGACAAACTGTTTCCTCCTGAGGCACCTTTCAACATCAGTGGTTCAGTAAAGCGCATTTGAGCGGTGAGGATGTTACTGTAGACGTAGATTATACCGGGTAACATGATTTTACAATAAAAACAAACAGAAACACTCACTTTAAATTATTTATGTTAGTGAAGTTATATTGGCATCTGTAGTAGAATTAGATTGCGTTAATAAGCACCTGTTGCTCCTTGAAAAAGTGAACATCTAAGAAACCAATGAGGTACATTAAAACAGTCCTGGTGAATTATGTCGCTGACAACCTTTGTGTGTGAATGCTTGTTCTTTGTCTGTTTACTCTTGACATCATAGGATTGTTAAGTTGTTACTGCTCTGCTTTGTGACATTCTTACCACAATGTAAAATTACAACAGAATTTTCAGAGAGGCTAATTGTTTTTTGTTATATAGAGCTGCTTTAAGTTGTATCACAAGTTTGATTTGCTGTGACATTATTTTGCATGCTTCTGTTTTGTAGAGTCGGGGAACATGTGGTCCGGACCAGTGTTATACAGCAGACCAGATGTAAGTTATACTAGCCATCCTCAGACTAACAGTGGTTTATGGCAGACCAGATGTCAGTTATACTAGCCGTCCTCAGACCAACAGTGGTTTATGGCAGACCAGATGTAAGTTATACTAGCCTTCCTCAGACCAACAGTGGTTTATGGCAGACCAGATGTAAGTTATACTAGCCTTCCTCAGACCAACAGTGGTTTATGGCAGACCAGATGTAAGTTATACTAGCCATCCTCAGACTAACAGTGGTTTATGGCAGACCAGATGTAAGTTATACTAGTCATCCTCAGACCAACAGTGGTTTATGGCAGACCAGATGTAAGTTATACTAGCCGTCCTCAGACCAACAGTGGTTTATGGCAGACCAGATGTAAGTTACACTATCCGTCCTCAGACCAACAGTGGTTTATGACAGACCAGATGTAAGTTATACTAGCCATCCTCAGACTAACAGTGGTTTATGGCAGACCAGATGTAAGTTATACTAGCCTTCCTCAGACCAACAGTGGTTTATGGCAGACCAGATGTAAGTTATACTAGCCGTCCTCAG
Organism: Escarpia spicata; assembly: GCA_963995525.1. Lineage (NCBI taxonomy): Eukaryota > Metazoa > Annelida > Polychaeta > Sabellida > Siboglinidae > Escarpia > Escarpia spicata. The sequence continues at coordinate 12,113,209 of OZ023210.1, forward strand.
ACCAACAGTGGTTTATGGCAGACCAGATGTAAGTTATACTATCCGTCCTCAGACCAACAGTGGTTTATGGCAGACCAGATGTAAGTTATACTATCCGTCCTCAGACCAACAGTGGTTTATGGCAGACCAGATGTAAGTTATACTATCCGTCCTCAGACCAACAGTGGTTTATGGCAGACCAGATGTAAGTTATACTATCTGTCCTCAAACCAACAGTGGTTTATGGCAGACCAGATGTAAGTTATACTATCCGTCCTCAGACCAACAGTGGTTTATGGCAGACCAGATGTAAGTTATACTAGCCGTCGTCATACCAACAGTGGTTTATGGCAGACCAGATGTAAGTTATACTAGCCTTCCTCAGACCAACAGCGGTTTACGGCAGACCAGGTGTAAGTTATACTAGCCATCCTCAGACCAACAGTGGTTTACGGCAGACCAGATGTAAGTTATACTAGCCATCCTCAGACTAACAGTGGTTTATGGCAGACCAGATGTAAGTTATACTAGCCATCCTCAGACCAACAGTGGTTTACGACAGACCAGATGTAAGTTATACTAGCCATCCTCAGACCAACAGTGGTTTACGGCAGACCAGATGTAAGTTATACTAGCCATCCTCAGACCAACAGTGGTTTACGGCAGACCAGATGTAAGTTATACTAGCCATCCTCAGACCAACAGTGGTTTACTGCAGACCAGATGTAAGTTATACTAGCCATCCTCAGACCAACAGTGGTTTACTACAGACCAGATGTAAGTTATACTAGCCATCCTCAGACCAACAGTGGTTTACGGCAGACCAGATGTAAGTTATACTATCCGTCCTCAGACCAACAGTGGTTTAAGCATCAATGCTCTGTCGGATTCCCATGGCATTACCTATAATTTTAAATGACTAGCAAGCATTGTCACATACAAATGGGAACGATACAACTAGATTTTAATCTTATATAAAATAAATTGATTCACCAATGATCAGACATATATGTTACTAACCACTCCAAAATGAGACTCCATGGTAAATTTCTACATTCACCTTTTTATGTATTTGGATAGTATCTTTTGTTTGAACTTCACAGTTGTGAACAAAACCATTTATGTTCATTTGAGGTATAAGTGTTTATCCATTTGAAAACTGGTGGCAAACATTCTACAATCGGTGTCCTATAAAACAGGCATTCAGGTAAAAAGTCATTAACAATTTATCATACTTATGATACTGAAACAAAATTTGATAATTATTTCTTTTAAAATCTGCAGTTGCTTTTTCCCTAAAAAGGGGGTTTGAGGTGTACAGAGCTCAAAACTGCCAGTTTGTGACGTTCCAGATGTTTCTGTACTTGCAACCAAAGTCCTGCCAGTTTTTGCTAGCTCGTGGTTACGTTATGCTCATTAAAGCGCAGCTAGTAGTAAATATTCACTCTATGAATTTTGCGCTGTTAACAGCTAGCACCTCCCTACTCGGAGTGCATTTTATGTACTAAAAACTATCCTATGTTTAATGCTGCACTGTCAAACATTTCTGCATGTTCTCAGAATATTTGAATAACGATTCAATTGACCTTAAATTAATGAAAATCGGTGGGCTGTTCCTTTACACCTGTTTTAAATGTTAGTCTCTGAAGCGACCACTAGAGGACACCACTACAGAATATGAGGATGAGAGAAGTTCGCCAGCAGCTTCTAGCCGATTCAGAACAGCAAGAGATCAGCTAGTAAGTGCAGATGTTTGTGCATTAGCAGCTGTAATGAGGGATCATGCAGTTTGTGATAATGTAAGTCTGTGTTTTAATCTGTCTGCTTGTTATAGTATTAACCATTTCAGTACTACATCCCTGACCAGCTGTGACCACTGAATACTGTATTCCCAGTGAATATGCAAGACAATGGACTACTTCACTTCAAGATTTGAGCAACAAAAATGCATTTTATGAATAGGAATGTTATACATTTTCGGAATGTATGATAATCAGCGAGTAAAATGAGTCATCATTTTACATTCCATCGTTGTGGTAACCAGCAATCCAAAATGGCCGCCAAGATTTCAACGTTTTTGTTGTCACCGTCACTTTCGTCTCCAACTCTGTCGCTATGTTCACCGACGTCGTCATGGTGTCCATCGTCAACATCCGACAAAGATTCTTCGCTAAAACTCAAATAATTTGTCCAAAACATACGGTGGTACATCGCTAGTGGAAGTAAAGCCGTCCCCCATTGTGGCCACCGTAGATTTTGATAAACCATCATTAAAAACAGCGAAAATCTCCGTTAACTATTATTGAGCGATAATCCACGATGACTACTGCTGAACAGGTCATTTATTCACCATGACAACTATACACAACAAGTGGCTCCACATAGTGGATAATTATGAATAAAAACGATTTGAATAGTGGACATCGTCAATGCCTCCACACCTGCCTGTCGTACTGAAGCGTCGCACTCCGCGCAGCCGGTATAGCGGTCTGTTAAACTGAAATGGTTAAGTTTAATCATTCTGCCATATATTAACTTCACTTTTTTGTGTGCCACTGCAAAATAGGAACATCCTTAAAGGTTATAACCCAATTATTATTTTTTGTTTCACTCGTTTCAGACTCATATTGCAAACATGTTTTGACCTATCACGCGACTAACTTGTTTATAGAAAATTTTGTTTTGATGAAAGTGTCGGACAAACTAGTCAATTTTATTAAACCAGATCTGGTACAAATTCAACAAAATATAGCAAAAATATGTCCAACTGTATATACTGTATCATAGAGACAGTCCCACTTGTGCAGGTTACCAAGTCTATCGATCAAAGTTGATCCTTTCAAAGAAACAAAGATATAGTCTTATTAAACTGACTGAAACATTGATCTGTGGAGTGCAGTGGCACAGTGGATAGAGTGTAAGACTCTCAATCGAGAGAACTCTGGTTCTAATCCTGTACTGCCGTGTCGAACCTTGGAAACGTTCGTTCATTCTACATTGCCCCAGTTCACTCAACTGTATGAACGAGTACCTGGCTATAGACATTGGTGCATATTTGTGTATGAATAGTCTTTATGCATTCATTGCAGCATGGCTGAATACTTTCCAGACAAGTTGAGATGGTGTACAATTGAACAGGTCTACCAGGGAGTATAATGTAACTTGATTTGAGCAGTCCTGAGGACTGGATGTTGCGCTACTATATAAGAACTTACCTTTTACTTTTGCTGCCGAGTTGAATAATGTGCATTGTGTGTGCAGTTTTAACATGTTTGTTCTTGTTTCCCTGCAGGCGATTGATGAAGAGAAGAAGTTTGGTTGTGTGGCGGGTGGATCCTACGGCACCTCCAAGAAATGTCTTGGAACCAGGTAAATCAACAATGACACACCTGTATGGAGGTTCACCTGTCACACACTGGTGGTGCTGCGTTCAAGTTTACGTACCGTAACAACCATATATATCCAGACAAAATAAAATAATTAAATTCTCAGCTGTCCTAAAACATTGGGTACAGAAAAATATTTCACAGATACAAATATTTATGAGTCCTGATGTTGTGTCCCATGTAACTAACCAGGCTGGGTTTGTAACGTCATCAGTGAGAAGTTATATTTTATAGAATATCACTAATAATTGGTGCCTGATAACATAGGAACAAAGAAAATTTAATTTTATGGAGGTGTCCGAAAACAAAAAGTACACAAAAATCATAAATTGTGTTGATTATTAGGGTGCCTGACGAAAACATACCTTGTTTCATTGTTATACTGTGTTGACATTGAGATACTTTGTAAACAATGAGGCTGGTTATAAAATAATAATTTACAGTCGCCATAAACACTGTGATATTTAAGGAATACCAGATTAAGAACAACAACTTTGAAAACCCTGTCCTAGCCTGCACTGTGTTGTATAGGATATATAAGGAACATCGGATATAACGAACAGTTCGACCAAGTCTCAACGTGTTCCTTAGAGAGAGAGTTGACTGTAATTAATTTGACTGTCAGTAGTAGACAACATGTCTGACCTCCTGTGTTGTGTCCTTCAGAAGAGGGCCAGGCAGTCGCTTTGTGCCGCCCATGATGAACAGGGATGATTCGGATGACGGGTGAGGCTCCTGGCACGGCTTGACAGAGTATCTTGGTCATTTCTTTAACCCTTTAGTCCCCTAAGGCCAGGACGTTGTAACGAAATGCACCCCAAATGATTCCCCGCGGCACTGATCCATGCATTTAGCAAGACATGTTTTCAAATGGTGCTGTCCCAAAAATTTCCAATATCAAACTATCAAACAAATACCCCGAGTTGTAGCAAATAGACTGAGCTTAAAAATGACATTGCATGAAGCTGTTCAGTAGATGGCACCAACTATGTTAACTACAAAAACATATTCCCCCCATGCAAACATGCATGCATGCATAAGCCACCTTGATTGTGGTTGTGTCAGGATGTCTGTTTATGCATCTCTGTCTGTTGTATGTGAAGTGGGTGTTTAGTGAAGGCCGCTGGACCAAACAAAGGCATCCGACAGACTGAAGGAGAGGTTGACGAAAGACTGAAGAACATTGACGCGAAGATGGTCGAGTTAATTACGAACGAGGTGAGGTACCTTCTACAACAACAGTTAACTTTTAAACACTGACTATTTATCGTGTCTAATAGTCCTATGTTGTTGAGTACATGCACTTTCACACTTATGAGAGCAGTGTCTTTGTAGGCATCACTAACCCCATTGATTATAAATGCATCATGTGCTATTTTATTTTTCATCTATGTATACATACTTTGGCATTTTTATTTAAAATATTTAAATTGGGACTAAACTTAAATGTTTTGTTATATAAGATGTAGAAAAAGGCTCATCGTTGCTGCAGTAGTTACTGCATATATAAAAAGGAACTTGGTTATGACAGACATATTTTGTGATAATCTTGATTAAACACTGATAGATTTGAGTACAGTTTTACAATGTGGTCCGTGCCTGTAGATCATAGACCAAGGACCTGCAGTGACGTGGGACCAGATTGCGGGTCTCCAGTTTGCTAAGAAGACCATACGAGAGATTGTCATCTGGCCAATGCTACGACCGTGAGGTTTAAGAATATTTTCCAAATGAGAGTTTTCAGAGGCTCCACAGCGTTGTCAGTGAAAGACCAGGAGAGATGTGACACTTGGCAGTTCTATTGTATTATTGTGAGACAATCTAAGATAAAAGTGAGATATAAGTTTCTTGTTTAGCTAGCTAAGCAGTAACAGCGGACGCAGTCACTTGGATGCCTCATTTGCACTTCTTATGTTTTCTATTACAAGCCTCAGTTACATGAAGAACATTACCATGGTTATTTATTGTCATTTATAGTAACATAATATAGGCTACATTATCATTTGTGAGAAGTGAAAAAATAATAATACTTATTTATATAGCGCCATATCTCCGGGTATAAAAACCTTATGAAAGGCACTTAAAATACAACATTGTTCAAATATTACTGAACATTCTTCAGGATAGTTCGTTTTCAAATTCGAAACTTTCATTTTTCATAACCAAGAATCATGTTAAATTACCTGGTAGAGGCTTTCGTTGACGTGACACGTCAACGAAAGCCTCTACCAGGTAATTTAACATGATTCTTGGATATGAAAAATGAAAGTTTCGAAATTGTTCAAATATGATCACTACAATACAATAATTATTTACATAATATAAAAAAAATGTATAATACAATAAAAACCTAATGCGAAATTTTAATATATATTGGTAAGTAAATAACTTACATAATAAGTATCCGTTAAATATTGACTAGAGTTAGCTACCTAAAATTAAACTATTTGCTGCTTAAAATTCAATCAAGTAATTAAATAATATGAATAAATCGTTAAAATGCGGTATAAAGTAAGCCATATAGTGACATTAGAATGAAAATATTTTATAAATAATCTTGAAATGCTTTCTTAAAAAGATGTGTCAAACCACCTGTTTTATTTATCTTTTTTGTAGGGATATATTCACTGGGCTCCGAGGACCACCAAAAGGTCTTTTATTGTTTGGTCCCCCAGGCACGGGAAAGACCCTCATAGGTGAGTTGAGTTTGTGTGTGTACAGTATATTTACAAGTTGTACGTTACGAAATCAGCTTGATATTTTGTGAGCAAATCTTAAAAGCTAACATTATCTCTCACTGCCATTTGTGTTGCAGGAACGTTTTAGTAAGTTTTTTGTAAATGCGTTGTTATTACATTGTACAGTCGCGCCTCATTATAACGCGCCCCGTTATAACGTGGATTTGGTTATAACGCGGTCGGTCGTGGACCCCAAATTTCTGCCGCCAGGGGGGAAATGGGCGCTATGACAAACTATATTAACACGGTAATAACTGTCAATTGTTTTGTGTGAAGTTATCCCCATCTTTGTCCACGACATGTGTATATTGAACGACTAGTTGGCGGACAATAAATTTAACGTTGACATACAACTGCAACGAATCAAGTGTGAAGCGCGTCACTACATTGCCGTTGTTTATTCTGCACTGCCAATGCTATCAAAGGTATATGTTTCTTTGACTATAATTATGGTCAATTTTTATTTTAGGAACAGTAAATGTGGAGCGAGGTATTGTTTGTTTCGCGCCGACATCAAACGAATCATTTCCAATCTGCTAGTCATGCTCATTGCTTCCGCGGATCGCGAGTTCACCTGGTTTCGGCGCCGCCGCCGGGCAGCTTGTAAAGTGCAATTGAAATTCACAAATACGCCTTGCTTAAGAATGGGTTAAATACGTTTTAATACAGCTTAGTAGGCAAGATCAGTAAGCTGACATTGCTTAACAAATATTAGCTTTTCGCTGCGATGAACGCAAAGCTACTGCCTGTACTGGTGCGCCAAAATATTAATTCGTCAACTGCATATGGATTGGTGAATCGTAATATTGTTCGGCACGGTAAATGTGCTTTCTAAATTGGTATTTTGATTGAAAGACGAAGTTAAGCCAATTGTGAACGTACTTGTAGCTTTAAGGGGAGGTTTGGGTCTAAACGTATGTTATTTTATAACTTCATTGTTACTTACTCTACAGAGCTGAAACTTTCACAGATTGATAGTCCACCTAACGAGAAGGCCTGGAATTTTTTTCAACATTTTACGGGGGGATTTTCCCACGGTACGGCAGCCATCTTGGATTTAATGCATGCGTTGAAATATCTCGGTAACTACTGGACATACATTACTCAAATTTGGTGTGTAGTTACTCCATATAACCCTAAGTGTAACCAGCAAGCTACATTTTGTATTTTTAAAAAAACTTTTTTATGATTAAAAAAAAAATTCTGTATTTGTTCCCGACATTTTTTTACTAGCGACTCATTTTATTAAAAAACGCCGGCTACCAGGGGAATAATGTCAAAATACATTGTAGCAAGTTTCAAGCAAATCTGTCAAGCGGTTACTCAGATAAATAAACAAGAAGATGGCTGGTGTGAGTGAAATCATGTTTCTGAGAAAATCGCGTTCAAAGTTTAGTTACACTTGTACACACTTTTCAACATCTAAAAAGCAACCTAAGTGATTGAAACTTTGTACACATGTTACTCAATGTATAATCTGTCAAATGGCATAGTTCAAAGTGATTTGAACAGCCTAGTAATATGTCAAACAAAGCAATGTAGCAAAAACATTACAGAACAGGAAACCGTATTTGAAAAATAGCACATCATTCCAACATTTATACAGATAAAGTTCACAGGAGCACAGATAAAGTTCACTGGAGCACAACTCTAGTTCACTGGAGCTCAGATAAAGTTCATTGTAACCTAAATAAAGTTCACTGAAGAAGAGAAGAAGAGCACGGCAGGTTCGCGACAGCAACATGGCGCAGCATACAAGTACAGTCGGCAGATCTGCACAAGTATCTCCTTCATCCTAATCCGGGAAGTGTGAGACCCCCATTTCATCCAGAAGATCCATGTAGCCAAACTTCTGCTCAGTCGCAGCATCCGGGAAGTGTGAGACCCCCATCTCATCCAGAAGATCCGTGTAGCCAAACTTCCGCTCAGTCACAGACAGTCTGAGACGGATCGGGTGACACTGACAGCCAAGTACACAATACCAATGTATTTCATGAACACAAGTATTACTAACAATAAAAGCCCCTCCCAATACTATAATTCTGTGACTGTAGTTTATGTTGCGCCTTTTGTTTATTTTGTTAGTACTGAATTATATACAGTGTCACTGTATGTCATAAAGGGACATACCAAGGCAAGTTGTACTAATATAAACCATAATTCCATAGAATAATGTACAAAGTATAACTGTCATCCCTAAAACAACATAATCTGAGCATGTATATAATTATCACTTATTTTATGTCAACTATAATGGTTCTGGCGTGCCTGGATAGCCCCTGGACGGCTGAACATCAACAAGACCACGAATATAAAATTATAGGCAAACGTCAAATAATTTCTTGATACAGGGTTCAAAGACTAACTGTGGAGACAACATGAATATATATATATGTATTATTTACACCGTCAGTGTTATCGAGAACATATAAAACACAGAAATTGTCCTTACTATGTAGTATGAGTGCTATTGACACAGTCACTGCTCTGGGCCTGTCAGTGTCATCGTGGTCGGACCCGGGGACGTCGTCGTCACATATTCAACAACAAATTCAACTTGCATAGTCTTTCTTTCACGTGCTAACTGCAGCTGCGCAATATTGCGTCGCTTCGCGGCACGGAAACCACTCACTCACTTTCGACCAAACGACATAATGTCGTTTTAGGAAGCTAAAGAAACGCGGAGAATAAAATGTCAATCCTGTCGAATGTAGCTGGTATTACAAGCCGACGTCATAAATTGGACGTATTATAACCAATCAGAACATTTGACTTCACGGAATCAGAGGATTCCGTCATCACGTGATGTAGCCTGACCAATCGTTGTAGGGTTACCCATTCCTTTGTCCCCGAAGCGGCAAGAGAAGCGATCGTTTATAGGCTGGATTATTCAGGCAGCAGCGGTGCCATCTTAAAATAAGACTTTCCCGTGATATGCGCCATGATGGAATGGTAGTATTTTTGGCAATGCAATCGATCGCGGAAAATTGCATAATGTTCGATTATTCACGCTTCGTTTGACAAAAACAAAGACTTAGCAATGATAGGCATCACACAAAATGCATGTCTTGTGACATAAACAGGTTTATTTCGGTAGTATAACGTATATGAATGGGAAGTTGAGTAATTTTTATACATAAAAATGTCAATAACTCAAAACTCATTTTATTTTCAAAAATCCGTAAATTTCGACCCGAGCCTCCCCTTAAATCCTTAATCAACTCTAACACAGCGTTTGTCAAATCATTTGCGTATTCGGCTGCTGAGTGCCAGGTCATTATTTCAGATCTTACATCAGCTTGTTGATCCGTTGTTTATTTAAAAACGATACCCAATTCAAGAATTTTATTCAGTTCAACATTCAACAGGGTCCAACAGTGTATGACAGTTAAACAGAATACACATTGACATTGGCTGGCAGTTTAATAAGCTTCATAAACTGCATATAGACTGCGCGACGTGCACACTTTGGCTTCGATGGCGTTCTTCGTGCAGCAGCAGTGTCGGTCGTCATCGTAGCGCCCCTGACGGCAGATACGGGAACGCACCACGTTTATAACGCGCCCCGTTTGTAACGAGAATTCATTTCGTGGACCCCGACTACCACGTTATAACAAGGTGCGACTGTATGTACTTTGTTTGAATTTCTAATTTTGAAATAAAAAATTGAATTGAACTAACTACTGATAATACTGAGCTTTGGTGTGGCACACGAGTATTTAGAGATGATGCTTCCAGTCTTTGCGGCACAATTTTCCAATGCATGTCACCCTTCTACCTAAGAATCGTGTATACTTTAGTTTTAAATCATTTTGTGAAACCACCATGGCAGACCTGCCTACCATTCCAGATTGTCCGGAAATACACCTCAAATTACGGTATTACGGCGAGTGATGACAATATTACGAATTTTGTTGTTGTCACAATGATAATCAATCACTTCCGTGCTCCTCAAATTTAGCTTCATTTTATTCAACAGGTGGCAGCATATATATGCTGCTTGTTGTGACATGTTTTTTCATTCGCTGCTTCTGGTCGTAATCTAACCAACAGGAAATAGACAATGACGTTATCAGTTTTTGTAGTCAACATGCTGTTTTTGAAATTTACATAAAATCGGAATTACAATGTGTATAGATTCATTTACATTACAGTTACGCTTCTTCACGTTTGATTTCCATCAATGCTGGTCATGAACGTCTACCTTACCTTGTTAACTGAACGCTTCAAAACAATTATGTTTTGGGTGCAACTATCGTCATAGTCACAGTATTAAAATATTACTGACAGTGGTGTTCTTTTTGTAATAATATCTGACACGGTTCTGAACTATTACTGACAGCAGGTCTATATTACTGAAAATCAGTGTAAATGGGAAGATGGATTACTGACAGGAAGTTTTTGGGGTAGGCAGGTCTGCCATGGTGATGAATTTTGAAATAATTTATTAATTATTTTTATCTACTTATGCACTTTTCAGAGTAACAATGTTTGCAGGAAATTATATTGCATGGCAATCTAAGTCAACCTTCTATGTTTACAGGGAAGTGTATCGCATGCCAATCTAAGTCAACCTTCTATGTTTACAGGGAAGTGTATCGCATGCCAATCTAAGTCAACCTTCTATGTTTACAGGGAAGTGTATCGCATGCCAATCTAAGTCAACCTTCTATGTTTACAGGGAAGTGTATCGCATGCCAATCTAAGTCAACCTTCTATGTTTACAGGGAAGTGTATCGCATGCCAATCTAAATCAACCTTCTGTGTTTACAGGGAAGTGTATCGCATGCCAATCTAAGTCAACCTTCTATGTTTACAGGGAAGTGTATCGCATGCCAATCTAAGTCAACCTTCTATGTTTACAGGGAAGTGTATCGCATGCCAATCTAAGTCAACCTTCTGTGTTTACAGGCAAGTGTATTGCATGCCAATCTAAGTCAACCTTCTGTGTTTACAGGCAAGTGTATCGCATGCCAATCTAAGTCAATCTTCTGTGTTTACAGGCAAGTGTATCGCATGCCAATCTAAGTCAACCTTCTGTGTTTACAGGCAAGTGTATCGCATGCCAATCTAAGTCAATCTTCTGTGTTTACAGGCAAGTGTATCGCATGCCAATCTAAGTCAACCTTCTGTGTTTACAGGCAAGTGTATCGCATGCCAATCTAAGTCAATCTTCTGTGTTTACAGGCAAGTGTATCGCATGCCAATCTAAGTCAACCTTCTTCAGCATAAGTGCGTCTTCTCTTACATCTAAGTGGGTAAGTTACATTCACTTGACATGCATGTTGTAACAGTGTCTCCACCATTCAGTCCTTAATTCCCTAGTTTCATAATCATGCTCCTTGCATTTATAACCACACTGTCCCAGTTTCAGGACCACACCGACCTAGTTTCTGAACCACACAGGCCCAGTTCAGAACCACATTGACCTAGTTTCTGAACCACAGGGAGCTAGTTTCTGAATAGCACTAACCTAGTTTCAGACCACACTGATTTATTTATTAAAGGAAAACAAAAGGCAACTTTATATAAAATATCCAACTACCAAAAACTATGTAAGCCTATGTGTACATCTATTAACTAAATATATCTTCACTGCAGAGGGCTATGAACACTGCAGCATTATTTCAAGACTCGTCATCATGATTTCAGTCAAATTAAATATTTATGCTCCCAACTTGGCTTCATCGATGTCATCACTATCTCTTCAAAGATTCACCAGCTTGAGTACTCAATTATTTAGATGCCCTGTGACATTAAATTCATTAAGTAATGTCTTCTCCGACATGCTAGTGTGTCTGTTGTAGGTAGGAGAGGGCGAGAAGATGGTGCGAGCCCTGTTTGCCGTTGCTAGGATCCACCAGCCTGCTGTGATCTTCATCGATGAGATCGACTCGCTGCTGTCCCAGAGAACAGACGGGGAACATGAGTCGTCGCGCCGCATCAAAACAGAGTTCCTCATTCAACTCGTGAGCATTTGTCCATCACCAGCAATTTAAGCCGAGGTTGTCTGTTCCTTATGTTTAATATAATGCACTTGATACTAGAATAAATATGTTAAAAGTGTACTGAATGCTAAATTGTGTTTATCGCTTTACATCCATGATTTTTAACCATTATTGCTTTAAGGGTAGCCACTTTCCTAAAATGGCCATATAACAAATATGCCATATCTCTGATAATATTGAACATGTCTTAACCAGATTTGGAGTACTAATTAGGTAAGTGGATGGTATATGATATGTGCAGTATGGGCTCATTTGCTTGTCTATTACCATGACAATGAAAATTTTTAGTGAGACGGATTTTGACATCCTTGAGAATTATTCTGAGGTAACAACTGTATGTGGGATCATGCAGTTGCCAAGGATTAACTACAATGCTCCTCAGTCAGATAAGGTGGTTGTGGGCAAGGATATCTGGCTTCACTGACTGTTCATGTTTTAGTATTTTTCAAGATGCATTGAAAAATGCTCAAATGATTGTTGACAATTGCATGATCACACATACATTTGGTAGCTAAGAATAATTTTCAAGGATGCATGCCCAGTGTTGGTTCGATACTCAATATATATCACCAAATCGGCGCCGTTGATTGGTTATACGATGTAGAAAAAACACCTTGCAAATTGAAAACAAAGATCGTTGAATTTTGAAAAAATTTGAAGGATAACTGAATCTAGTGTCGAAAAGTTCATCTTATAAATAATTATTCAAACACAACAAAAGAGCCTCGATTACCCAGGCTTCGTTCGGTGGCACTATCTTTTGCTGTTTGGTGGCGCCACTGTTCGGTGTTTTTTATTTTTCAATTGCAATTATACATACATTTTCCCTTTGAATTAGAAACATGTAATCAGTTTATTTGCACAAACATTTGTTTAATATATATATATTCTAATTTGTCTTTTTAATGTAATAAATTATTCATTGTGATGATTGGAACAGCTAGGCTTATCTAACATGTATAATAACATCCCAATCTGTATTTTATAATATTTTCCTAACAGTCGCGTAAACTGCTATTTGTAAACAGTGTTAGGATGTAGTACAGTTATTAATTTAATTTCAATATTTTATTATTAAATATTTTATTACAATTGCCTAGGTGTTGTTATAACAACATTTACTATAGTAATTAATTAGAATTAAACAATTACAAACATAATTTGTTTATTCAAATAAGTGATAACTACATAATCATTGTTTTTGCATTAATAATGATCGGTCAGTATGTCAATGTCGATGGTCAAGTTAAAAAATGAATAGATGTACCATATCGTTCCCGTAGATGCTCGGTACTTGGTAGTGAAGGCTTGGGTGCACGGCTATTATTATCTCAAAACTGGCACCAGGCAACACGTATCAACAAATCAACAAGGCATATATTCAGCATATCTACCTGATATCGACACATGACAAGAACGCGACACCTTGCAGCTAGACACACGCATTATGAATAACAAGTTTCTGAAAGATGGCAGCAGCAGCAGTATTGCCAAAATATGCTGTCTATGACATTAACAAGCATTCATTCATAAAACATCTATACTTTCAAACATGTTTCCCTAATGGAAAAAGGGTGTGTGCTTCTATTGGATAATATGCTTCCATCGGGAATTATACTTTATATGAATTAGACTTACAACGTAAGTATTGAGTATCGAACATAATTCGATCGATATCGAAGAAATCAGGTATCGAACCAGCACTATGCATGCCCCTCTGTCTCAATAGAAATGTTCATTGCCATGGGAATGCACAAGCAAATGAGTCCATATTCCATAAATTGGATACCATTCATTTACTTAGTTAGTACTCCAAATTTGGTTAAGATATGTTCAGTATTAACAGAGATATGGCCTGTAACCATTTTCAGTTAGTGGCTACCCTTAACGCAAATTTTATCAACGTCGAACAAGTAGTTTTTAAGATGTAACATTTCATGAGGAGCCTGTGTCCTTAGCAATAGTTTGTGCTCTTTTATTAAACAAAATGTGTACATTATTGAAACGATTTGTTACACTACAATATATTCTGCCATTATTAACGAGTAATCACATTTGTGTACATTGCTGGTTTGTCGTTTCCTCAGGACGGGGCGACTACTGCAGACACCGACAGAATCCTAGTTGTTGGAGCAACCAACAGGTAAGAACAGAAGTAAAGGTAAGCTCTTACCAGGTACATAGCGCTGTATCCAGTCCTTAGAACAGAAGTAAAGGTAAGCTCTTACCAGGTACGTAGCGCTGTATCCAGTCCTTACAACAGAAGTAAAGGTAAGCTCTTACCAGGTACATAGCGCTGTATCCAGTCCTTACAACAGAAGTAAAGGTAAGCTCTTACCAGGTACATAGCGCTGTATCCAGTCCTTAGAACAGAAGTAAAGGTAAGCTCTTACCAGGTACATAGCGCTGTATCCAGTCCTTAGAACAGAAGTAAAGGTAAGCTCTTACCAGGTACATAGCGCTGTATCCAGTCCTTAGAACAGAAGTAAAGGTAAGCTCTTACCAGGTACATAGCGCTGTATCCAGTCCTTAGAACAGAAGTAAAGGTAAGCTCTTACCAAGTACATAGCGCTGTATCCAGTCCTTAGAACAGAAGTAAAGGTAAGCTCTTACCAAGTACATAGCGCTGTATCCACTTCAGAGCGCTTTTCGTTTCAGTTAGATCTGTTCATTCAAACATCATATTCCAGATTTCGAAGCTTGTAAATTACGAAACTTGCAGGAATATGCTAGTTTTTGTTGCGAACAAAACCTATGTCATTGTTTGTATTTAAGCTAAGCATTAACAGAATCACTTTGAAAACGCAATATTATAACAACCAAATGAAAAGACGTACATCATTTTTAACCAACCATGTAAATTTGTCATCCTGGCTCATTCAGTATTTGAAGAACTTTGTGAGTAATAATAAATTTGTAAATATTGACCAATAATTAGTAGTATTAAGACGACTTTGTTCCTAAGTTTTAATATAATGTTCTTAATATTAAAATAAATATGTTTGAGGTATATTCGCAACAAATTTGTTTTGTTTCGTATACAGTTTGATAGTATTGTATATTAAACATTGAAATAGTAAACACCAACTATGACGAAGGCAGGCTGGACTAACAGCAAGTTCCTGGAATAGCTATCTTATGTTGAGCATTTATACCCGATTCCCAAAATCAAGGCAACAAGTACGACATGATACAGTGAACTTCCTGCTAATACTACTACCACCCGTGGCGTGATTGTGGGTAATGGAACGTACAAAGTCGCTTGAATAACGTTGAGTTCTAAGATGTTTTGATGCAGGCTTTGTGTTGTCATGACGGTGTGGAGCTCGGTGGCACAGCAGCTGGAACATCACACCCAGTTCACTCAGCTGTATGATCGAGTGCCTGGCTATAGACAGCGGTGGATATTTATGTATGACTAGGCTTCGCACATTAATTGCAGTGTGGCTGAATGGTTCTCGGAGAAGTCTAGATGGTGTCCGATTGAACAGGTCTGCCAGGGAGTAAAGTGTAAAGTGCTTTGAACAGTCCTGAGGAATGGATACTGTGGTATATTAGAACTTTCCTGATTTGGAAATGTGGTAAGTTACCTTTCTGAATCCTTGTTTGCCCAGTCGGAGCTTTTGGCATCCTCTCGATGCCTTCGTCAGCGGTGTACTGAATTACCCGGTTGTCATGTGACATTGTTGGAGTTCATCATGACGGCACTTTCAAGAAAATTGTGGGAAAATTATAGCCGGTGTCACTGTTGAGAGCTGGATGCCTCTCTTGAATTTCAGTTGCTTCACCAATCTTTCTTCGCCAGAAGTGCTGTCATGTGATGAACACCAATAACGTCACATGACAACCGGGAAGTGATTCATTACAATGCTCATGAAGGCATCTAGAGTATGCCGAAAGCTCTCTCTGTGAATAAAGAATTTACCTGTTTTTTTAATAACGTTAAGCGGTAAGATGTGTTTTGTGTTGTCATTGATGTGTTGTGTGTGTTTTAGACCACAGGAGATAGACGAGGCAGCCAGGCGTAGATTCGTGAAGCGTCTATACATCCCATTGCCAGACAACGAAGCCCGCAGACACATAGTGACCACTCTGATGTACCAACAGACTCACTGTCTAACTGACCAACAACTGACCGCCATCAGTCAACAGTCACATGGTACGTAGTACATTTCGTCCCTTCATTTTTTACTTATAAAGTCGGGTGCGTATTGTACATAAGCAATAATCAAAATATTCTCCAATGGAATGTGAACCAGAGATAAGTAGCTTCTTAGGCAAAGTATAGAAAACGTCACCTCTCACATAATACAATTTATTATGTGCATTAAGCATCTTACGTGTGCGCTTCATAAGATTGTTTCGCGTTAACGCAGTTTGGCTTGTACATCTTCGTGGAATACAGAAACAACACACGACAGTCCGCTAGGGGTGTCCTGTAGTTCTACACACATCCGTGTGGTGTCATTCATAGTTGTACAAATATCTACCAGGTGATATCGTCGCGTGCAATGAGTCGGCGGCAATGCCGTAACTTGCGTAAGGCACATTTTTATGATTCCGAGATTATTTTTTAAATCATCACGCAAACAAACTTTGATGAATGGCAGCAGCCAACCCTGAGCTGCGCTTCAAGCAAACTATCAGAAGTGGGGAAATGAGGCGTTGATGCCAAAATTTTGGATGTGTATTATACGTGGTAATATAGGAATTCTATCGAAGTTTTGTAACAAAAGTCGGGGTGCGTATTTTACATGGGGGTGTATTATACACGGAAACTTATAGTATGGAGCCAGTATGGTCTGCCTACGTCATAATCAGAATTATGCAGGTGACCTCCGTCAAGCTTTGCTAACAAAGTTAATAAAAGTAATATATTTGCATTCCATTACCAAGGCAGCATGTCATGTACTAGACACAACATTCCCATATACAATTCTCGCATACACAACTTTGCCTAAAGTTTTTTTGTCATAAAGACATTTTGGGCGAGAGTTTTAACAAAATATATATGGCAAAACATGCGAATGCACCACGTGTTTGTTATCCATTTCTAATGGCTTGATGGACATTGCGAGACAGGTGGGTAGGTCACTTGGTACACAACAATATGCTACATGTACAGTTTCTGATGTACTTCTGTATACTTCTGTTTAAGAGTTTGTTGTAAATCAACCTGGATAATGTCTAGCTCAAAGTCAGCCCAAGTCGGGGAGAGTGATTCCGGGTTGGTTAGATTTCTTAAAGATGGTGTGAAGGCATTCTTTTATTGTAAAACATTGCAAAGCTATAAATACAAAGTGATCTATTTGTATTTGCGAATGTGTGAACACTTGTCATTTATTTTGTTATAATATTGCTTGTAACAGTGTGAAATGTCTCTTCTGTGTTTATCTTGCAGGTTTCTCTGCTGCTGACATGACTAGCCTGTGTTTATCTTGCAGTCTTTTCTGGTGCTGACATGACCAGTCTGTGTTTATCTTGCAGGTTTCTTTGGTGTTGACATAACCAGCCTGTGTTTATCTTGCAGTGTTCTCTGGTGCTGACAACCAGTCTGTTTGTCTTGCAGGTTTCTTTGGTGGTGACATAACCAGCCTGTGTTTATCTTGCAGGTTTCTCTGGTGCGGACATGACCAGTCTGTGTTTATCTTGCAGGTTTCTTTGGTGCTGACATAACCAGCATGTTTATCTTGCAGTGTTCTCTGGTGCTGACATGACCAGTTTGTGTTTGTCTTGCAGGTTTCTTTAGTGCCGACATGACCAGCCTGTGTTTATCTTGCAGGCTTCTCTGGTGCGGTCATGACCAGTCTGTGTTTATCTTGCAGGTTTCTCTGGTGCTGACATGACCAGCCTGTGTTTATTTTGCAGGCTTCTCTGGTGCTGACATGACCAGCCTGTGTCGAGAGGCAGCCCTTGGTCCCATTCGCACGATAGAGTTCACCGACATTGAAAACCTCTCGGCTGACCAGGTGTGTGTGCCACAAGATTCTTTCTTCTTCAGTTGTCTCCTTGCATCTGGGTAGAATGGATCAGATCATTATGTATGCATGTATGCATGTATGTAGATTGATTCTGGAATTGGTCAATGTGAAAAAAGTGCAATCAGATTGGGTGGAATAGATCCTTTTCAGCTCCGGCCCCAAACTTTCGGGGGTTCACCAACGACCCCAGGATGGACTTGTAATGATATTGTGAAATTCTGTGTGGGTTAAAGGTTAAAATTGAATATTTTTTCTCGACATAAGGCATGAACTACCAAGTTATAAATTTATTCATTATGACGACTTAGTTATCGTTTAGATCCAGCATTTAAGTGATTTGAGACCCAAAAATCATACCGAGGCAGTGCACTCACTATAAATATTCATGTTTCGATGTGGAGCGCTGTGGCACAGTGGTTAGGGCACTGGACTCCCAGTCTAGAGATTCTGCGTTCAATTTCTCTTGGTGGTGCTACTTCAAACCAACTTTGTTCACTCTGATGCTTCAGTTCACTCCGCTGTACGAGGCAGTACCCTCCTGTAGACAGTGGTGGATATTTTGTGCAGTAATTGCAGTGTGGCTGAATCCTTCCAAAAGGAGTCCAGGTGGTGTTTGATTTAACAGGTCTGTCAGGGAGTAAAGTGTGAGCACTTTATGCAGTTCTAAGGACCAGGTACTGCTCTATATAGGAATGTAGCTTTTTGTTTTTCCATGCAGGTGAGGCCAATCAACTATGAAGACTTTGAGGCAGCCTTCTGTCAGGTGAAGCCGAGTGTCACTAAGGAAGATCTACACTTGTATGTCGAGTGGAACAACACATTTGGAAGCTGGGCCATGTGATGTTTGCATGCAAGCTGGACTTTGTGATGTTTGGACGTTATTGTTGAGAAACATGGCCTGTCTCAATGAAGGGTCTTTGTAAGGTTGGAGCTCAGTAAAGTATCTCCAAGATTATGTTAAGCAGAAATCCTTCATGAACCACTGGTGTGAATTCTTAAAATCAAACAATTTTCTTAGTACACAACTAGAAATTTTCGACTCGCAATCGACATTTCAACCGCTTTTGGCAGCCTTCAATTGTGAGTCGATAATTTCTAGTTGTGTACTAAGAAAATTGTGTTATTTCTTCGAACTTGAAAATTTTCACGAGGTGTGAATTCTTGTCTACAAGGTTTGAAATGTTAAACCGACCTCATCTGTTCCTCACTTGTTAATATTTATTGTTATATTATTATTACTAGTATAAATATGTTGAAGGTGTACTGCCCGAAGGTGTACTTCCCACCGAAATGCATTTAATGAGCTAAAAACAGCATTCATTATTTGAATGCTGCACCCATGAAATATTCAAATTGTGTACAAAGCTTTAAAATAGTAAATATAGTTGTAGCAGAAGCAGGTGGGGCTAACAGCAAGTTCCTGGAACTGCCCTTTGAAGGCGGGAAATGAACTCCGCAAGTGGGACAAAGTACAACTGATTCTGTGAACTTCCTGCTAATAATTGCCACCCCTGGCTAGAACTGGAAGTGAAACATTCACGTTGATTAATGACCAAGTATTGTTGCCAGTGGGGTGAGACGTGTTATTTGTGGACAGTAGTGAGGCAGAGTGGAAATACTTGTTTAATAAAATGAATAAAGAATATAAACACAAGATATTAAATACGTATTTCTTGCTGGATAGGCTATTTCCAACAAAATAACAGCAGAAATAACACAAAATTAACCTTTTGTCACATGCAATTTAGTAGGGTATTTAATTCATATCACATTTGCATTGGCACAACACATTATCATGTAAGTGGCTTAGTAACCCGCCCCTTTTGCTACGTCTAGAAAATATTCTCTATACTGCATTGGCATGATGAAACACACACAATCTATGTGCAGACAATAATGCTTCCTTTGTATCTCTTGATCAAGAACATTCAACATATACAACAGTTTCACATAATATACATATACAACGAAGCTCAAGTTTCTGGTTCAAAATGCATCTGGCAAGCATATAAAATAAACATTCCTTGACAAAACAAAAAGTAGCAGCGACTTATTTCAACAAATTAAAGACACCAGTGCAAGAATAATACTTATGCAATCTCTGTATAAATCTTCTACATATACTGCTTCACAACGGCGACACGGCAAACATTTAGTGCAGCCGTGGCATCGTTTACAAAAACAATGGCTTGGGGTGGTGCATAAGTATAAGCATAAGAAGCACTCTATATGGTTGTTTGAGCTACGTGAACTGAGACCACCTCTTTGTGCAGATGACTGCATTGAAACGACATCGTTGCCAGAAGCAACAACGTGGCAACAGGTAACCATAGCAACGGCCATGGCAACAGGTAACCACTGCATTGGCCACCCCACCTTTCTTCCCTCTCTAGCCATGCTGTAAATTATAATTTTGTTTTTAAATTTCTGGCATTAAATGTTAGTTAACACTGATATCAGCAGACGTCAAAAATTACCTCGCCATAAATAAAACGTCTTAAATCACAGGAAACCCAGTCACAGCCTATCATACGAGTACATAGGGACATCCCGCGAAGTGCACGAAATCCACAAATGTCTCCACTTCAGTCTGAGTGCCGCTACACAGTGACCAACGGAGGAACTAGGTGCAGAGTGACCGTGAAAGCTGAAGTCCGCTACCTCCAGATGGCGCTGTGTCAGCTGGCGGTCTCGGCGGTATGCAATGCCTGTTGTCGTGACAACTGCGAGTCCGATAGCGACACACAACAATATGAGGGAGACGGACGTCCCGGGATCTGAAGACAATGTTGAATGAAGGTCAAAGGTCAATGAAACTTATTCAGTGATTTCAAGGGATCATCTCAGAACGAGATGTCTGATATCAGTCAAAATTACTTTTTTGGGGGGAGAGGGGTCAGAGGCACTTTCGTCTGGTGTCGGACATCAACATTTTATGCTTCAGATCGAGACTTAATAATTATTGATGACTGATATCATATCAATATTGTTTACAAACACTATTATTGATATCATCATATCAATGTTTACAAATGTTCGATTGGGGGGTGGGGGCTGAGGCCAGAGGAAAGTAATTTTGTGTGCTATCGGTCATCTGCATTCTGAGATGATCCCTAAGTAAGCGCAACAATGTTTAACAAAAATGCAACATTAAACCTATCATAGTTTTTAATTAAAAAATAATTCCTGTTAGTACGGGATTAGCCAGGTATATTGTAAAGACATGCAGAATGGTGTGAACAATTGTACGTTAACTAAACTAAAGAAGCTGGCAAAAACTTCTTACACTGACCAAAAGCACAAAAACAAAAAAATGATGATATTTAAAAGAAAACTATCTAAGTTGAAGGTTATTAACATTTGTTAATGTTGACTTAGTACTTTATAATGTTGATATTTTTACTGTTTGAAAGTCATGTTACATGTATGTAACATCGTTATAACATGCACATGCACATGACATAACAACCATCATGCATAATAAAGTTTACAAACATTTGCAATCGTTATGGTTATGTAATTGACATGTGAACACCATTTTTATAATTACTATACAGACCTGACACCACTTCCCACTTATAGCGAGTCTACCGTACTCCATCCTTGCAAGCCAGGGTTAGTGACTACGTACACTACCACTGGCAGATATCCTCCGCATTGTATGGAAGTTAGCTGAATCAAAACTCATAATTGGCTTCCCCGTACCACCCGTGAGAACAGTGCAGACACCCATCCAACTCACGCTCCAGTTACAAGACAAAGCCCCTAAGTTCCCAATGTAACTGCCCATTTGACCATTCTCACCAGTCACTGAGCGATTTTGTGCACTCAAATAAATATGTCTACTTCCCAAACAGTCCATGAAGACCACCGGAACTTGCTGGCAAGCAATCTTATTGACTGAGTTTATATTCTGAGTTTCGGCAAGCGATTTGCCAGGGGCTAGTGAGACTGATGTAATGAACAGCACTCACCGGCACGCGAGGATGTTCTACTGGGCCTAACAGCTGTTTCCATAAGAGTACGAAATGACATCTGATGCAGTGTGAAAACTATGGATGTTTTGGATTTGTTGGTAACAAAAAACAGGTATTATATTATAAAGTTTTGGGCGATCTGTCTTGGATGACCACCTGTCTTGAGAGACCACTTTTCTGTGCTGAAAGGGTGGTCGCTCAAGACAGGTTCTATCATACTGGGGAAAAAACTGTGGACAAGTTACCTACCTGGTATGGACACTGTGATGGAGACCTCCTTGCTGGTAGCACTCCAGTCGTTCACAACATCAATGGTGAGCAGGTAATCGCCGACGCTGTCAAGCGGGAGATCCAGGGAGGCCGTGTGTCGAGATACGATGATAGTTGGAGAGTGATGGGTAATGCCAGCACCACGCATCCTCCAGGACAGACGGAACGGAGCACTGCAGTGGACACAGTCAAAATATAATAATACTGCAATGGAACCTCAGTCAAAGTATAATACTACTACAGTGGAATCTCACACAGTAAAACTATAATACTACTACTGTGGAACGTCACACAGTCAAAGTATAATAATACTACAGTGGAACCTCACAGACACACAGTCAAAGTATAATAATACTACAGTGCAACCTCACACAGTCAAAGTATAATAATACTACAGTGCAACCTCACACAGTCAAAGTATACTAATATTACAGTGGAACCTCACACAGTCAAAGTATACTAATATTACAGTGGAACCTCACACAGTCAAAGTATACTAATACTACAGTGGAACCTCACACAGTCAAAGTATAATAATACATGTACTACAATGGAATCTCACACAGTCAAAGTATAATAATACTACAGTGGAACCTCACACAGTCAAAGTATACTAATATTACAGTGGAACCTCACACAGTCAAAGTATACTAATACTACAGTGGAACCTCACACAGTCAAAGTATAATAATACATGTACTACAATGGAATCTCACACAGTCAAAGTATAATAATACTACAGTGGAATCTCACACAGTCAAAGTATAATAATACTACAGTGCAACCTCACAGTCAAAGTATAATAATACTACAGTGGAACCTCACACAGTCAAAGTATAATAATACATGTACTACAATGGAATCTCACACAGTCAAAGTATAATAATACTACACTGGAACATCACACAGTCAAAGTATAATAATACATGTACTACAATGGAATCTCACACAGTCAAAGTATAATAATACTACACTGGAACATCACACAGTCAAAGTATAATAATACTACAGTGGAATCTTACACAGTCAAAGTATAATATTACTAAAGTGGAACCTCACAAAGTCAAAGTATACCAATACTACAGTGGAACCTCACAAAGTCAAAGTATACCAATACTACAGTGGAACCTCACAAAGTCAAAGTATACCAATACTACAGTGGAACCTCTCTAGGATTGAACAATGGTGTATCAGTGGAAGACACAACAAGGTAACTATTTGTATAAAAGTTAGACAATTACCAAACCCCAAGGTGGCCTCAATGACAGCGACTATGTGTTAGTCTTAACAGGAGTCTCCTACACCATACATTGAACAACCTTTATTTTTATACCTTTCGCATTATATAGTTAGTATTAGTTACACGTTGTGCAATATTTGGAAAATAAACACACCTGTCTATCTATACCTCACTATTAAGGTCATTATCGGGACTGGCCCAAAGTGACCTGAATAATGAGGTGACCTTATTAGCGGTCCCAACTGGTTTCCCATACTTTACTGCCATGGAAATAATTTGGGACTGTCGTAGGGCGACCTTAATTGTGAGGTGGCTGTATTACTAAGGTGATCATAACACATGGTTTGACTGTACTATGCTCCCTTGGGCTAATCGTGTGAGCGGTGGCTGGCGGGCGAATGTGTGCCAAATTGCTTAGCATTATATAGTAACATTGCAGCTATCGCAGTGGCGTATCATCTCTTTGATCTAGAACCGGCTTTAACCAGAAAATATAAATGGGTGTTTTCTCACCTGCAAAGCTGGGGTAACTTGGCTAGTATTTTATAAAAACGTATATGTAAATGTTTGCAGCAGTGTACACAAAACGAATAAATGGTAGAAATAAAAAAATCAAATACAAGAATAAATAAGGGGCGCGACCAGGAAGATGTGGGGGGGCACGGAAATGAGGAGTACTGAGGAAGATGATAACCATGATCGTGGTTATGTATGCTAGTACCCTAAATGGACCACATTTTGCGCCAAGGTCTGGCCAATGTAACAGTAACACGTACAGAAGCTGGGGACCGTTTCAATAAGACAATCAATCAGCTTATAAGGAAAATTCATCATTAAATAATCCGTTATTTAATTAAAGGAGCTTTTTCAAAATACAAAAAGCCTCCGCCATAACACAGAGGACACTATTTCTGTGACACACCCGCAGAAGTGTCCCGGTGGCGCACCCTGGTGATGACAGTTTTCAATATACAAGATCACTGTTAAGGATGGAAATGTAATCGGTTTTAAAGAACAAAATTGGGATTATGGGATCAAGAATATTAGTGAAATAGTGCCCTCGTCTCACCTTCCTTTCCAGCTGACGTTGGCATGAAGAAGACTTCCCACGGGAAACATTTGGTTGCCTGGGTAGGATAGCTCGGATACAGCGTCTGAGGACAATTGAATGAACTACTTCACATGCAACTAGACGGTGCTGACACACGTACATTTATTTTGTACTTGAGTAAAAGTAACTGGAATAAAAGCTGCTCAAGTAGAACTTAAAGTACAACGTTGATAATTGACTTGAAGTAAACACAAACGTGCTTTAAGCAGATATATAACATGTTTGCAAACATGGAACGTTCTCGTGGAAAATATTCTCAGAAATAACAGATTCTTCGTTACAACCAGAAACGTACACATAAACTGTACTTTGTTACAATCACAACAAAATTTTCATTACATCCAGAAAAAGTACATATTAATGGTACTTCATTACAAATAAAAGTACAGCTAAAAATGTACTTTGTTACTCAAGAAAAGTAAACTGTTCTCCTCAAGTAAAGTAACAAAGTGAAAGTACATATTAGCTCAGCTTTTGACAAAATGTCTCCCCCTGTCCATCAATAACTATCGTAATGACTGTATATATATATATATATAAATATATTCAGATACTGTTTGTTTTCATAACACCCTAAAAATCCACAATTTTTTTTTTCTCTACTGTATGTTTCTAGGCACCTATTATTTTTATGTGTCCGAATACAAGCAGTATGTTGTATATGATTGTATGTTTTAGGAATACAAAAATTTTATTTGTACTGTATGTTTATTCAGCTGAAAATGTAATTTTTAGGTGTCCAAATAAATACAGTCATTACAATAACATGTAATTTAGTAATGCGTGTGAATATTTCCTGTCAACTTGATAATAATCAGATATTGGTTTACTTATTCCAGAACTGTAGTTACTGTTACGCTATGAATATATAATTAAATGTAGTACCAATGAAATTACATGACCAGCGCATTGTCATTACCTTTAAGCTGAATGCGCTTCCGAAATGCGCCATATCTCACGCTGTTAACCCCCCGCGTGCCTCTGGCTGTCATATTCACCAGGACCTCCACTGTGTGCCAGCCAACCACGTGGAACGTGTGGTTGTAACTGGGTATATCAGTTTTCATCTCTGTACCATTCACATGCCACGTGTACGTAAAAGTGGCATTTGTGATCTGGTCTGTTACGTCAACTCCAAAGTAGACGGACGTATGGGTCAAATACACATGCGGTGTATGGTTCGCATGTTTCAGTACAAGGTCACCATTGAGCATACCTGAAACAACACACAAGAAAGATGGGCGTATACAAATCAGATGGTATTGTTTTCAAGTTCTTTTGGAGGCAGGAACAACTGTGTGTCAAAAGTGGACTGTGGACAGAAATAAAGTCCCAGGAAAAAGTCACAGTTTTGGCTAGAAAAAAGTCAAGAAAAACAATGTCAAACTCTGATTTGTTTGAATACTATATAATATACTACCAAGCCCTACCTCATTAATTTGAGATATAAAAAACATAATAAGATGAACTTGACTAAAAGCATTCATTAAACAAGTACAATCTGAAGTTCTATGCCATCAAATAACGAATTACTAACAAGAAAGGTTCATAAACAAAATTGAACTTGTAAATAGCGGTAATCAACAATGAATTGTTAAGTGTCTTTTACTGCATCATATGACTCTACCATGAACATTGGCGTCTGACAAACACCCAACTACTTTGCTAAACAAACAGAAACTAACTAACCACGTTGTAAATTATCATTGAAAAACACTTGACTGTTCCCAAATATAAATAACTCCACAGTCTCTACTTAAGTCAATTCATCTAGAAAGTATTCTTATTTCTATTCAAGTAGTTTTTTGTAAGTCACTCTTACTCAAGTTCAAAAAATAGTAGTTACATACACAGCGGTTTGTGTCTTTAGAATTCTCGATTAATATAAACAGTTTATTTTAGACACTGTGTTAGGCAGACATTTGATAACTCTCTATATGTACACTCCTGTAGGTCAAAATAAATGAGTCCAAGTGTAGACTATCTCCACAACAACTGGAAGATTTAAACAACAACTGATCTAAAACATAATCAAATGTTTACATTATCCCTTACAAGATAGTCTGATGATTTATTCTCAGTTATTTTCCGCTCATCTGTTTCAACCAAAATCAAACTCATGTAGCATCCATTACAACATTGCAACCTACAAGTTAGTTTGTGCAGGTGTTTCACTCAGATTTCACAGATTCATTGGATAAACTTTAACATAATTTTTGAGTATTTTTTTGCCAAAAATCCAGTAAATCTTACCGGGTACAAAATAACTTAGTTTTTAACTTATCCATCACGTTCACATTTGCCTATGTAACGTGTAATGTGCATTACATTAATAGGGCAGTCTGACATCTGCTAGATCAAACATCCCCGCAAACAGTGGACACTTTAAAATTAAAACTTATGTTTACCTGATATTCTGTCATAAAGAAAAAATTCTGGGGTAAGAAATTCAAAAAATTATACAAGGGAATGTCTGAACACTTCATGTATTCACCATCCATTTTTGTATGGCTTGACAGGAGTTGAAGGATATGTTGCTAGGCAACGGGTTATATAAAAAAGGTTTTTAAGTTCTTATATATAGCGCAGTATCCAGTCCTCAGGACTGCTCAAAGCGTTTTCCACTTTACTCCCTGGCAGACCTGTTCAATTGAACACCATCTCAACTTCTCTGGGAAGCATCCCGGTGGATACGGTCAACTGGTAGATCAGAGGCTAATATACAGACAACATAAGGCCACTGACATGTTGCAGATTAATGGATCTAACAATCAACATGACTTCATTAGATGAATTCAACAAACACTAAAGCTTACTATAAGCACTTTAAATTTAAATTAAAAAATGCTAGCATCAGAAACAAAATCTGTTGTGCAGATGTTTGAAAAATCTTACACTTACCTGTGAGGTTAAACACAGTAGTGGCCAGTCGAGGGGGGGTGCCTCGGAAACAGAGGTCGAAGATCCACTCCCCTGGCCAATCTGGTTGGTCATGGATCATCACAGACATGGTGTAGAGACCCGGCGTGTTGTTGGCGAACTGCAGCGAGATCTGTGAGGAGCAGCCCCCCCTGGTGTGCAGTTTCTTGGCCGTTGTCTTGGCGTAGTTCGTCCAGATGTACATGAACTGAGAAAGGTTGACCCTCGTCTCGTTGCATCCATACAAGACAGCATGGAACGTCACGTTTGAGCCAATAACAGCCGGGCCACTGTTGTTGAGTATCGGAGTCAACCCTGGAGCAAACACATCTGACAGGTCACGATGGTTCAGACCTTAAACATTTTTGTGGGGGTTTTCAGCGTCATGTAAAAGGGCAGTATTTCAGTTTTACAACATTACCAACGTCACCCATGTACGTCAATTTGTAGTGAAATTATGGGTGGTTAAATCGACTCACCCCAAAAATTTAGTTTTGAGGAGAATTATATTAAAGTTTGTATAATTTATGTTTCAAATCAGATAAATCCTTCCATACCATTCAATCCAAAACATGCATCACAAACACTTTTTGAATACACTAATTCCATATTGCTGCTGTATTCAATCTGACATCAGTAAACTGTTCATTTTTCTAAAATGAAAACCCCCCTAAAAATTGATAATTTTACCCCAGCATATGTATTTTGGCTTTTCTTCAGGTGCGGTGTGTCACATTTACATTAGTAAAAATACGCATCCTCCAGATGGCACCACGTACATGTGTACACACCCTGAGGACAATTTACCGAAATATTCTATCATACCAGATGTTTATTGAAGAATACATAATTCGTAAGGTTACACATGTTTTCAATGATCGCTTTGAGGCTCTGAGCTACGTAAACTGTCGACTAATTTATTGTGGACAGTTTATGAAAGTTTGAACAGTTGTAGAAAACACACACAGTATTGGAAACAATTGTTTAACGTACATAACTGTTAGTCAGTAAGAACCCTTATCCAACAGGGAATATATCGAAAAATTATAGTATTGCTTTTCTTTCCAGGAATTGTAGACGATTCATGAAAGATTGGAACCCAAGATACAAAGCAGCTAGGAGGAAAAACTTCACATTCCTACATGTATGTACATATATATGTACTGTATTATTCCTTTTTAGCATACAGTATGCTTATGAAATATTCTTAAAGTTACAAAAATTATGTTTCTCAAAACAGTGTGAAAATAATAAAATGGTGGTGCCACATGGCAATTACAAGTATTTGTTACTGTCTACTGTACTCCACTATGTGGAGCCACTAGATACTTCATTTCCATTTTTAAAACAAACATGGCACCATTGACACACATGTCACTCTGATTTAGAAAACACATATTTTTGTCAATTATTTATGGCTACCACATATTTAAAACTACTTCTCATTGGAGAGATAAGTTAGCAGTGGATAGCAGAAGACAAACGATCTGCATGACAGTGGTGCAAAGACACGGACAAAGTCATAGAGCAGGACATGCCATCCTCTGCATACAATACATGCATGTTTCGTTCAGCCGGCATGATACACGTCAGCATAACTGACACTAACTGGAAGTGATTTAAACATCCATGGGATGGTGATTTTCTTTCCCACAGGTATATGTCAATGGTTGACAGGGAATTACAATAAATGATGGATTCAGTGATCAGTTTTTGTCATAGATCGACGGTGCTGAAAAAGGGTTGTACACTAATTAGGGTATGTACGCTAAAAACAAATACGGTATATATAATATTATGCTAGTTTGATTATAGTAGCGGTTATAAACCATTGTATGATTTAACGAGCCTTAGTGAAACAGGCGTTTTACTGGAGGCCACAGTAGTGAAATGACAACAACGTGTTACTGTATAGACGCACCTTGCATTGTGTCGGTGACATGAAATGATACGAGGCCACCTGTCAGCACCAGTAACATGTGATGACACAGCGACACTGTCAAGTAGTTGACACGCGACATGCTTGGAGATGACTGTCACACCTTCAAAACAACATGGTTGCCTGCTCCAAGAGACAGAAGTCTATGTTCTAGAGCTTCCTAAAAAGAAACCACTTCTTAGATGATATCATTCATATGTTACAGTAGTTGGCAGGTATGCAGTGACAGGAATTAGGCCTTGCAGAATAATATTTGTGTTTCCTTTGGCTCTAGTCCCTACAATGAAATGCTTTCCAAAAATCTACGGTAACCTTTTGGTAGGAAGTGTGGATGACTACTGGGGATAGTTTACTATTGTGACAGGGGTATTACTATTGCAACATTGTTGCAATAGTGCCATAGCTACAGTGATAGTATCGCAATAGCATTATGGGCAGGCCTTTGTGAAGGATCACATAAACAAAAATTGGAAAAACATGTTTATAAATTATGCATTTTCCTTACAATTCATGTTGTAAAAACTAAAACAAAGAATCATATACAACACTGCTTGTATTGGGACACACAACAATACTAGGTGCCTAGAAACATACAATCATATACAAACACTGCTTGTATTGGGACACATAAATAATAGGTGCCTAGAAACATACAATCATATACAATACTGCTTGTATTGGGACACACAACAATAATAGGTGCCTAGAAACATACAATCATATACAAACACTGCTTGTATTGGGACACATAAATAATAGGTGCCTAGAAACATACAATCATATACAATACTGCTTGTATTGGGACACACAACAATAATAGGTGCCTAGAAACATACAATCATATACAAACACTGCTTGTATTGGGACACATAAATAATAGGTGCCTAGAAACATACAATCATATACAATACTGCTTGTATTGGGACACACAACAATAATAGGTGCCTAGAAACATACAGTAGAGAAAGATAATTCTTTTTGTAGATTTTTAGGGTGTCCAAAAACAAGCAGTATCTGAATATATATATATATATATACAGTTATTACGGTAGTTATTGATGGACGGGAGGGAGGGATTTTGTCAAAGTCTGAGCTAGTGTGTAACAAAGTACTTTCACTTTGTTACTTGAATAGAAGTTTACTTTTCTTGAGTAGCAAAGTACATTTTTAGCTGTATTTTTACTTGTAATGAAGTATAATCTAAGCTTAACTACATTTTACAAGTTTGGCTGGGTAACTGGTAACAGGAAAAAGAATTGCTTATATTTTATATATAAAAAGTAAGTCTTGCAGTCATGTTGAGGAAATAAAGTAAACATTGATCATATTAATAAAATTACACATTTATAAAAAGTTGTTGGCAATACATATATATATTGCAAATTAAGTCTTGGGATAAGTTGTTGTTGAACAAACTAAGTAAATACATGGATACTGTTACAGACTGGAATTTTTAACATATGTTTGTATTGTATCAAGTGTATTGGCTGATATTGCATCTACCTGCCTAAACATTGCCAAAAGGAGACAGGTAGCAGTGATGGTTTCCAGCATTACTTTTTAGACCTGTTTGTTCGCTGGGAGCATAGGCCATCGACCATGGTCCTCCACTATTGTCGGTTTGATGCCATTTTCTAAATTTCTTTCTCCCCATCTGCTTTCTTTCACTTTCTGTGTCTCTCTGCCAGGTGTTTCTCGGTCTTCCTCTTCTTCTCTTCCCTGGGGGGTTCCATGTAATTGCTTGTCGTGTGATGTTTGTTGTAGGTTTCCTCAGTGTATGTCCTAACCACCTCCATTTTCTCTTCTTTAGTTCGTTTTCTATTGGTAGTTGTTTGGTCCATTCCCATAGTGTAAAGTTGGGTACCTTGTCTGACCACTTTTGGTGTATGATTCTGGGTTTCCAGCATGTCAACTCATATTCTTTTTATGAATAAAAACATGAACATGATCAATGTTTTATATTTTTATTGTATTTCTGTACATGTATGTCCACACAGCAACTATATTTTTATGTGAGTTTCTCCCTGAAAAATGTAGAAAGTTTATTCAACTTTGATGAAATTTCTTGACAGCTAAGACCATGTTTGTCCCTAAACAAAAACTGAAAACGGGGTATTAATTTTAATAAGTGAATAGCAAAGCTCAGAAGTTCAGAAAATTAAAGTGTTCCACTTTCATGACTTCACTCCTTCACTTTGACACAGGAAATGTTGACCTGCACCCACCTCCTGGCCTACTCAAGGCAGCCTCCCAGACAACCCAAGGTCAGCCGAACAAACCCGAACTGCCCCAGTCAAGAACTAACACATATCTCCACTCCTTCTTCCCATCTGCCATCAGAATGTGGAACTCACTTCCCTTAGACTCCTCCGAAGCCCAGTCTTCAGGTCCTCCATGGAGAACTGGTTAACTACCCAGCAATAGCCCCGACCGTTACGATGTGTAACTTAAACCCAGTGCCAGTGGACAGAATATTTAGCATTTTTTATTCTACATTATCATTATTTTTCACAACCATTACGATGTGTAACTTTTATACTTTTTAAAAACCCATGCGCACTCCCTTGACTGTGGAGTCAATAACCCGAACAGGGGCAGTGCCAGAGAGGGTAGTTTAGGGGGGCACAAACCTCCAATTGTACCCCTGTTGATGCCCGGCAAAAAACCCTGGTGGCTGAACCAACATCCATATTGGGTGGGTTGAGCCACAGCTTCAGCATGACTCTGCCTGTCGCGCTGTCGTATCTTGACATTGGAAGACAGGAGGGTGATATTGACAATTTGTCACCACTGTGCAGCAATGCCGCCATAACTTCAGCTTTTCCACTATCTCGGTACGACTGATGACATCAGAAGACAGGGAGGGTGGGGTGCTGTTGAAAATTGTTCATGCCGATGTTCCAAATTTCCAAAGGTCTAGGGGGCACATTCAACACTTCTAGGCTAAGACTAGGGGGGGGCACGCCACTCTAGCCTAGGCATAGCGGGGCTAAATTCAAAAAGTCTAGCCCTGGGCCCGGGGGCACGTGCTCCCAGGCCCTCCTGGACACGCCTATGGCTATGTGTGCCGAAGAAGAATTTATGTATTGTATTCAGTGCTACCGGCGAGGGAGGCGTAACTGTGAGTCGAAACTCAACTCAAGTTCTAAAATCTAATGCCAACAATGTCAATGACAATGGCCAGTGAACAACTTCAACAAGTAATGCAAATGTCAAATGACCCCCGTCTGTAATTACTAATAACAGTAAATTAACACATTCATTAATAATATATTGAATACACACAATTGTTCGGTATTCAAACACAACATTAGTCAACACAGAGCATTATTCGATCGCTAAAAGCGGATTGAATCACGCTTACCAATCGACTACCAGTACCACCCATACAAACTTGCCTGTAACAATGTAAGAAGTTTTGACACGGAGCCAACTGTCACATGCAGATAGCGACGAAACCACTCACTTCCGCTCACACGGCTTATTAAACACGCCCGTTTTCACCTTGTCATTCGTTTTTGACTGACTAGTAGTATAGATAGCATAACCATGTATCATTATTTCAAGATGCAATATTCTTATAACTTGTCAACGTACAGAAGGCCACCGATAACACAAAACATGTCGACGCATCACTTATTTCTCTCCGCTATCAATTGAACAGGTGCGTTGTTGCTGCTCCAGCCTAGATTATCTAGGATCCGGGATGTGGCGCCACCGTACGTTGTTGTACGCATAGGATAGCTTAGACTATTTAAGCGCCGTGAGGTGGCACCACGTTTGGGACATCTCATGACATGTGGGGAAGATAATATCCTTAAATTTAGCCTGTTCTTCCGCGATGATTTCTTCCACCTGCGGCTTCAGACTATTCGGTATGATCTTCCGCATGGCTTTCCTGGGGTGAATGATGACCCTGATCGTGCGATAGTTTGGCACAGCTGTAAGTTGCCGATCAAAATACAGCATTTCACAAAAACGGTTACGCCCGATTCCAAGCTTTAGCTGTGTTTACCATGGCGCTGTCGTATGTGACGTGGCGTTTTTTCTGAACAGGTTTTATTTAAATGGAAACAATTCTGACATGAAGTTGTGCATCCATACATTTTGAAATAATTTTGTTCGTTATTTTTGTCTCAATCCACATTTAGCTTGATATTGGGCGTAACCACTTAAAGTTTAGTTGTTTTTTATTTGCACAAAGATCAAATTTACAGACAATATAACAGTAAGGTGTTTCTCACAGCGAGCCTTCGTATGTGACGTTGCTATATGTATATATATATATATCTATATATTTATATATATATATATATATATATATACATATATATATATATAATATATATATATTATATATATAAACGTATATATGACATACATATATATGACGTTGCTATACGTATATATATATATATACATATAGCAACGTCACATACGACGGCTCGCTGTGAGAAACACCTGCAACATATATATATATATATATATACATATATATATATATAATATATATATATACATATATATATATATATATACATATAGCAACGTCACATACGAAGGCTCGCTGTGAGAAACACCTGCAACACCAGCAAAATCTATACCATGTATTCGTAGACTTCAAGAAAGCATTCGATAGGGTCTGGCGCACAGCGACCATGACAAAATACAACATCAGGGTCACAGAACAGCTCTATAACAAAGCCACCAGCACAATCCTCGCTAATGGCAAGACACTTACCAACTTACGTTTTGCAGACGATATTGATGGATTGGCCAATAACAAGATTGTTGGGTGAAGAACAAGAACTCACCAACTTTGTATAGCACCTTGGTGAAACAACTGTTGCATATGGCATGGAGATCAGTTCCGAGAAAACCAAGCTAATGACCAACAACCCCAATGGCATCAAGACAGAAATCAAAGCGAATGGCCAAAAGCTGTATCCACATTAAAATACGTCGGTGCAATTATCACAGATGAGGGGTCCAAACCCGAAGTGCTATCCAGGATGGCACAAACAACAGCAGCACTGACGTTTTAAGACTAAAAACCATCTGGAACGACAACAACATCTCATTCAGCACCAAAATCAGACTGATGCGCTTGTTTGTGATGTCAGTGTTCCTTTACGCTAGCGAAACATGGAACATTACAACAGGCCTGCAAAAAAAAGAAGCAGGCCACGGAGATGAGATGCTACCGCAAAATCCTGCGCATCTCATACAAGGACCATAAAGTAAACAAGTCATCGGACCTTTTGAAGACCCGACGACAGTCAAGAAGCGAAAGTTAAAGTGGCATGATCATGTTACTAGATCAACCGGTCTAGCAAAACCCATCCTGCAAGGAACTGTGCTAGGAGGAAGAAAGCGAGGGAGACAGAGGAAGAGGTGGAAGACAACATCCAGGAGAAGACTGGGCACTGTGCTAGGAGGAAGAAAGAGAGGCAGACAGAGGAAGATATGGGAAGTCAACATCCAGGAGAGGACTGGGCACTGTGTCAGGAGGAAGAAAGAGAGGCAGACAGAGGAAGATATGGGAAGTCAACATCCAGGAGAGGACTGGGCACTGTGTCAGGAGGAAGAAAGAGAGGGAGACAGAGGAAGATGTGGCAAGACAACATCCAGAAGTGGACTGGGCACTGTGCCAGGAGGAAGAAAGAGAGGCAGACAGAGGAAGAGGTGGGAAGACAACATCCAGGAGTGGACTGGGTACTGTGTCAGGAGGAAGAAAGAGAGGCAGACAGAGGAAGAGGTGGAAGACAACATCCAGGAGTGGACTGGGCACTGTGTCAGGAGGAAGAAAGAGAGGGAGACAGAGGAAGATGTGGCAAGACAACATCCAGAAGTGGACTGGGCACTGTGCCAGGAGGAAGAAAGAGAGGCAGACAGAGGAAGAGGTGGGAAGACAACATCCAGGAGTGGACTGGGCACTGTGTCAGGAGGAAGAAAGAGAGGCAGACAGAGGAAGAGATGGGAAGTCAACATCCAGGAGAGGACTGGGCACTGTGGTAGGAGGAAGAAAGAGAGGCAGACAGAGGAAGAGATGGGAAGTCAACATCCAGGAGAGGACTGGGCACTGTGCTAGGAGGAAGAAAGAGAGGCAGACAGAGGAAGAGATGGGAAGACAACATCCAGGAGAGGACTGGGCACTGTGTCAGGAGGAAGAAAGAGAGGCAGACAGAGGAAGAGATGGGAAGACAACATCCAGGAGAGGACTGGGCACTGTGTCAGGAGGAAGAAAGAGAGGCAGACAGAAGAAGAGATGGGAAGACAACATCCAGGAGTGGATTGGGCACTGTGTCAGGAGGAAGAAAGAGAGGCAGACAGAAGAAGAGATGGGAAGACAACATCCAGGAGTGGATTGGGCACTGTGTCAGGAGGAAGAAAGAGAGGCAGACAGAGGAAGAGATGGGAAGACAACATCCAGGAGTGGACTGGGCACTGTGTCAGGAGGAAGAAAGAGAGGGAGACAGAGGAAGAGGTGGGAAGACAACATCCAGGAGTGGACTGGGCACTGTGTCAGGAGGAAGAAAGAGAGGCAGACAGAAGAAGAGATGGGAAGACAACATCCAGGAGTGGACTGGGCACTGTGTCAGGAGGAAGAAAGAGAGGCAGACAGAAGAAGAGATGGGAAGACAACATCCAGGAGTGGATTGGGCACTGTGTCAGGAGGAAGAAAGAGAGGGAGACAGAGGAAGAGGAGGGAAGACAACATCCAGGAGTGGACTGGGCACTGTGTCAGGAGGAAGAAAGAGAGGCAGACAGAAGAAGAGATGGGAAGACAACATCCAGGAGTGGATTGGGCACTGTGTCAGGAGGAAGAAAGAGAGGGAGACAGAGGAAGAGGTGGGAAGACAACACCCAGGAGTGGACTGGGCACTGTGTCAGGAGAAAGAAAGAGAGGGAGACAGAGGAAGAGATGGGAAGACAACATCCAGGAGAGGACTGGGCACTGTGCTAGGAGGAAGAAAGAGAGGCAGACAGAGGAAGAGATGGGAAGACAACATCCAGGAGAGGACTGGGCACTGTGTCAGGAGGAAGAAAGAGAGACAGACAGAGGAAGAGATGGGAAGACAACATCCAGGAGAGGACTGGGCACTGTGTCAGGAGGAAGAAAGAGAGGCAGACAGAAGAAGAGATGGGAAGACAACATCCAGGAGTGGATTGGGCACTGTGTCAGGAGGAAGAAAGAGAGGGAGACAGAGGAAGAGGTGGGAAGACAACACCCAGGAGTGGACTGGGCACTGTGTCAGGAGAAAGAAAGAGAGGGAGACAGAGGAAGAGATGGGAAGACAACATCCAGGAGAGGACTGGGCACTGTGCTAGGAGGAAGAAAGAGAGGCAGACAGAGGAAGAGGTGGGAAGACAACATCCAGGAGTGGACTGGGCACTGTGTCAGGAGGAAGAAAGAGAGGCAGACAGAGGAAGAGATGGGAAGTCAACATCCAGGAGAGGACTGGGCACTGTGTCAGGAGGAAGAAAGAGAGGGAGACAGAGGAAGATGTGGCAAGACAACATCCAGAAGTGGACTGGGCACTGTGCCAGGAGGAAGAAAGAGAGGCAGACAGAGGAAGAGGTGGGAAGACAACATCCAGGAGTGGACTGGGCACTGTGTCAGGAGGAAGAAAGAGAGGCAGACAGAGGAAGAGATGGGAAGTCAACATCCAGGAGAGGACTGGGCACTGTGCTAGGAGGAAGAAAGAGAGGCAGACAGAGGAAGAGATGGGAAGTCAACATCCAGGAGTGGACTGGGCACTGTGTCAGGAGGAAGAAAGAGAGGCAGACAGAGGAAGAGATGGGAAGTCAACATCCAGGAGAGGACTGGGCACTGTGCTAGGAGGAAGAAAGAGAGGCAGACAGAGGAAGAGATGGGAAGACAACATCCAGGAGAGGACTGGGCACTGTGTCAGGAGGAAGAAAGAGAGGCAGACAGAAGAAGAGATGGGAAGACAACATCCAGGAGTGGATTGGGCACTGTGTCAGGAGGAAGAAAGAGAGGCAGACAGAAGAAGAGATGGGAAGACAACATCCAGGAGTGGATTGGGCACTGTGTCAGGAGGAAGAAAGAGAGGCAGACAGAAGAAGAGATGGGAAGACAACATCCAGGAGTGGACTGGGCACTGTGTCAGGAGGAAGAAAGAGAGGGAGACAGAGGAAGAGGTGGGAAGACAACATCCAGGAGTGGACTGGGCACTGTGTCAGGAGGAAGAAAGAGAGGCAGACAGAAGAAGAGATGGGAAGACAACATCCAGGAGTGGACTGGGCACTGTGTCAGGAGGAAGAAAGAGAGGCAGACAGAAGAAGAGATGGGAAGACAACATCCAGGAGTGGATTGGGCACTGTGTCAGGAGGAAGAAAGAGAGGGAGACAGAGGAAGAGGAGGGAAGACAACATCCAGGAGTGGACTGGGCACTGTGTCAGGAGGAAGAAAGAGAGGCAGACAGAAGAAGAGATGGGAAGACAACATCCAGGAGTGGATTGGGCACTGTGTCAGGAGGAAGAAAGAGAGGGAGACAGAGGAAGAGGTGGGAAGACAACATCCAGGAGTGGACTGGGCACTGTGTCAGGAGGAAGAAAGAGAGGCAGACAGAAGAAGAGATGGGAAGACAACATCCAGGAGTGGATTGGGCACTGTGTCAGGAGAAAGAAAGAGAGGGAGACAGAGGAAGAGATGGGAAGACAACATCCAGGAGAGGACTGGGCACTGTGCTAGGAGGAAGAAAGAGAGGCAGACAGAGGAAGAGATGGGAAGACAACATCCAGGAGAGGACTGGGCACTGTGTCAGGAGGAAGAAAGAGAGGCAGACAGAGGAAGAGATGGGAAGACAACATCCAGGAGAGGACTGGGCACTGTGTCAGGAGGAAGAAAGAGAGGCAGACAGAAGAAGAGATGGGAAGACAACATCCAGGAGTGGATTGGGCACTGTGTCAGGAGGAAGAAAGAGAGGGAGACAGAGGAAGAGGTGGGAAGACAACACCCAGGAGTGGACTGGGCACTGTGTCAGGAGAAAGAAAGAGAGGGAGACAGAGGAAGAGATGGGAAGACAACATCCAGGAGAGGACTGGGCACTGTGCTAGGAGGAAGAAAGAGAGGCAGACAGAGGAAGAGATGGGAAGACAACATCCAGGAGTGGACTGGGCACTGTGTCAGGAGGAAGAAAGAGAGGCAGACAGAGGAAGAGATGGGAAGACAACATCCAGGAGTGGACTGGGCACTGTGTCAGGAGGAAGAAAGAGAGGCAGACAGAGGAAGAGGTGGGAAGACAACATCCAGGAGTGGACTGGGCACTGTGCCAGGAGGAAGAAAGAGAGGGAGACAGAGGAAGAGGTGGAAGACAACATCCAGGAGAGGACTGGGCACTGTGTCAGGAGGAAGAAAGAGAGGGAGACAGAGGAAGATGTGGCAAGACAACATCCAGAAGTGGACTGGGCACTGTGCCAGGAGGAAGAAAGAGAGGGAGACAGAGGAAGAGGTGGAAGACAACATCCAGGAGAGGACTGGGCACTGTGTCAGGAGGAAGAAAGAGAGGGAGACAGAGGAAGATGTGGCAAGACAACATCCAGAAGTGGACTGGGCACTGTGTCAGGAGGAAGAAAGAGAGGCAGACAGAGGAAGATGTGGGAAGACAACATCCAGGAGTGGACTGGGCACTGTGTCAGGAGGAAGAAAGAGAGGCAGACAGAGGAAGAGATGGGAAGTCAACATCCAGGAGAGGACTGGGCACTGTGCTAGGAGGAAGAAAGAGAGGCAGACAGAGGAAGAGATGGGAAGACAACATCCAGGAGAGGACTGGGCACTGTGTCAGGAGGAAGAAAGAGAGGCAGACAGAAGAAGAGATGGGAAGACAACATCCAGGAGTGGATTGGGCACTGTGTCAGGAGGAAGAAAGAGAGGCAGACAGAAGAAGAGATGGGAAGACAACATCCAGGAGTGGATTGGGCACTGTGTCAGGAGGAAGAAAGAGAGGCAGACAGAAGAAGAGATGGGAAGACAACATCCTGGAGTGGACTGGGCACTGTGTCAGGAGGAAGAAAGAGAGGGAGACAGAGGAAGAGGTGGGAAGACAACATCCAGGAGTGGACTGGGCACTGTGTCAGGAGGAAGAAAGAGAGGCAGACAGAAGAAGAGATGGGAAGACAACATCCAGGAGTGGACTGGGCACTGTGTCAGGAGGAAGAAAGAGAGGCAGACAGAAGAAGAGATGGGAAGACAACATCCAGGAGTGGATTGGGCACTGTGTCAGGAGGAAGAAAGAGAGGGAGACAGAGGAAGAGGAGGGAAGACAACATCCAGGAGTGGACTGGGCACTGTGTCAGGAGGAAGAAAGAGAGGCAGACAGAAGAAGAGATGGGAAGACAACATCCAGGAGTGGATTGGGCACTGTGTCAGGAGGAAGAAAGAGAGGGAGACAGAGGAAGAGGTGGGAAGATAACACCCAGGAGTGGACTGGGCACTGTGTCAGGAGAAAGAAAGAGAGGGAGACAGAGGAAGAGATGGGAAGACAACATCCAGGAGAGGACTGGGCACTGTGCTAGGAGGAAGAAAGAGAGGCAGACAGAGGAAGAGATGGGAAGACAACATCCAGGAGAGGACTGGGCACTGTGTCAGGAGGAAGAAAGAGAGGCAGACAGAGGAAGAGATGGGAAGACAACATCCAGGAGTGGACTGGGCACTGTGCCAGGAGGAAGAAAGAGAGGGAGACAGAGGAAGAGGTGGAAGACAACATCCAGAAGTGGACTGGGCACTGTGTCAGGAGGAAGAAAGAGAGGGAGACAGAGGAAGATGTGGCAAGACAACATCCAGAAGTGGACTGGGCACTGTGTCAGGAGGAAGAAAGAGAGGCAGACAGAGGAAGATGTGGGAAGACAACATCCAGGAGTGGACTGGGCACTGTGTCAGGAGGAAGAAAGAGAGGGAGACAGAGGAAGATGTGGCAAGACAACATCCAGAAGTGGACTGGGCACTGTGTCAGGAGGAAGAAAGAGAGGCAGACAGAGGAAGATGTGGGAAGACAACATCCAGGAGTGGACTGGGCACTGTGTCAGGAGGAAGAAAGAGAGGCAGACAGAGGAAGATGTGGGAAGACAACATCCAGGAGTGGACTGGGCACTGTGTCAGGAGGAAGAAAGAGAGGCAGACAGAGGAAGAGGTGGGAAGACAACATCCAGGAGTGGACTGGGCAGTGTGTCAGGAGGAAGAAAGAGAGGGAGACAGAGGAAGAGATGGGAAGACAACATCCAGGAGTGGACTGGGCAGTGTGTCAGGAGGAAGAAAGAGAGGCAGACAGAGGAAGAGATGGGAAGACAACATCCAGGAGTGGACTGGGCACTGTGTCAGGAGGAAGAAAGAGAGGGAGACAGAGGAAGATGTGGGAAGACAACATCCAGGAGTGGACTGGGCACTGTGTCAGGAGGAAGAAAGAGAGGGAGACAGAGGAAGATGTGGGAAGACAACATCCAGGAGTGCACTGGCCACACACACACACACACACACACACACACACACACACACACACACACACACACACACACACACACACACACACACACACACACACACACACACACACACACACACACACACACACACACACGTACGCAAGCACGCACACTCACGCGGGTGCGCGGGAATGTGCGCGTGTGTAGATCTACGTGTGCCCGCATGTGTGAATGCTTGAATGTATATGTGTGCGCGTGCCTATGTGTG
Source organism: Escarpia spicata (assembly GCA_963995525.1). NCBI lineage: Eukaryota > Metazoa > Annelida > Polychaeta > Sabellida > Siboglinidae > Escarpia > Escarpia spicata. The sequence continues at coordinate 12,154,470 of OZ023210.1, forward strand.
ACCGTGCGTGCGTGAGTGCATGCGTGCGAGCGTGCGCGACCGCGTGCGTGTATATGAAACACGAAGGGTGGATGTCTGCGGTGAAGACGTAGCTTAATATTTCGTATGTGGGTTCGACTAAACGCATGTACGATCGGCAAGAAAACGAAATTGAAAGTATTACAGACAGTTGTACGAGCGACGTCAATGTACACCGAGGCGGATTAACGTGTAGTGGGGCCGTGGGGCAAGTTTGGATTGTGAGACCCCTACCCGAAGCCAAGGGGCTATGGGGCACATGCCCCAGTTGCCCCTATGGTAATACTCTACTGGCGACATTGGCACGTGAGGATGGTCTGGCAACATGGAATTGGTGAATGCATATACTGACACAACATTGCCAGAAGGTACGCATTGCGCAGCTGCGGATTGGTGTAGGCCGCCTCGTCTACGCATCAACAATCAGTAATTACGTCATTTTTTCACATGACAACCAGTTGTACGTAAGAGGCATACGAAGTCAAAAGTCTTTGTCTTCTTCATATTATTATTAATATCACTATTATTATAATCGCTTAATTGTTGTTGCAGGAAACGGCTGCGATGACTTCGAGATGTGCATGGACGACAATAATAATTATTTATTTCTTATATAGCGCCCCATCCAAATAATTGTTCTGGGGTGCTTTACAATGGTTAATGCAAATAAATAAATAAATAACATCATATGATATATAGTTTTAAAATACTATGCAAGCATTACTACTAAGTAAAATCCACTATACTGTCTTAAAATATATAAATAAACACAATTATGCAAACCATTAAAACAATAAATTAGATTAATTATAATACTAAATTAATTAAAATAAAGGTATAAATAATTATGATCATCGAAGTTAAAATAATTTGTGAAAAGATGCGTCTTCAGTGCCACTTTAAACTGATTGACACGAGTGCATTGGCGCACTGTGAGTGGCAGTTGATTCCATGCTCTTGGAGCTGCACAAGAAAATGCTCGTTCGCCGATTTTAGTTCGGGTAGTGGGTTGTTTAAAGAGTAGCTGATCGGAGGAGCGTAGACAGCGTGTTGGGCGATACGGAGAGAGAAGTGCTGATAGATATGGAGGTGCGAGCCCATGAAGGCATTTGAAAGTGAGAAGTAGGGTCTTGAAAATAACGCGACTCTTCACAGTAAGCCAGTGCAGCTCCAAGAGCATGGGCGTGACGTGGTCTCGTTTCGACCGCATCGTTATGATACGAACAGATGCATTTTTGAAACGTTGTAGTTTCTCAATTACTGTCGCTGGCAATCCATTAAGAAGACTATTTCAGCAGTCAATTCGTGAAATGACTACAAATGTTAGTTACGGGACATGTTAGAATCAAAGGTCACCCCCAAGTTTCTGGCGTATGTGTTGGGTAACATGCGAACGTTTCCGATAGCTACACCGTCATGTACACATATACATGATTTTTCATATGCCTAATAAACGCACGCAGACTCTTACGCTTAAAATAGATAATATAAATATTGAAAGAGTAGATGAATTTAACTTTCTAGGATTGAATTTAGACACTAACCTAAATTGGAAAAAACACACTGAGAAAATTTCAAATAAGTGCTCCAAAACAATTGGCATAATAAACATATTAAAATATCTATTACCTTTAGATATAAAAGTGTTGTTATATAACACATTAAAATTATCTCATCAATTATTGTACCATGGTTTGGGGATACCAAATAAATAGAATTACAAAAAAAAAAAAAAAAAGTGCGAATAATAACCTTAAACAAATACAACTCACACACGGAACCACTTAAAAAAAAACTTAAACTACTAAAAGTAGAAGACATATTAAAGTTACATGAATTAAAATTTTACTTTAAATACATCCATAAAATGTTACCTCCTTATTTACTTAACTGGCAAATTATCCCAAGTGTAAACATACATAATTATAATACTCGTGAAAAAAATTATATACATACTTTTAGAACTAAGCATGAATTTGCAATGAAATGTCTCAAATACAGCCTACCACATGCTATAAATGACACCCCCGATATAATCAAAGACAAAATATATACTCACAGTTTGCGAGACTTCTCATTTTATATAAAAACATACTTGTTACACAAATATAATGATTCATGCACTCTATCAAATTGCTACACATGTCAACAGAACCATTAAATACATTACATTTGATGCTAGCTTCAGGCAACCAGCACACATACAAACTTACATTCTCACATAAAACAAGCACTCCCAAAAAAACATACATGAGATAGACACCTTGTAAAATGACCACATAAATTATCACGTAAATAGGGTGGCTCCTATGATAGCGACAATTGTGTCTTAATAGGAGTCACCGACCCCGATTGAATAAGCTATATGATTAATATCTATGGTACACCAATACCATAATAGCTGTACATGCGTTTGTATGTATTTTCCGAATAGTATGTTGAACATATAATGATATACGTTTATGTATGTCTGCATAATGTTTATATTTGTTGTTTATTACAGCATAAGTGATGTTCAAAAACCAATTAATTGTGTACCTATATGGGGTCAAATAAACGTTATGTTATGTTATGTTATGTCAGGAAGAACATTTTCGGTTGCTGATTTCGGTTGGACGATGATGATTTCCGTTTTGTCATCATTGAGTTTTAGCATGTTGGTTTTCATCCACTGACGGATACTGGCAACACAGAGTTCTATTTTCGTGATGGCAATGTCGGGTGAAATATTATCGCTCAGGCAAAATTCTTGTAAAAGTTGGATGTCATCTGCATATAGATGGTAAGCCATGCCATGGTGGTTGAGTAGCGACGTGAGAGGAGTCATATATATATATAGTGAACAGTAATGGTCCAAGAACTGACCCCTGCGGGACACCGCAAGTCAGTCTGTGAGGTTTAGACTGCTCACCGACAATCAACACCGTGTATTGTCTGCGTTGTAAGTAGGCAGCGAACCATGACAAACAGTGATCGTCGACGCCGATGGTGTTGCTCAGTCAGACAAGGTCCACAACGCATGAGGCACGGCGACAGGAACTTGAAGAAGGATTGTTCGCGAAGTCACGTTGGATACCTTTCAAGTTGACGAAGCGGCGGCGTTGCTTAGAGACTGTTAATTACGTTATTCATTATAAGCCTTATTATTATAATAAGGTGTTAACAGGTTTGGATCATTGTAATTTATGTTAGGTAACCATGGTTCGGAGGAGAGTAAACTCCTTTCGCTGCTGAAGGACCTCCTCCGGTTTGAGGTTGAGTGGCCGGCTTGCAGATTCCTTCCACGATACAATTAATTATTAAAACTAACAAATTGTTTTCTACTTTTTAAATAACTCAGTATCCATTTTTTACAACATCACGCACACCATAGAAATGTATTTTTTTGGCCAGTTTATCAGGATCAACAGCATCAAAGGCTGTTTTAAATCAATAAATACTCCTGTAGCGTACTTGGTATTATCTTTTTCACTAGTAATATCTTCCACCAACTCTAAAAGAGGCTGAGTTGTTGACATATTACATCTAAAACCATATTGACTAGGACTGATTATATCATACTTATTGAGGAATAGGTCCATCCTATAATTTCTCCTGAATTATCAAGAATTGTGATAACAATGCTATTGGCTTATAGTTTGTAAACATATTCTTTTCACCAGACACAACTTTTGCTATTTCCATCTTGCGTGGAAATACTACCGTGTGAAACGATACATTGCAAATGTGAGCAAATGGCTAAACTGTTTTAGTAATTGCTCTTTTAATCATGCTCACGCTAATATCGCTGTTATCAGTTGACCTTTTATCTTTACAGTTTTGTACAGTTCTAATAATTTCTTTATCATCAACAGGATTTAGGAACATGGTATGCTCAACTTCCCTTCCAAGTAATCAGAAATAGATGCATCATTTTCCGGTAAGGATATAATGTTTAGCTAAGTTAGGGCCAACATTTGTAAAGACATTATTAAATCCATTTGCAATGTCTTCCTTTTTTATATTCGGGAGGGAGGGAGGGAGGGAGGGAGGGAGGGAGGGAGGGAGGGAGGGAGGGAGGGAGGGAGGGAGGGAGGGAGGGAGGGAGGGAGGGAGGGAGGGAGGGAAAATGGATGTTTGCCGGTGAAAGCAAAGCTTATTATATCTTAGAGCAGGCGAAACAGCCAACGTTAATCAAACACCCTATCCCGTTATCTGTTTGCACCTGTAACGCTGGTCGTCAGTGATACCTGGTGGTGGCTGGTCACCGCCAAGCGAGGTGGTGGTACCCCCGTGACACCGACGTCCCGTCGCGTATATGGAATAGTTGCTGAGAAAACACCACCAGAACAGCCAGCAAGTGACATCCCGCTCTAGCCAGATGGCGACACAAAATCGAATACGGGAATCAGCGTTGCTTACTGTGACAGTGTTTCGTGCTCGGCGTGTACGACAGAAAATCATACGATTAATTGAAGAAATATATACAAAATTAGGTGTAGGCGGATCGCTGCCTTTTATATGAGTGGCTTATTCAATTTGACACGCTAATGCTTAATTAAAATACTGAATCACAATAAAGTAATTGTATACGTGGACTTTGTTGTTAACAGAATCACAATAAAATCATTGTATAAGTGAACTGTGTTCTTAACATAAACATGTGTTAGGTGGATTGTTAGCAGGTAATTTCACACTGCATATTTACCCATGTTAAGCAATTTATTCTGATTTTAATTCTTCTTAACTAGTATGTATTCCAGAACTTAACATTCAAAGGGAAACTTTCATTATCTAAACAAGCTAATGCATAGACCCTGCCAACAATTTACAACCACAATCAAACATTACACGTTAGTGTTTACTCAAAATATGGTTCCAAAGTGGAAAATTCTAATGAAGTCTCCAATAGCATGATGGCTGACATCTTGCTCCTGACACGGAGGCTTGACTTAGAAACGACCAATAAACGAGCAGCATTTTATTTACCGCGAAGTTGCCTGCGTGTCATCAGTTCAAAACCATAGGATAGCCCACCGACCTATATTTATACATTTTATATTAATTATAAATAGAGGTCTGTAGGACAGCATCGGGTAGTTATCAACACGTCATGGAATACGGTTAGGTGCAATAAACGTGATTTTGCTATGTACCACCCTGTTCCGCGTGATTTTGCTATGTACCATACTTTTCCGCGTGCGGTTGCAACAATACTATATAGTGATAAATGGTATTTTCCTGTTCTCTGTGAATAAAAGATGTGAAACAGCGGACAAGCTAGGCCAGGGTGATCTTTTACTTTCTGACCTAACCATGAAAACGACCACCTAGAGCCGGCAAACATATTCTCATATAGCTCTATAGAGCATACGTTTACACATACTACGCTAAGACTACACTTGCACTCGTGTACAGAATGTATTATTTATGACTTTTAGGCAATCACAGCGCCATATGTCGGAAGTGTGGACAACTAGTTATTAAAATAATAACAAAATAATGGCGCGGCCCGTAATACGGTTGCCGTGTTTTCAAAAAACTTTTCCTAGTTTACCTATTGGCGTGATATTGTTGACTTTAGTTGCACGTGGTTTGTTTGCATTACTTTTTACACGCATAACCCCCAAAATATCATTTTATTTCCATTTAGAAATGACTCACACATTGCGCCGCATTACAAGTGTATTCCAAAGTGTAGGATCTCCATGATGCCGATAGTGGCGCGACATAGTTCAAAATACCACAGGAATAGGGCCTGTAAGTTTTGCCCCTCGTTTTCACTTTGGAGTCAGCTGGCGACATCCGTTGCTCTTTTGCCTGCATAGGGAATAGGATATATATTTTAATTTGGGGTATACTCGCAGGAATGACACAACTAGAAGATTGGTGAATGTTCCTGTTTCCGACTGATGGAAAGAAATGAAACAGTTGGGAGAAATGTTGTAAGTAACAGTGTTACAGTAATTGAGTTTAGCGTAGGTTATAACTGTATACCTGCAATATTGCTCGGGCGATGTGTTTACGTCGTAACTTGACGTAAGGCATTTTGTGCTTCATTCGGGGATACAACAGCCACATGAGATTTATACAACCGATCTCGTTAACACTCTGTTTTGTTTTCCTAGGCAGTTAATGCGGTGGGGAAACTGTTGTAGGTAATTATGTTCATGGTAAACGTGCGTTTTATCAGCTTTACGTAAAGTCGCCGGGCTGTATTACAAGTATCCAGCTGTATAACAGTAGGGCGGAGCAACACTGTAAATAATTCGCACACCCAAGATAAGTACGCACATCCGCATTACACCCTAACAATACATCCCCACACAACACACACACACACACACACACACACACACACACACACACACACACACACACACACACACACACACACACACACACACACACACACACACACACACACACACACACACACACACACACACACACACACACACACACACACACACACACACACACACACACACACACACACACACACAGTATAAATATCCGTGCTATACAATAGCCAGCAGTCCGTACTGCCGCCGCCTCCGTGAAGCACAGCCCCTCGTCGAGGAAACGCTCCCGTCGGCCTTCGGCCTATGCTGCGAGCTACGCCAACATTGTGCCCAAGTAAGTGTTGCGCACAATATAACCACCGCTAAAACGATTACCGTAAAATGTTTACTTACAAAACTTCTCCATCGTCTTAGTTTAATTTTATCAGTCAAAAACCAGAACTGATATCAGTCATTATATGTCATTCATGTAATCACACCCTAAAACAAAAAACGTCCCATTCCCTAAACAGGCGCCGAGTTACTTCCTGTCGCCAGTCGGCTCCACTCGCGCGGAATCTCGCCATGTACCCTGACACACTTACAGGCCCTATTGTGCATTGGGTGATAAACGCATGTCATGTGGTAAGTATATCGAATTAAATATATGAATCAATTTCAGATCATTAGTCCATCTGAAATTTTACCAGCTTAGGCCGCCGTTTTGAAATTCAAAATGACGTAGAATGACAGTTTACTAATTGTCATAAAACACATTATTTGTAGCATTGATGTAATGTTTATTATGAAAAGAGTAACATTACATTTTCATACAAATATCAGCACTTTTTAATAGTTTGACCATGCACACACAGGCATAATATCGAGTGGCCAAATATCTAAATAAAAACCTACTATATATAGGCCTAGATAATGGCCGAGTTTGGTGCTTTTATGACAAAATGCACAATCGTTTGGCGCCCCACTAGTAACACAAATTTTAAGTTACAGGCAATAAGATCGGCAACTCTAATTGACTAGGCAAATAAACTCAAAAGGCTCTAGAAAACATTTCAGGGGTACTTAAATGCTACAAGCTGCCAACCATGCCAGGGTTTATCGATAACATTTACCTGTCACAACCAGCCCGGATGACACTTTCTATTGATTTTGTACTGCATAGTGAGCTATTTTTATGAAAATGGAGACATGGCTTTTTGAAGGTTTTTCAACATTAGTCTCGCTTAACCGACTCTCGCCTGGCTGCGTGACTTCGCCAGGACTATAGTCTGGCTCAGAATCACGTTTTGACTGCTCACTGCCAGCTAGCAAGTCTATCCCCCAGAATGTTTATATACTATGTAATTTTTCGATAACAAAATGAAAGTACGAAATAGTGCCCAAAATAGTATTGTACAAAATAAAATGAATCTTAAACTAAATGAACACAAACAAAAGTATTCTGTGGGTTTCGAAAAAAATGAAATTACGAAGGACCCTAAAAATAGCAGCTCGACACGCTTCCGATTTAGCCATCAAAATCAGTACGTTTCCTATGTACTTTGGCGACTACATATACAGCTGTAGTAGTTAGCAGTCCGACCGTGCGAGACATCGATTGCACTTTATTCAGTTAAATTTGTCCTTGTGTGGTATTTATATCATGCTTATTCACACTTAGTCTTTTGCTTCTGCTCGCGCATATGCAAAGCAAGTCAGTACGGAATCTTCGACAGCCACGAGAGCTGCCACCTAGTGAATATGCATGTGATTAAAAGGCACTAAACTACGAACAAAGTTTAATGTCGGTTTATTTTGTGTGTGACATGTTTCAATATAAGTTTAATGTTGAATATTTGTTATATTATAGTATAATCTGATAAAAGTTTATCCTTATTTAATTTGTTATTTCATAGTTAGCCTAGAGAGCCAATCGTCGTCTCTACCCGAATCTGGGGTAAAGCCCCCTACCGGTAACATTGGCTGGAGCTTAATAATCCAGGCTGTAGTGATGGGACAATGCTGCCACCTCACGGCGCCTGGATAATCGAGGCTATTTCAACATGTACCAAATAACACACCAATTTATATCAACATTTTAGTTCAATTTAAAATGTGCTGCATATACATGTGCCTTGTTTTCCACATTATACGCTGACATAAAACTTAATTTGGCATTGGTGGCAGCATGTGCCATTTAGGTACCCCTGAAGTGATTTTTTTTCAGATTATTTGCCTAGTTTATAATCTATGACTATGCGGCACGATCTTATATAATAATTATACCCTAGATGCTGGCCAAATGTTGTGGTTTTTCCGGTTGGTGGACATTTTCGTCGTCGCTTGGGGATTCGACCACCGACGGTCCGTTGTTGACGAGCAGCATGATGTTCGTCGACAGGTCGACGACCATCGTGAACAACTTGCTCTTCAGACAGCGGAATGCCTTTCGCTGCAGGAGGCGAATTCGGATGGTGACGAAGAGGACGAGCGCTGTGACGACGCTGGCGACGTCTACCAGCGTGCTTATGGCGGCTACAAAGAGGTGCACCGTCGTGTACTCCCGGATGGTCGAACTGATCTGGTGTAGCCGTGCAATGCGTTGGTTAAAGCAACAATGATGTGAACGTAGCATAGTAGGTAGACGAGGATCTCGCCTTACAGTGCACAGTGCAATAGTTACTAACATGCTAAACGTCGCCGCATTATATCACCATCTCGCTTGAAAAAGCCGTGATCCAGTGATAGAGGTGGCACTTGCGTCGGTTTACATTTATATAAGATACGAAAAAAGAATGCATTTTGTTTAAATAATATCCAAAAAGTAGGTCGGTAAAATACATGTTATGAAACGAACATTCTGTGATTAAGTATAAACCTATTTTGATTTCTTATCGGATATTATTGTAAGCAACGCAGTTTCCATTCCCCCGTTTTAAAAATTGTAAATACTTCACTCAAAGCAACTATTCAAACAATTTGTTTGCACACATTTGATTAAATAAATTGTAGCTATTTAGAATATGAATATCCTATGGAAGAGTTTGTTCAGGTTTCTGTTGAAACGATTCTTTCTTTTGCTTACGGCGAAGTTGAGAAACCCCAGTAAATATACTGGTCTAGCTTGCTTCTATAGAATATGCTGTTACACAAACGCAGACAAAGACTAATTCGCGCTGTTTCCAAACGACAACGCGCGTGCATCTCAATTGTTTGATTACCTGCTTATACATAGTCAACAAATAAGATTTACCCTTAAAACACCAGTAACTCTTGAAATATGGAGTGTTTAAAAAACATATCGGTGTTACGTCCAACCCCTGATGTCGTACATTAATCTCTGAATATTTAGCGCTCGAGGTTCTAACCGTCTTAAAGGAAAACGTGAACGTACCAGCATTGGCCTGCATACGTTTCTTCGATTATAGTTAGATTACAAACGTTACTTGACATTAGCCATGCATATTAATATACCTGGGTACATACTGTGATCTTTATAGGTAACGGATGGTCTGATAATTTCGCAATGTCCAGAAATAAACACATGCGTTTCGTATGTGTTCAAGCCATCACCCACCCACAGGGGCATTGCGACTTTGTGCGAACTAAAATGGCGTCAGAGACTATAGCCAATCCCCACAGCATTCAACTGACGTGATGTGATTGTCAAAACATGGCTCAGAGCGCAACCTGGTTCTGAAATCCACAACAGCATCAGTGTGCATTAATGTATGTTCCACACTATAGATGGCGCCACTATGTTTATTTATTTCACCCGCGATACATAGTGCATACGTACCCAGTCGTAACACGGCTTCGTGTTGATATAGCCGCGGATGCCCATTTTCATGCAATTGCCGATGTTAAGGAATTTCACCTTGCCCATTTCGTACGGATAGTACTGGTGGTTGGTCATTTTACAGCAGATATAAGGAACGTAGGCATGGAAAACGGAGCCATGGTAGAGCACGTCTCGGTTCCACTGGGTCGCCATGTTGGCGAAGTCAAGATGGCTGTGAACACCGCAACACCTGCACGCGACACGAAAATTCAACATTTACGATTTAAAGGCATTCTTTGGGGCATGTAACTACACCTGAGAGTTAACACAATCTAAAAAAATTCAACTACAATAAATCATATCACATGAGTGGTTTATTCAGAATGTGTTCTCAAAATTTCAATTAAATCTTGTAGTTCCGGTCGGCTACCATATTGCGACATGCCCCCGGTGCTTGACCAATAAGCGCCGAGCTTTTATTTGATGTTGGCTGCCTCATGACTCACTGGATGATTGGAGTCGCATTTCGCTGAAAATGTATTGATTTGATTTGCAAATTCTAAATATAAATCATTCAACAGTTTATGCCGCATGCTGCACAACAGATCAGCGTTCAGAGTTCGCGCCGTTTGTCGCGGTCCGTCGCCGGAAGTTGAACACTTAACACCAATGCTAATTATTATCTTTGTTACCTTGTACAAAAGTGTATCTTTCATATAATTGACAGATGTCAGCCATGAGAAATATGTCTAGAAAAGTAAAAATAGAGGACCAAATAGGACCAAAAGTTAGCATAGATGACCAATAATTTTTGTTGTCATTCCAGTAATACATAGCTATCTTTGTAATGTGGCAAAATGTCAAGACAGTGTAACTAATATTAGACACCTGTATTCAGTTTTAATTAATACATGTCAAAAACTCATTAAATATAAAAAAACACTTGATTAATTATATTTTAAACACCATAATTAATCGTTATCTTGGTTGCATTGTAGAAAAGTGTATCTTTCATATTGTTGATGGATGTCAGGAAAGTCTAGGAAAGGAAAACAAATGTTTTCACAGTGATTCATTCTCCCGATTCTTATTATGCCCCATGGATCGAAATTTAGTACGGTGCCCTATGATTTTTTCGACATTTCAATAATACGTATACATCTTTCTAATATGTGAACATTTCTAAATTATGTAATGATTTTTAATTTTCATTGTGTATTAAGGTTTGTCTTAAAATGTTACGCACCGCAACGTTTGCCACATTCAAAATGTCGCTTAGTATCGTAGACGTTGTGCACCTCTGAGCTTGGTTTCCAAGGATTTTGGCGCAATCGAAGTTATCTTATTATTATTATTATTTAACGAAAATGCCACCATCCACGCCTTTAGGAAGACTGTGGTTTTGTTAAAAGCTCAACTTGTCATGCTTGAGTGTAAACTGAAGCGCACAAACAGGCCAACCACACCGTTAAAATGAATCATAATTGAATGCGAAACTAACAATGGAGGCCATCTTTGGAGACGCGCTGGCGCGGCGCGCATTGCGGCCACTGATCTATATAAATTATAATATGGATAGGAAGCGTAAAGTTAAGAGGCCGGCTTGACATGAAGCCAGTCCGTCATGTTGCTTTTCCCACTGTGACGTATGTAGGCTTTGCCTTCGTATTGCATCACCTTAGTTACGCATTGCGTCCGCAGAAACGCTCAAGTTTGATCACGTATCAATAACAAAACGTGTTATTAAACAAAATGTTTTTTAAATCTTCATATCTTCCGATTTTCCCATTCTTGCGATAACAGCTAAATCATAATAAGCGCGTTTGACCACGACAGTATGTAGAAATTAACCACGCATTTTATACAGCTTGCCACGGCTGTACAAACCATCATGGTGACAATAAATAGGACAACCGCATCACACTTCACAGGTAAGTGTATGTTTTCTTTTGAGTCCCATTAATTTATTGTAGTTAATTCCTGACGGTGGCTACACACGTTTGGCCGATGTCATTTTGTTTCTGTTGGGCACCCGCACGCACGCACGCACGCACGCACGCACGCACGCACGCACGCACGCACGCACGCACGCACGCACGCACGCACGCACGCACGCACGCACACACACACACACACACACACACACACACACACAAACACACACTCACGCACCCACGCACGCACGCACGCACGCACGCACGCACGCACACACGGACACACATGCACACACACACATAAATACACAGAAACAATTTTGAAACTTAACAATGTTGGCCCATAGTGGGCCAAAATTGGCATAACATACAGCAGCATATGATTGGCCCAAAGTTGGCACAACCGTGTTCACCCAACGCCCGCTATATGTGGTTGAACCAACATTGGCCCAACGTTTGCCCAACGATGTGTCAACAGTACCATAGTTGGCCCAACGTTTGCCCAACAATGTGTCAACAGTACCATAGTTGGCCCAACGTTTGCCCAACGATGTGTCCACAGTACCATAGTTGGCCCAACGTTGAGTCAACATAGTCATGGTATCAGGGAATTAATGTGATACGTTGATGAATAGAAGTGTTGAAGTTATTTATAGGAAAAATGGGCGCAAGCGTGATGTTTAAATACATAAATAGAACACTGTTACACTGGTTTTATATGTAGGTTTCCTCATTGGGACATGGGCAGACTGGGAAGATGGGTGGATAACATGAAGACAGACGGGTGGTTCCCATCAACAACGTCTCAGTTGTGTTCGGACCATTTCACTGAAGACTGTTTCGACAGGACTGACCAGACCGTTCCTCTAAGGTCGTATTCAGTTTGTGGTCACTACGCTTTGTTCTAGCGAAATACGTTTTACACAATTCATTCCGTCTATCGTGCAGCGTTGGTAAGTTTACCATCTTCAGAATATCCTCATACACACAACCAGGAAATATAGTTTTGAATTACATTTTTTGAATTATCTCGATGTTGTCCGATAAGTACTTAGGCAAGTTCGTGTGCCATACCGGGCAGGCATATTCAACCACTGGTCTAATCACAGATGCATATATTCTAACCAAGTCATTTTGGTTGATACCAGCACGTTTCAACTGATAGATCATATACACTCTCTTTCTTGCCTTTGATATTTCATCTACATGTGCATTCCAACTTAAATCCGATGATATAGTTACGCCGACAAATTTTGCTTGAGTAACTCTCTGAATATCAGTATACGGCAGAGATTCCACAAATGTTCTATCTTTACCGAAACATCTAACCAGTTCTTTTGTCTTACTCGTATTGATGCGCATGTCATTATTACTAGACCATCGCTCAATAATGTTGGCAGAATCCTGTATAACAGATATCATACTTTTATTGCATATTTCAAATAATCGTCAACATATTTAAACATAGGACAAGATGTTTGCAAATCATTGATATGAATCACAAAGTGTTCAAAATCCTGACAAAGTTCCATGGGGAACGCCCCCAATAGGGTAGCCTGGCTTTGACACCTCGTCGCCGATTTTTACCCTCTGTTCGCGGTCTAGTAGAAACGCTGCCATCCATCGGACCAGGTGTGGTGGTACTTCAATTGCAATCAGTTGTTGTATTAGTATATCATGGTTAATTAGATAAAATGCTTTGCTGTAGTCGAAAAATAGCACTCTTACAAAATTGCCCTTTACATCGGTGAATTCGTACCATTTGTGTAGCATTCCAACAAGAGCGTCCGTGGTACCAGTTCCTAACATACCTCCAAAATGCTTGTCGTCTATTTGTGGTTTAATATAAACATCGACCCACTTTAGCACTATAGATTCAAAAACCTTAGCCAGAATTGGTGTAAGCGATATAGGTCTAATGTCATTTTCAACTGTCACTGGAGGGTGTTTCTTCGACAACGGAATAACGGTTGCTGATATCCACAATTTTGGCAATACACCTTCCCTGAGCGAGCTGTTGAATATTGCAGTGACCGGTGCCGCAAGAAGGTGCGAACAGTTTTTCAAAGCCCATGGTGGTATATCGTCCGGACCCGTGGCTTTGTTCACTTTGACCTTACTAAGTGCCAACTCAGTGTCAGTCACGCTGATGGTGAATTCAGCTGGCAGTGGTTCCTTAATGTCAAAGATCGGGTGGGAATTCTGCAATCTCGGTAAGTCTTCACTCACAGACACGAAGAACGCATTCAAGGAGTTGACTAAGCTGACTACATCTCCACCAGTAATTTTATTTGCCAGCCCCAGCATCTTGTTGCGACTGCCAGATGCGTTTCCCATGAGTGACTTCATGTGCTTACACCAGTCGCGTGACGATGTTTCCTCAATTGATGCTATTTTAGATTGATAGAACTGGTGGCGTAATTTAGGTGCTGTGCGATTCACTAAATTCCGGAGTTTATTGGCCCGTTCCGTGTCACCTGCCTTGCGAGCACGTTGCCTCTGTCTAACGAGGTGTTGGAATCCACCTGTGACCCACGGTTTGTCTGTGCTGTGACGTGACACAGTCTTGTACCGACAGCACGTATCCAGTAAATGGTCTATGGTTTCTTGGAAGAGATTAAACTGTTCCTCGCACGTAGGCAATGTGTACATATACTCCCATCTGATCTGTGACAGAGCCGAAGTGAACAATGTTCGTTCGTTGTTACCCATGCGCCTGGTAACGGTGTATTGGACCATGCCCGTGCCAAGTGTTGGGAACCACGGTGGCACCAATAAGACCATCTTGTGATCTGGTGTTCCCAATTCATCAAGCACTGTCGGATAGCAAAAGATAATGCACATAAGGTAATATTTCCTTACATTAAACTTATTAGTCCTAAATTTGGTCAAACCCACCAACGGAATGCCACCTGAAGTCGGCCAGGCCCAGCCAAAATAACCATATATTCAAGTGGCGCTATATAGCGAATAGTTATGAAAACACATTAAATACGACGTTTGAACACATCGGCCTGAAATGTCCCCAATATCTGGTCAATTGTAAATAGTAATGAAACGTAATTAAATTACCCACGTAGTACACCAGCTACGATGTCAACGACCGCAGCGACGTGATTAAGAAACAGGGTCATATGTGCGCCGGCTAAGCGCGACCATTCTAGGAAGCGGTCGTAATTTGTGGGTGGGGCGGGGAGCGAATGAACCAGGGAACACACCCTGATTTTAAGTCTAACTCACTCCTAAATGAAGTAAAATGAAACCTGATCCCCGGTACATTGATAACAATATTTAGTGGCAAACGTTTTCATTGAATGAACATGTTTGAATGAATATAAACCTGAGGATATTTGTTCTTGCAGGTTGGCGTAGAAAAAATATCTTCATGTACAGATGCACAGTTGCCACCTCAACATGACGTGAATCTTATACACAGTGACCACGCCTATGTCACGATGGAGTCGCCAGTACAACTTAAACGCAAGTTGGACGATACGGTAGAACAACTGGATGAGTGTTGAAAGACTCTTAAAGTACAACAACAGATATCGCGACGTTTGTTATACAATAGACAACGATCGTAGACACGTCGAGAAAAGCAACTTTGTATCATCAAGCTGTGCAGAGATACAGGAATCGACGTTCAATGGATTACCAAAAGAGATCACGAAACAAATTCTCAAAAACAACAACAACAATGAAAACAGCAACTACCACTGGATTATCCCAGAAGAAATCAAAACAAATGCCACGACACTGCATTTTTATTCAGCAAATGTTTACAATTACGTGAGCGTTCATTTGATTTCGGCTTTACTAACTCCACGGCAAATAAGATCCTGGTACAGTAACATCGATGGAAGTCCAGGTTTCACCAAATTAAGATATGTATTGAGATCAGTGATCGCGGCGTCAGCACGACATAACTTTGATCGGCAAATTCAACTCCCGGGCAAGAAGCGACGTCGCAGTGGTGCGCGAACTCTGAACGCAGCCCTTATCATCCATTGTTGCAATTCTCTGCTGTTTAGTATTAACAAGTTTCAGACTGCTGTGCATTCAGAACACGACTATACCTGTATTCATACGAACAAGGAAATACGAACTTGTATACATAGGCCTAACATCGGCTCTGAAAAAATAGGACTGACGTGTTTATCATTACCTCCAAGGAAAGCCACGCCCTACACATCAAAACTTCTCGATCAAAGTGCGCATGATTGCTTCCTGTGCCAATTAACCACACGCCTCAAGTCTTTTGGAGACCGCACGTTCATCATAGCGAAACTTGTAGGACTCCGGGGAAATCTGCTTCAGTCGGTCAAACAGTGCGACACCATTGCATCTTCAAGATACCGCTGAACTAAAGACGCAACGTTTTAAAATTGCTTACACTGATTAAATTGAGGATATTATATTGTGAGCTTTTTGGTAAAGCGCTTTGAGCATGCAGAATAGAGTAGTGAAACAGCGCTGTATGGTACTATAATTATATTATTATTATTAAAGGGGCATACATGTCTGCCTCTCCACGCTGTACTAAAGCAATATTCACACAAATCGACGATTCTAACTTGAATTTGAATGATATTCAATAGAAACACACGATGCTTGGGCAGATAACAAGATAAAGCGCGTTTCTTACCTGGCCCTCGCCATCACGAAATCCCATGCGACTGAGAACTCATTGTCTGACTCGATGATGCGATTGTCACGGTTCACGATGGCACCGTCGTAGGCATGCATGATGGTCAGGGTGAGCAGCCTATCGAGGTTGTTGTGAATGTTTTCACGATAGACGAAGGCGAAGACGATGGCGGTCATCTGGCCGACAATAACGACAGACAACCCAGAGGCGTAGATGAGCAGTATGTCCATGCTATGCTTCGTGGCAACGCCGAAACCAATGCCGCCTTTGATGAAGGCAATGGCACCGAGCGCCGTGACTCCCACCTTATAGTTATGCAACATACATCATGCGAACATATTACACATTTCGTTCTAAAGCTTTGCTGTTTCACTCGTCAAAACGTATTCATTCGTTCACAGGCACATTAATATTGTGTTTCTCCGTGGGTTTCAAGCAGGGTCAAAAGACTTAACATTCTCATTAACGAGACGTTCTCGTTCACAGAAATATGTATAAAGTTTATATTATCGAAGACATTTTATTTGTCTTCACATGCAGAGTAGATAGCATAAAACGGCTTACCTTGTAGTCGAAAACAGGCATATATTGCTATGGTAAGCCTACATACCCGCAGCCCGACATACGTCGCAATAGGCTGATATTAAATAACTGTAGCATAACTTTTCGTAGCAGTGGTTGTAAGAATAACTAGCTCTACTCCTCGACTGATCTAATGAAACAGGTTGGCCTGTAATGCAGCAGAACAACACCAAGGACGCAGGGGAAAGGGAAGGTAAACAACAAACGGGAGGACTGTGTGGGGAGGGACATGAGACGATCGCGTGAGGAAGAAAGATGGAGAGAGGAACGACAGGAAGTTGTGAAGAGAAAGAACAGAGCGAATAGTTCGGACCCTCACCTCTGTACAGGGAACAAAGAGGAAGAACCGAACTCCGCGATTCTTGGGCGCCGATGACCAACTTACCTTGCGATAGAAGAGAACGGATGGACTCTTGAGAACCTCCTGGACTCTCTTGCCATCAGATGGAGGAAGTCGGGCGAACGTCAACAGTGTCGCTTCACTTGGCTCCTCAAAGAGGCCCATGCCCGTCACCACTGCCCCCACCAGAAAAGTGACAACGCTGAGGCCCTGTAAAAAGGTCAGTTCTTATGTAGCGCAGTATCCAGTCCTTACTGCTCAAAACGCTTTACACTTTACTCCCTGGCAGACCTGTTCTATTGAACACCATCTCGACTTCTCTGGGAAGTATCCAGCCACCACTGTATACACACCACCATTAGACTCAGCGAGGTATATTGTAGGCTGCTGGCAATAATGAGACACTGTGTGCACAGACGTGCCAATGTCAGACCCAGTGAGGTATATTGTAGGCCCCTAGTAATAACGAGGCCCTGTAGGCACACAAATGCCACCGTTAGACCTAGTGAATTATAGTGCATAGGCCGCTGGCAATACATTCATTTTAATTAAACTTTGCCTGATGTTTTTGTCATAAAGAAACACTTGAGACCGGGATTTTAACAAAATGTACGACGGAATGCGCGAACACACCACGTGTTCGACATTTAAGTTTTGATGGCTTGACGGAGCTTTTTGCTAGGCAGGTCACATGATAGATAGGTATATTTATGTATCCAGTACGTCGAGCGTTGCGTACGTCACGATGACAATTTTGCTCGAGACCTCGTCAAGCTGTAGCTTTGCCACCGATGTTGACAACAGTAACGTTACGTGCATAACATTATTACGGCTCCATTAAATATCTGCTAAATCAAGCCAGAATTTCAAGAAAATATACGACGGAATGTTCGAACGCTCCACGTGTTTGGCGTCCATTTTTGTGGTTTGGCGCACCTTGTTGCTAGGCAGTAGGTTACGCGATGGATAGGTCAATTGTAAATGGAAATGGGACGCGTCTGTTAGGCCTACATACACAGTACTATATACATCAGTGCCTACGTACCATAAGAGTGTAGGTCAGTTGGTGCTTTTTCTTGCGCCAGTTCTCGAATTTGCTGCATCTCGGCGTGTATTTCTCCATGTACAAAGAGTCCCCAGTTATCGTTCACCAAACTAATAAACGCAAATAAGAATTACTTATGATTAAGGTTACCGTCACAAACGCAAACTTTTTTGAAAGTAATGCAGCCCCGCGTGACATTACGTCACGTTTCGCGCCAACTGTAGGCTTGCTACCTGGGCAGCTCAACACGTTTCTTATAGCACCGGCATTTGGGGATTTTATCTTTAATCTTTCAGCTAGGCCTTTTCTATTATCTGCCCTTGGCGTCTCAACGTAAACGTTCCTTTGCATGTGCATATGTAATTTAATCGTTTCGCCGGTCTCTCTTAGTCTTTTCCATTCAGTTAAAGGTAAATTTTTAAATAGCGTTGTACCCAGTCTTTAGAACTTCTCCGAGTGACTTATCGGGGATGCATTCAGCCACGCTGTAATTACTGCGTGAAGACTACTCGTACACAAATATCCATCATTGTCTCGTAGCGAGGTACTCATTCATACAGGTGAGTGAACTGCAGGCAATGTTTTCCCGTATTCATAGAATATAAATTAACGTTTATAAATGCATTCTCATGTGTTTTTGCTATAAGAAAACTGATATTGCCATTTTAATTTTGACCTTTAATGACCTTCCACAAAGGTCAACTATATTATTTGCGTAAAAACACCCACTAGAGAGTCAACGTGATTGATTCAAGCATTCGGTCATTCTGACGCATGAGGCATTGTCTTTGGTCATGTTGAGAACTTTGACATCTTTCTGTGGGTGTATGGGTTGATTTTCTGACCCCACTCTACCACCTTGCACGGTCATTAGTGCCTATTCTGTGTTGAACAAACACTTACATCAAGGTAACAATGTAACGCCTTAACAACAATGACAATGTTTGGTTGCTGTTGTGACACCAGTTAACTGGTTGAATTACATTCCCGGTTGTATGAACTAACCAAAACCTTATGTTGCATTTTTTTGGATCAGTTTCGGAAAATCTGCTCGTATATTTGAACAATCCATGCCTACTTACTGTAAAAGGGCAAGTATCTTTTTGACAACAACAAATTAATAGATGTCAAAGCTCAATTGTAGCTCTTTGCGGTATTGCATAGTGTTTCCTGGTGTGACACACTGACGACTGTACTCGTGGACATTCTAAGCCAAATGGTATCGATTGACAGGCACGCTATGGATTATTGCTATGTCAAATTAAAATTAATTGTAACTCATTACAATACATACAAATAAAATTAAAACAAATCATATATAATAACGTAATGAAAAAATCAAGGCAAGAACATCTGTGTGTTTGTGTGCGCGCGCGTGTGTGTGTGTGTGTGCCAACATTGTTAAGTTTCTAAATTGTCTGTGTGTGTGTGCGCGCGCGCTCATGTGTGCATGTGTGCATGTGTGCGTGCGTGTACCGACTATGTACGTACATGTTCGTGTGTGCTTGCGTACGTGTGTATACGTGTGTGTGTGTGTGTTCGTGCGTTTATGTAGTGCGTAACACGGAAGTTCGTCACGGTGTTCGTAATGTTTTATTGTCAACAGCTTACACAGTTACATGTGGACATCTTACGCCCGTGTGTGTAACAACAATACGCCCTAGTAGGTTTCTTCTCCCGTGTCACTAAACAATTAGCCCCATCACTACTAGTGCAATAACTATGTGATTGTTAATACTGTAACTTATGTCAATCTGGTGAGTAGTAGTAATATGTTAATGATAACCTAACCATAAACAGTGCAACGCGTGCTATTTGACCGTTAAGAGATTGTCCGATAAAAACGACCAAGAAATTATACCATGCACGATGTAACAACGTGCACCACGTATTAACGTTGACACCTTGTTTGACCAACCAGGTACATGTTTGTAGTTGCTAGTTCACACTTGGAAACCACATATATATCATCTTCAAGTTTCCGTGATTACAATGGTTTTCAAGAAAATAACTTACAAACAACATACAATTTGTTCGGCTGATTTACTATCGGCTGATTTACTACTGTTACCGTTACAACGGTATCGTGTAAGTTCGCAACACGACTCTACTCTAGTTGATGAACCAGAGAGGAGAAACACGACGACCAACGGAGCACATAGCGAGCAGTCTACAAATGTTCCTTGTTAAAAATGCGTTGTTTTACATATCAGTAACAGTCACCGGAGTTCACTGCGCTCAGCCGGTGCGTGATCGTACGTGTTACTTTAACACCCGTCTGGAGAGATCTGCAAAATAAAAAATCACATATTAAGTAACCATTCATTAAGATTTCGAGGCAACACACACGGACGCGCACGCACACACATCACACACACATATAGGCCTTTATACCAAGAAATATATGTATGTATGTACGTATATATATATACATATATATATATATACATATATATATATATATATATAGATATCTCTCTATATATATATATATATATATATATATGTATATATATATATGATATTATATAAATATATATAGTATATATATATATATATTCATGTATATATATATATATATATATTAAATAATAATAATATTCAAGAGATTTGCACGGACTCTCCTTTTTGGAAGTGAAAACCCCTTTATGTAAATATTGGGTGACGAGCCCCTACAATGGCCTGCATGGAAGAGCCTTATAAAATAACCAAAGGTTGTTTTGTACGAAAAGGTATATCAAGCAAACAAAGGGGACACGTTAAGCGGAAAAGACAATGCAACATGACATCTTCAACAGTAAAGGGATAATGCTCTATAGCAATGACCTCGGACAATAAATAAATAGGCCTACTCATAACATTAACTTTGTTCTGATATATTTCCACGTTGATACATACCAATGTTTAATATACTTGTAGGTCCTACAAGTTGTTGTAAATAATGCTTTATGTTATATTGTATTTGGTGTACAAGTAAGAATGTCGTTTGCATTTCTTATTTAGAAATAACGAATTGAAAAAAAATTGAATTTAGATAACAGGTCGTTGATGTCTCCTTGCAATCTATCATACCAATTCAACTCCTTCAACTGCCCAATAGTTGATGCTGACAATCCTTTCCATTTTGTATCACCACTCCGACGTTTTATTTTCAGATAGTTTGCATTTTTGAGCTACTAAATACAACATACTCAATAGGTCGTGTTGTATGAAAACATCCAAATAAAGGCTGTTAAATATAGTCAAATTCGCTAGATGCGCGAACTTGCTGCGTGTCGTAATCGTGCTGTAGCGATGTTACCAGAACGTCACATCGGTGACTGTCAGTGTAAACATCGGACCTACGACATCATTCACATCATCGGACCTATTCGTACGAATCACGCCAGGAAAATATCAATATTGACAACTATGGCCTCGCGCATGGAAAATTGCAATACACATGGTTTGGCTAAGGCACCTTGTTTCTCACAATTACTACCCCTATTTATATGTGAATGGAACGATGTTTTGACAGTTTTAACAGTTGTTTGTTGCTAACAATTAAAATTGTCATAGAATGGAACTAACCTTGGATGGTTTTACATGAATGGCTGTCTTTGATCCTCAGTTGTCTGCACGATATCAACATTAACCCGAGTAAGGGATTATTAGTGATATTATTTATAACGTTAACAGAAAAATAAGAAAACATATATTGGCTGAAACCGTATTTCTGCTGTTACGTAATTGACGGATCCGTTTCGATACTGTTTGTCTACCAAATTTATTTACAGATTTGCATTACACTATAAGGGCGTCTTTGCTGTGTTCCCACATTGAAGAACCAATTCAGCGAACTTGCCACCAGTAATTGCCATTCAGGCTGGTCCGGGGGAAAGACACAGAGCACATCGCTTTAATACATGAAAACAAATAACATCGGGAACATCATCATTCCGCACCATTCTCCATCGCACAGATTTCCACCAACCGACATGATCAAAACAAAGCGATGACGTCAGCATTTCTACTTAACAAAATACCTCTGGTTGGTATCGGTATACAGGCCAGTTGTAGATGGCGGCTTCTGTCTGGTTAGCGCTCTTTAAGTCAAATAAACGATCATTTGGCAGAGAGGTCTTGGTGTATGGACAAAGACGGACGATGTATCAACAGTTAAAACTAGACCTACGACGAAGAAGAATCACCGTGATGCAATATCGCCCATGGAAAAGACTGTTTAAATGCCGCGAACGGCTGTGCTGCCACAATTCTGGCACTCACTGATCGAACCCTCGTGAAAAGAATACAGGACAATCGGATTATATATACCGAAGAACATAAGAAGGCAGTGCTATTCTGCGGTAAACAGTTTGTTGTACTAAGATCTTCCCACCTGGGTCAATTCCTTCTGGATTAGCTAAGAAGAAGTTGCCTTAGCTAGAAAGAAACTCCTTGAAAAACCCTGGCTACGGCCAGTAACTTAAATAAATCTTCTCACCTTCAATGCTTCTTCCAACTGCCCATATGTTTTCCCTAAACATGGATTCACGCATCATTAATAGATAGGAGATATTTTGCAGATGACTCGGTCCATGTTTATGTCCCAGATGTATGGCTAGTGGATTTGTGACCAATCCTTATCCTAATCACTATGTGCAGAAAAACCTCTGCGCGGTTACTGTGAGCAATCATGATACACAACCTGACAAGCAGTCCGGGCGGTCCTCACCTTAGAACAGACCGTCTGGCAGACGACGTGTTACGTTAGCGTGGAAAGAAGACAAGCGCCGACGAGTAAGCTCGCACAGAGACAAGTCGTCGTCAAAGTGCCTGAACGGCCAAGGTCCGGGATAATAACGTCCAACTGGTCCATTGGTTGCCCCCAGGTCGAGGTGGATACCACTGGAGATAATCGTTTTACCGGGTTTATTATAAGCATGAACTTTGTCGCAGAAGACACATGCAAGGTGGATAGTTTTGGCGGGATCTGGAGGGTAGTGGAGACCGAGAAAGAGACACAGGGTGTGGAGACGGGCGGCAGTGCAGGAGCAGAGGAGGGAACAAGAAAAGAAGAAAAACACACCCGAGGCCACCTTCATCCCGGGAGGTAGAGAAGAGCAACCACCGTGATCTTCGTGCACGCCATTAATATATTGTCAGAATCGGTTGGTGACGGGAGACCTTCTAAAGCACCGCACTGATGAGATTCAAGGTGATCTGTGCAATGAACCACACAACACAACACAACATCACACAACACAATACAACACAACACAACACAACAAAACACAACACAATACAACACAGCAACACAACACAACATAACACAACACAATACAACACAAAACAACACAATACAACACATCAACACAACACAACATAACACAACACAACAACACAACAACACAACAACACAACAACACAACAACACAACAACACAACAACACAACAACACAACAACACAACAACACAACAACACAACAACACAGCAACACAGCAACACAGCACAGCAACACAACACAACACAACAACATCTCCCAACAACAACACAACAACACAACACAACAACACTAAACAACAACACAACATAACGACACAACGACACAACGAAACAACGACACAACGACACAACGACACAACGACACAACGACACAACGACACAACGACACAACGACACAACAACACAACACAACAGATAACGTAATACAACAATAAATGTAAAGATAACTTTCCAAATAAAAACAGGAATATATGTTTGCAGACTCAATTAGGTAAAATGAAATGGTAACATTCAGAAATAAGTGATTGTTAGACAATACCCTGGAAGTTTGATGACTTACCACAGGGAATGTCTACACATTCTGAAAATAACGGTTGTGCCAGAAACGGAAATCTCACGTTTTGCCTAATAATTACCAATACTGTATACAATCTGAATTTGGCTATCAGCCGTGAAGATATATATATAAGAACGTCGATGTGAGTGGATAGCTGTTATCATATTACCACGTGACGAACAAGAACAAACTAATGTGCGCAAACAACATATTCTGGCAACGCGGAGTAGTGAAATATAACACATGTTATATTATCACAATGATCAATGTTTAATTGACGAAACACTTCACAACACGCACGATCGGAAAGGTTCTGTGAGCCGAACTTTCAGGTGTAGGACATTCTTGTGTGGGGCATACATGGGTGGGGCATTCTTGTGTGGGACATACATGGGTGGGGCATTCTTGTGTGGGAAATACATGGGTGTGGCATTCTTGTGTGGGAAATACATGAGTGGGGCATTCTTGTGTGGGACATACATGGGTGTGGTATTCTTGTGTGGGAAATACATGAGTGGGGCATTCTTGTGTGGGACATACATTGGTGGGGCATTCTTGTGTGGAAAATACATGAGTGGGGCATTCTTGTGTGGGACATACATGGGTGGGGCATTCTTGTGTGGGACATACATGGGTGGGGCATTCTTGTGTGGGAAATACATGAGTGGGGCATTCTTGTGTGGGACATACATGGGTGGGGCATTCTTGTGTGGGAAATACATGAGTGGGGCATTCTTGTGAGGGACATACATGGGTGGGGCATTCTTGTGTGGGAAATACATGAGTGGGGCATTCTTGTGTGGGACATACATGGGTGGGGCATTCTTGTGTTGGACATACATGGGTGGGGCATTCTTGTGTGGGACATACATGGGTGGGGCATTCTTGTGTGGGACATACATGAGTGGGGCATTCTTGTGTGGGACATACATGGGTGGGGCATTCTTGTGTGGGACATACATGGGTGGGGCATTCTTGTGTGGGACATACATGGGTGGGGCATTCTTGTGTGGGACATACATGGGTGGGGCATTTAGGAATGGGGCATCCAGGCGTTAGTAAGTCAAATGCGGGGCATACAGACATACAGCTTTCTTGTATGGGACATCCTAGTGTGAGGCATTCGGGTGTAAGTAATTCAACATGAAATCATACCTCACCTTGAAACATTCAGGTGTGCATTGCCACAAAGAACACAGTCTCAACACGATATCCCAAGGGCTATCAACAACTAGGGACGCTCCATGTCTCATTGTTAGGTTTAAAGTGTTCGTTCAAGTTGGGCATTTGTAGAATTAGCAGAACTGACGTGCAAGGAAGAACAGTGAACGACCAAACATATTATATAACTAGACATCTGTGACAAGTGCAGCTAGGAGCGTCTATATATACTATAGCGATAGTTTTATAGACTGACGAATATACATCTACGTAGCCAGGAAAGTTGCAGTGCCAACCCATAATAGATAGATAACTATAACGATAACAGTTGCGATGCATAGATATTTCGATGTGTTATACCTTACGATACCCTAGGATGGTTCTGATTGCACGACTCGACTGGTTCCTCAACGATCAGATATTCTCTACATTTTGATATTAAAAGTTCATACTTCTCTGTTCCAGGAATTAATGTTAATGGTGCTTCATGATCATATACCATCGCTTGTGTAGACCATGAGGCGACTTTTAATTACTTTATATATATAGTTTGTATTACTGATTCATGTAGGCTATTCCATGGTTCAATCACGCTAACGAGGAATATATTCTTTCTTAGATTTAAAGCTGCTCTTTACGTTAATAGTTTACGAGAGTGTCCTCTGTTTCCTCATCTTACTGAGGCTTCTTCCCCTTTCAGAAGATTTGATGAAGATTCAATGTTGTACAATTCATGCATTATGTAGAAAAAATCAATCATATTTCCTCTTAGGATAAGGATTAAGGATAATAATTATATTTGTCTCAACAGCAAACATAACTTACTGACATTAACAACAATATAAATTACACCGACGTACGTGATACATGCACATCTTTAACTGTAAAATAACAATAACAATAAAAAAAACAATCAACAAAATGTCGATGGGAAAAAAGGGAAACGACATAAGGGAAACGACATAAAATGGCGGCTATCGTGGAAGCCGCCCAGATTTAAAATGGCAAGTATTCGTTATGTAACTGTTCCTACATTATAAAACGACATGCGTCTGTATGGTGTTGTTACCCCCTTACAGTGCTGCTGCGGAGTCACAAGTCCAGCCTTGTGGCATGCAGCACAGCAGTAATGCATAGCGCCGCCCCACGTGAAGCAGAGACTCGGGTAGTGCAGAGCCAGTTCCGCGCAGTTATACAGCACACCGTTGATACGTATCTTCACGTTATAGTCAACGCAACCTGCGCGAAGGGGCAAACGATATTGTCTTAATATTGTTGACACTTTGACGGTTCCAAAAAGAAACACAAATATGCGAGGCGTTGGTCATATTGTTTTATGATTATAATGATTCTATTGGGAAACAATAGGAACGCGTCTTATACCTTAATTGGTATGCAGGCTTTTTTTAGTGTCCGTTGTGTGCTCATAACCAGTCTGTCCGTTTCTAGACTCGCCGGATGAATAATACTAATACCATATTTTATGAGTTACAAAAGTTGGCCGTTTTGGCTACTCAGATGCAAATTACAATTTAAAAAGACCATACATAAATTTTAGATAATATATTAAGACAGGTAAAACATTAAAATACTATTGTGCATGAAATGAGTAATTCCAAAATGAATACTGATAATGTAAAGTGAATTCTAAAATGATCGTGTCATTTAAGTCAAAGCTGCAAGAGTCCACAAATAACGTAAAATACTCACACGTTTAAATAAAACACATGTTTAATAACAACAGTCTTCGGATGCTGTTATGGCAGTATGTAGCACCCCATGCAAAGCACAAAATAAACCGTTACAGACATGAAGTGTACCTGCTGGAACGGTAGTCGGCAAACCTGTCCCTGTGCACTTTGTGTTTCTGTCAACTGCAACAAGAGAAGCAACTTGTTTATGCGTGAGGAAAATTACACATTTTGAGATCCTGCAGCGCTGCACCTCAACTACAGTGAAAACCACTCTCGAACACTTCGGTACGATGGTTTGGACACGTGCAACAGGTGCCCAGTGACCATCGATCTCCCAAAGAGAATCCTCTGTGTGGAGCTAGTAACTGAAGAAAAACGCCTAATAAGCAGACCTAGATTAAGATACAAGCTGCGATCAAGATATATATATATATATAAGACTACGGCATTGACTCTTTGCACTAGCAAATTGTTGCGGAAGACAGATGCACATGGCAAGTCACTCTTACTGGCGGGTCAGCAAAATGGGCATCGGAGCATGTTACACAAACGAGGAGACCATGCGTGCGAGGCGTCAAGCCAGAAATCTACCAACATGACGCAGCTACGATAGTATTGTCTCACGAAACAAAAGCTGACTACTACACCACTGTAACCCGTGATATAACGACCTACCGAGCAAGCAAGAGAGAGGCTTTCCGGGAATCGCGCTGCCAGACCGAGGGCCGAGGATAACGGCAAGATCAACAACATACAACTGTTCCTATGGTCATGGTACTATGAAACAACGTTTGCGCATGTTATTTTAGTTGTTTTTTAATTCACTGCACAATCCGTTCGCACCGTTCATCAGATGAATAAACTTCCCGTATTTAGGTGTATGCAACGAAACTACGCACCTTGGTTTGCGGGGTCTGGGTTTGCTTGCTTGCTCACGCACAGTCCTTGGCGGCACCACTGCAGCACAGTATCAACAACATGACAACACGATTTAAAGCGGCTTCCTCAACTGGTTTCGCCTATCACGGATTTAATGTATAGAGTTTAAATAATATCCGCAGTCAGTTTACCAAAGAAGTGCGTACGTTTGATTAACTGGTCGAAATAATTGATGTTGGTCATTACATCTGTAAACTTGTCAAAGCGAGTTGCTGGGCCGACATTTAGCTTTCAACCAACTGAATTTGTCCGTGA
Source organism: Escarpia spicata (assembly GCA_963995525.1). NCBI lineage: Eukaryota > Metazoa > Annelida > Polychaeta > Sabellida > Siboglinidae > Escarpia > Escarpia spicata. The sequence goes on from OZ023210.1 coordinate 12,182,952, forward strand.
CGTGGTTTTGAGAGAGCAGGGAAAATCGGCAATATCAACACAGAAACACGTGCATGTAACCGTATCACGCATTCACGCGAAGATCCCAGTTTTGAAAATCACTTGAATTGATTCAAGTACAAGAATTAAATAAGTTAATTGTTTGTCTGACGACTTTACCAGAACTACATACACATATTGTACACACGAGTTAGCATGTCGTAGCGGATACTGTGTACGTATTCGTTTTCATGAATTTAATTTGAGATACGACTAGCAAAATGTAATTTAAGACTAATAATGATAACTGTATTAGTTGATTGAATGCAGAGAGACACAAAGGGTTGTCAATACTAAGTTTGAAACACATCATTACACGAATTTCCATAGTTTTCTGGTACAATTGGCGAGATAAATGATTAGCAAGGAATGCATAGGGGTACATTTGTGTGGGAAAAGGGTAGAAATGGGATTGGATTACGGGAACAGTAATGTAGCTAGTGCACAGTCCCATGTATTATTTAGCCAACCGTGCGACTGTTTTCTGGCACCATTGGCGTGATCAATGATTAAAAAGGAATACACATAGAGGGGCATTTTTGTGGGAGAAAGGGTAGAAATAGGACTGGATTACGGGTAGTAGCCAGTGCACAGTCCGTTAGGTATGTCGACAATAATATAAATGGCGTTCGTCTCTCTTTTTGCAAGTAGGCCCTGCGATATTATATTTGAAGAACAACTATGCTGGTGGGGGTGAACCCTAGATAAGAACAGATGTAACACACTTCTATTCATCCACTTTCCAACACACTGTTATTTCTTTATAATTATATATACTCTAAGTTTCATACGGTAACTATTTTGTGTTTTAGCATAATGGTATTGCTTTTGATGCAGTTAGCAATGTTTGTTAGAAATACATACAGTTATTAATTGAATGAATGATTGGTTGGTTGGTTGGTTGGTTGGTTGGTTGGTTGGTTGGTTGGTTGGTTGGTTGGTTGACAGCTGAATAATGCCGACCTTGTTGCTAGCGCACAGTGTGCCGTCTGCCGCCCCCGGAGACCCGCCGTAACAGCCGCCTAGGAGGGGCTGGTGGCAGTACATGATGTGGCAGATGTTGATCTTGTCGCTGTCATACCCCTGTCGACAGTACAATAATATAATGTTAATACTGGTATTACCGTTGACCTAATATACATCAAACGATATTGTGTTTATCGTGCATGTTTATCGTGCAAGTAGCGTAACTACCGTCCTACGCATCTAGACACACCCTATGCGCCATTCACATTTACACGCTTTCATAATACTTGCACGCACGCATTTGCACTCACGCACGCATTCACTCACGCACGCACGCACGCACGCACGCACATACCCACACGCACGCACACACACGTACACACACACACGCACACACGAACACACGCACACACGCACACACGCACACACGCACACACGCACACACGCACACACGCACACACGCACACACGCACACACGCAAACACGCACACACACTGACGTACAACGACGAAACTTGAAACCGTAGCCATACAAGTACTGATTCAATCATTATTCGTGCTTGTCCGTTCAAAACAATATTATTCAACAATTGCCACAGGACAACGGAAATTCGTGGCTATAATACACCGAAACAAAAATGGCCACGTGTGTAAATATGTGTATACGAAACGCTTTCGAGCCATTTATAATAATATATGCGCAACACGTGTAGGCCCTATATTTGAACAGATCTCGTTGTTGTGCATACGTAACAGAGTCTTACACAATAGTAGGATGACTCGCCGTTCTTCAGTCTGCACTGCGCGTCATTCGAGAACTCTACACCGGGCAACTTGTCGATACCTTGGAGAGGTGCACCGTGGGAGCACACCTGGTTAGTGAGGCAGACTCGGGGGTAACTACAAATGTCGGTTATCCTGTTATTATTTGTCGATTCGCGTAGTTGGGAAAACATTGACGTTACTGGTTGTACTTTGATTCCGAGCAAACTGGTTGCACCTGAGAAACTTTGTAGGAAGAGAAACGGAAGAATATATCGTTACCATGGTTGGTTGATGCAATTATTACAACTCGCACTGTAATATAACTAATGCACGTGTGCGCGTGTGCGCCTGTGCGCCTGTGCGCCTGTGCATGTTTGCGTGTGCGTGTGCGTGTGCGTGTGCGTGTGCGTGTGCGTGTGCGTGTGCGTGTGCGTGTGCGTGTGGGTTTGGATGCGAGAGTATGAGTGGTTATATATGTGTGTGTTTGTTTTAGCGTGAGTGCGTCCGTATGTGCGTGTGATACTGCACTATTGTTCAACAAAATGTCAGTCTTTTAACGCAGTTTCACATAATGTTACGCAATGTCAACCAGTGTCAGACAGTGCAACATAGTATTACCCAGTGTCAGACAATGTCCTACACTATGTTACTCAATTCTGCACAATGCTCACAAGTACCTACCCGTCTTTGGCCCCTGACAGCAGATCCTTGAAGTACTTGATTGAGCAGCTCGAGAAGTGGAAGCGGCTGCCAATACCGTCGGCGCCGACGGTGCCGGCGATGGAGCTCATGATGTTCGCTGACGGGTTGCAACCGTTCGGTGTGCCATCGTGGGCGGAGCCCAGACTATAGACAAAGACATACACTGAAGATTTGATCGCGAAACACTATATAAAATACAACTACGGAAGCCATCCTCATTGAGTTCCAATCAGACAGATGTCAGATTCCCAAAGACAGGGAAATAAGATGATGTATCCAGAGAGAAATACAGAGGACTGCGATTACGCAACAAGAGCCTGTTTGTAAATAAGTATGTTAGGCCTAAGTTTGTTATCAAAGCTGGGTATAAAGTATCTTATGAAAACAGTCATAATAAAGTTTCAATCATATACGTAAACACATGTTTTGGAATAGTCGTTCACGAAATGTATATCAAGTGTTATTGAGAACATAATACATACATTATTATTAAACTCCGTTTATCAGCGTCAAACTGGTCGCTGGTGTTCGACTTACTTGTGGCCAAGTTCGTGAGCTGCTGTGGCCCAAGAGTGGAATCCACGGTCTTCATTCACAGAAACTCCCCCTCCGTAATTACATATGGTGCCAACCGGGGCATACCCTGCAATACGTGTACGCGCCCGCTAGTTAAGCAGCAGGTGATTGTATGTCTATAGGCAAGAGGCTTGAGAGACAGGGAAAGGCGAAAACGTACGGGCACTAAACGTCCTATACACTGAAGTTTACTCAACAACATGTAGCTATGAATCAACATAAAATTGTGATCTTTTGTAAAGAATACAGTACATAACGTGACGATATTCGACCAATAAAATATAAAGTTCGCCAATCATTCATTTGTTCACATATGAATGTAATTATAATCCTACACGACAAAACGATTGTTGCTTCAAAGTTGCATACGACTTTGAGGCAACACTATTTACATTCATGTTACGAACAAACTCGTTGTGGGTAGACACGCACACGCAATCATAATATGCATGTTTAACTTTAACCAATAATTCCCAGGACATGTTAATGTCAACAATGTTATAAACATACTTTTTAACCATTATTTAGTCAAATTGGTAAGTAATCGCTGTTGATTTCATTTAGTGTTGAAACAATTAATACGCACGCTGCAACGTAGATCTATAAAATTGTAGCTTACCAACTGTCGAATCACCGAAGAGATTGTACCTGCAAACAGTTAGGATAACACTTACATTGTGTGTGTGTGTGTGTGTGTGTGTGTGTGTGTGTGTGTGTGTGTGTGTGTGTGTGTGTGTGTGTGTGTGTGTGTGTGTGTGTGTGTGTGTGTGTGTGTGTGTGTGTGTGTGTGTGTGTGTGTGTGTGTGTGTGTGTGTGTGTGTGTGTGTGTGTGTGTGTGTGTGTGTGTGTGTGTGTGTGTGTGTGTGTGTGTGTGTGTGTGTGTGTGTGTGTGTGTGTGTGTGTGTGTGTGTGTGTTGGTGAATACCCAGTACGTTTATGCCGGGCTTCAGACGAAACACGACAATACGAGCGTTACGTCCAAGTATGAAGACAATCCAGAATAAGTAACAGACCTAAGCAAACACCATCGCATCATTTGTCAGTAAGAATAACTATTAAACATACCACCGCCAATGTCACCTAACATTTTAACAACTATGTATTAACTATTAAACCACCATCACTGTCTACGTAACACATGTTAACAAGAAGACCTATAAAAACCACCATAATTCTTATCGTAACACGAAATGACGTCACCTACTTTGTCCACAGCATAACATGGTCAGGATTGGCCCAATTGCGTCCATCTTCGGTGACCCACTTGCTCATTTCGCTGATGACTTTGTCCCCGTCTATGGCCGTCGCGCGATATGTGGTGTGTTTTGACGAGATGCTCCGTGTCGTCCACGGCGACTGCGAATACGTCTGAAAACATGTCCGCCAAAGTCACGTCAAGACTGAATAGATACTAACTACAGAGTCCAACCGGCGAATTCGCTATTTCATAAATTTTGTTTTGTATAATCAATGATCCGCTAATCCACCATATTCTCTATGTTCTCTAGTCTCTTTTTTTATTTGCTTATAAATATGGGATTTAACTGTATTAATCTATATTAATAACATAATCTCGTCACATTTTACCCCAGATCTCGCCGCTTAATATAGACGCTGTTTGTGTAAGATTTACGAGATTGAGGGGTATACATATACATTATATTTCTTCAGTATATCCGTTTTTCTAACATTGTTAATTACTTTAATTACTATGAACTGTACTATTATTACTTAATGCTGTGGAAATAATTTTGCGGAAGAGTGATTTTCCGTACGAAAAATGTCTTCAAAAAAGTATTTCATTAAAACCACATTGTTTAAATACTTGTTTGCATAACATGGAATGAATAAGTGGTAGGAAGTTGCAATATTTAGCAAACGGTTCTTCAGATTTTTATAACGACTGCATATTTATACTAAGGAAACGATCGTCGGACGGCCAGAAAACAATTACCTTCGCAATGTGGTATCCCTTGAGCCACGGCGTGATCATGATGCCGTTCGCGACAGAGTCGATTGTTTTGTACGCCAAGTCGATCTACGAGCAAATAAAGTACCGAATTGGAAGCTTGGAAGAAAGAGCAAATAACAACTGCAATGCAATGTAGACACATCTGGAAAAATCATTGTGTGTAGAACTCTTTGTTATATGGAACGTACGTTTCTTGTTTTAAAACTTGTTTTACAACTTTACAACGACGTTTCAACGGAGCAACGTGCAAACGAACTGGACCGAGATCGCTATCAAGAAGAGTGTCTGATTCTTTTTCATAAGAGTTTCAAATAAGGTTTGTCAGTTGTCAAATCTTGACGGAATGACTATTACTGTAAATTGATATGTCATCAAATGTCCTTGTCCATCTTATAAAGTACGGAATACGGACTAACCCTTGTTATAAATACTTCATCAAACGTGTATGTATGTATGTATTATTTACGGATTAAGTAAAATCATTATATATGTATATATACCTTTCTAAACCACGCGTTGAAATATCAATTGTGACCAACGTTAACGATAGCTTTTACAGCGTGTCCCTTTGCTTGACCTTCGATCGAAACACTGCTATGTGCAGGACTGAATTACTCTATGTATAAACAATGTAGAATATTACGTAGGCCTAAGCTACACTCACATTTAGTGCCTTTGTCCTTTTATAATGGATTTTGTTGACATCCACACGCGGACGCGCTGCAGACGACTTACCCCGTTCATAATGTTCGAGTAGAAATACTTGATTGAGAGAATGGCGTTATTTTCATTGTAGCCCACCTTTTTCATCCAACTGCAAGACAGTGAACATGTCTTAAACTGACCTCATCCACTCCTCATGTATATATATATATATATATATATAAGTATAATGTCCTTAACACAAACACATGTAGAAGGCATACTGCTCGCCAAATTGCGTTTAATAATGCCGTTGTATTGGTCGTAGTCAAGAAATGTTCAAATTGTATACAAAACATACCCAACTAGTAATCATCGTTAACTATATTAGGCAGGCGGCGATAACCGCAAGTTCTTTTAATTAGTCTCTTTGGGCTCGGCCGGCCTGGTTTCCATAATCAAGGTAGCTGCTGGGACGAAATACAAAAGATTAAGTGAATTTCCTGCTAATAATAGGGCCTGTTACCACCCACGGCTTCAGACGATAATTCCGGGTACCGGAAGAGAGAAGGAAGTTTTAATGAACTTACTACTGTTTTGAATTGTCTACATTTTATATTTTGTTTGATACGTTTAGGAACAGTTGATGCACATCAGTGCGTCACATAGGAGGATATTGTTAAACGCTTGCGCAGTTGGCACTTTAGTTCCGGATTTGGGGCAGGGCAGATGGGGCAGTTGGCCAGGGGCCTCCACAGTGAAATTGTACGTGGGCCAACACAAACCCTTTTTGACCATTTTGGGTCATTTCTTTTGGGTTTGAAAAAGTTTCTGGACGTAACTCGAGTGCTTCCCTCGTATTTTGCATTGCTGTCCCTACTGTAGAAGGCAGGAAGGAGTGAAAGCTGTTACAATGCGATACCCGTTCAATCACTGCCCAGGGGCCTCCACAGACCTAAATCGGGCGCCGTTGCACTTACTATTCCCACACGGTATGGTCGAGAACAAAGAGGATCTCGACGTGGTATGATGCGATCTGGCCGGCGTAGTTCCTCTTTTCCATCTGTCTTACTTTGAGCTTCAGCTTACGTCCGCCAACGCGAACGTGAAGTGACCGTGTCTTCCCATCGAAGTCTGCGTGGCCGTCTAACGAATACTTCGTCTTGCCTGTAACGCCCAACATAGGACACATTGTTTATGACTAACAGTTAGAATCACCATTGGAAAGGTGCGTGTTTATGTCATGGGAGGGCGCTGGATTGTAGTAGACAGTAGTTGTGGTTCATTAGTCCCAGTTGTGTGTTTGTGCGTACTTTTGAAAGTCAGGGAATGTAAAACGACGTTCGCGCGCGCACACACACACGCACGCACGCACGCACACACTACACACGCACGCCCGCACACACGTACGCACGCACGCACGCACGCACGCACGCACGCACGCACGCACACACACGCACACACACACACACACATAGTGATCCCTTTTGTAAAAATTACACACACTATGAAATCTTCATATTTCACGGTAAAATAAAAAAATTCTCACCAGGTGATTTATTGATCTGTCAAAAAATATGTTCATTTAATTTTCAAGTATAAGCACACCACAGTTATAAAGATGATTAAAACAAAAAGTGTACGGATGGGAGTTTTTTGTATCGAAAAATGTTGGCTGTTTTCACACTGGTAATTTTAGCGGACGCGCGTACGGTTCGCGAACGGTTCGCGTCCAGTTGGCAGTGTACATATTAGTTCCGCTGCGTCGGGTGCGTCGGGTCCGCTCAGACCACCTCTCGATGTGTTCTCAGGGGACGCGAACGTTACGCGCCTACTTGTCTCTGTAATGTGAGCGCGCTAGTGGGCGCGTACGGTTCACTAATGACGCGCAATCTGCGCATTTTACTCTCTTGGACATTTTACTGCTAAACTCATACTTTATTTATCTACCCATGATTGCATATATGTAAATATTATAATAGTTATTATTCTAAGATACAAGCATGCGATCAATATATATATATATATATATATATATATACATAAATTATCTCATATAGCTTAATAATGTTCAAATAGCAGTTTTATTTTATTTGTGATGAATTAAATTACTTCACTGTTTTGATAATTATTATATTATAGTAGGTTTATATGTTTATATTTACTGTGCTCATATATCACATACGTTTAATGTTTTACGTTATTAGATTCGTGTACAGCGCTTTGAGCATTGACACATGACCCGACAAAAATGACATACCACGATTTAACTACATATACTTGAGTCAGAACCATTCGCGAACCAGACCAGAGTGTAAAACAATAAGAGGCCGCAGTCCGTATTTAACACGTTGTGACTGATCGGTCGTAGCGTCGCCTGTCCGCTGTGCAGCCGTGGCCAGCCACGGGCATTATTGTACGGCTTTTAATTGCTACAATAATCGTAAAAAAGACCAGATTTGAGTTTTTCGGTTCCCCCGAGAAGATGAAAAGTTTAGTCACCAAACTACGTTACCAAAAATAATACAAACTGCAATTTATAACTGAAATAATCGTTAAAAACGCAACTATTCGTAATGACAACTTTAGAATTGCCTTATCCATGTTATCTATACGTCTTACATATTGTGTGTTTATACGAAATGGAGTAACATTTTGAAAATGTTACAGAAAATATTTGTGTAATGTGAATATAACTGTAATGATAACCAAATTCCTGGACAATTGTACTTTATAGTGCTTTGGGAAAAGCACTAATATGCCAAAGTTTGCGGGTGGGAAAACAAAAATTCGTGACATTTTGAGATGAATTAGTGTAATAATTTTTAGTCACACGGGGCTCCACATTTTAATTTGTGTTCAGCCTGTTCCCAACCTTCTTCCAGTCATGGCCTCGCCCCGTGCTGTTCCCCTTGATATCAATAGTGTCATGTCGGAGATCGCAGGCCCCTCGGAGGAAAAGATGTTGTCCATACAGAATGCAATGTGATCACTTTCATTGGCGGATACATTGTCCGAAAACTGACTGGTCGCGTCTGTGAGGGGTGTTTGGAGAAAATCAGCTCCGTAGAAGGGATCAACACGACTGAACCTGACCATGCTCTTCTGGCAGAGTAAAGAAGCGAGGCACGGGCTCAATGTTCCAAGTAAGGTCCTAACAACCGCATTGAAGGACATCGAGCAGCAGCACTGCAGTGCAATTGGTGACCTCATCACGAAACCCAACGTGAAAACGACTCTGGAATCAGTTCTGAGGGAGAAGGTGTCGTTGGCATCGATCGAGTGCAGTTCTTGTCATGTCCATATGTTGGTTCTCCATCTCATCATATATATCAGACTTCACCACACCATTCGCATTACCAACATATCTCTTGCTGACAACAAGCAAAGAAAAAAACGTAAACTGCTAAAATTTAGTCATTGATAAACCGCACGGTCACTTGTAGTTAACCGCTGTTTAAGAAATAAAAAATTCTTATCGTAACATATATGCTGTAAATCAGCTGCACTGCGGACAGGCAGCGCTGCGATCGCGAAATCACACAAAATTATGAAATGCAGCCTCTTACTGTTTTACACTCTTTGACCAGACGCAGTGTGTACACGGCGACCGGTTCGCGTCGGCTCAATTGTTAGGAGTTTGAACGCAACACGATGCAAAGCCGACCGGACACGAACGGTATGCTAGAATCCGGTACACGAACCGTACCCAGTGTAAACGCGGCCTTAGAAAACACTCTCACCTTGACTTTCCTCAATCCTTGACACGTGATGCAAAACTCCTTCGGCACTGCTAACCATATTCCTGCGTAACAGTCGGCCCATCATGTTGGCGAGGGAGTCACGAACAGGCGAGATCATGTATCGACGAGTGCCAAGACCAAAGCTTCCCTCCTGAAGCACGACAACATGTCACTATAACGTCGCCGTTCGCGTGCTGCTATAGTCTATACATATATGTTACATCTGATACACTAGGGATACCACATGGCGATCTTCTAACACGACTCACCAGTTTGCGTTTGTGGTGGCCAAGGTCTGGTGATGCTCGGATCGAAATGACGGCCCCGCGCTTCACGTCTTGGTATACAGCAACATCCTGAGGACCCAGCAAGTAGTACATGTTAATTACTTCTATGATACTAGAGGGGTGATGCAACGATACCCGGGGGAATAACGATGCCTGGGTGTATTAATGCAAATAATTGATTGGTATAAACAGTGTTCTGGGCGTCTCAACTGCCTTTGATACTAAAAGATTAAACAGCCATGACCCCCATTGCCGCAACAGCTGAAGATATTGTAGTAATGCGGCCGTGCGTGTTGTGTGACAAAAGACAGAGAGCCAAGTACTGGGGTTTGTAGATTAGATATTTATGTTAAACCGCAACCGATTTAATAAAACAGTAACACATTTGCTCAAAGCCATCAAAAGAATGTATATTGATTGTTACTTCCGGAAACTTATGTAAATATGCATCTGCTATTATAAACAGAGTCTGGTCACTTATAATCGGATTCATCCGGTCAACAATAATGTAATATGATTTTATGAAAAATGATACAAATGTTTGCAAACCACTAACAACATATAGCGGGCTCAGTCGATATTAAATATGTTTGTATTTCCTCGAAATTAATATAAAACGAATCAAATTAAAATCGAATGGAAATATAACCTTTAATCACCCTGTCAATAAACAATATAACTAAGATCATTGTCAGAAGACGTCATCAGCTTACGCTTAGGTCCGGAATCATCTCCTTCTTGGCGCCTCCAGCGAATGTGACGGGAACGTTGATGGAAACCCTTTTGTTACGCTGGAGATCCAACCTGACC